>JACEFZ010028482.1:377500-420000 GCA_014155875.1 Cepaea nemoralis
ATGGTCTTTACATGACTTAGCGATCAACTTCATTTATTTTATTGGCTATGTTTTCTAGACAATTGTATGTTCAGTAATTTGTCATTGTCTTCTGAAGGCTGACATTCATACCATTGTGAAAAGCAATGTAACTTTACTTAAAAAGTTACAGAGAAATACTTAGAACAGACATTATACTGATTAAATAAATACCTTTTCTCTTCTTCTTCATCTACCATTAATCCCCTATTGTGACATAGGCCCCCCAACCAAACCATGCCTGGCTGTCCTATCTTTTGTTATCTCTTGCAGCTCCCTTCATGTCCTCCCAATACTATTTAATACTGTCTGTTATTCTCTTCCCCAAATGTTTCTAGGTCTCCGGCTATTTCGTTTTGCCTCGTGTTTCCAGACAAGAGTGTGTCTAGTTGTATTGTCCTCAGGGTTTCTCGGCGTGTGTCCTATCCAGCGCGATCGTATTTTCCTCAACTCTCAGGTCACTAGTATTTATGTAGTTCTCTCCATGAACTCTAAATTGGTGATTCTATCATACCATTTTAGTCCCAGTGAATGATTACAGTTTATTAGTATTTCCTTTAATTGTTCTCCATGCTTCCGACTACACAAGTTTCATAGATCAAATGACTATCGAAAAGAGATATGGTTAATATCACGGCGGTCTAATTCATTTCCCGGAACATTTTCTGGTATCAATTTTAGGCACGATTGACCTGGCTGCCCAGGTGAAGAAAACAAAAACCCACACAAAAACAAACCAGGTCGACGAGGATTAGAAAATGTGAGCGCCAGGTCGGCATGCTTGAGTACTAGCCATCGGACTTCCGTGGCTCCCAAGAAGTTGTTGCATGAAAGTAGTTATGGATTGATTCTAAATGTGTTAAAACAATAGAGCTATGGAACACAAGGAGTTAAAATAACATTTAAGAAGGAGTGGCTTAGTGTGGCTAATGGTATGCAAGGCGTTAAGAAAAGTATATGTTTAAGAAGAAGTTAGTAAACGCATACTGAGTTCTTGGGTTCAGATAAGGTTAAGAAACTATTTATATTTATACGTCTCATAATTTCCCGAGACGGATTTAACGACCTCTCAGTATTTAGTTGCCCGCTTCATAAATTTTTTCTCCTAAACAATTTAGTGCAATTACAATAATATATGCCGTCTGTATAAGAACATATTCACAAAAACTACGTTGCGACAACAAGTCTTCATCAGGGACAACATCAACACCAGACAACAACACCCGTGACAGTAAAGTAACTCTGTCGTCGCAACGTTCTGCGTAATATAATTTGGGTGAATGGGGAGAGAGGGGATGGCTTGGGTTTACGCTTTTGTAAAGCAGACATTCTATACTTGTTTTGTTTATTTCATTCCAGAAGCTTTTACGCGCTTTTCCTATCTTTGATAAAATATTTGCACATAAAATAAGATATTTGGAAATTGTAAAATAGAACGGTTTATATGTTTGACAGATCAATCAATCAATCAATCAATCAATCAATCAATCAATCAATCCATCAATCAATCAATCAAGTGTCATCGCCACATTGAATTTCAGCTATAACGAGTCTCTGTCCTGCGTGTTAATAGTGCCTTCATATAAGCTTCTTCAAGTAGCCCTCTCGATGTATTCCACCCACCTGTAACGTTGTCTGCATCTTACACGCATTCCCCTCCATCTTGCATTGGGGCACGTGCTTTAACAAGGTGCCTTGTCTGTTTGTATAACAGAACTAGTTTAGTTGTGTGATCTTGCTCGCATTCAGTAAGGTTTGTCTGTTGTATGATTATATGACAGAACTAGCTGTAATCCTGTATACCCTCGTAAGTAACGTGACGTACGCGAGAATTAGTAGCGGTTCTCTCCGCGTCGGTACTTACGGGGTATGTGAGCCGGTCGCTCAGAAAGCAATGGCAAACTACTGAGCGTAATCTTGCCAAGAAATCAACAATCAGCGAAAGTTGCTGATGTTGTCAGCGATGTCCTGTAAAGAATATCTTCTTCTTCTTCTTCTTCTTCAGCGTTCCGAGCCATTGAGGTAAAGAATATGCGAAAGAAAAAGCTTAATTGTGGGAAGTCAAACGATGCTCTCATTTTTTGATTGGTCAGTCATAGAAGGCCACAGTAGCTTTCTAAATGGAAATTAATAACTACTTTTTCTTCTTAAGTCCGTGCCGAGTGGCGGCGGGGGTCATGTCTGTCCATAGCCATATGTCTCCTGTACTGCCAATCATACCGAAGTTCCTCCAAAGCAGGGATGTCAAGAGACTAGCATCTTCTCTCTCCCTCCTCTCTCTCTCTCGCTCAGTAGATGGCAATTAGCGGTTTGGGGCCAAAACACCCAGGGCACCACAGGATCGCCAAAACAACAGCCCCCTAGGGATCCAACCCCCCGGGGCCCCGCCCCCCTAGGCCCCGGGGCGCACACCAAGCGGTGAACCGTCCCGGAGCGCACACACCGGTCGCCTACAGGCGACCGAGCCGCCGATTTAGAGGGTATCATCCGCAGACATACCAAGATGCGCACCGCGAAGAACAACTGTAAGTGGCTACGGCTACGTTCCACGGAGCCCTGCAATCGAAGCTGTATGAGGGACTACTGCAAAGTCCATGCAGTGCTAATACGGAAGGGTTCATTTATTAAACCATGTCGGAAATGTGGGAAGGGGGTCAACAACCTCCTAGAACTATGCAAAGAATGTGGATATGACAAGGAGTATCACCGAATCTGGTACGAAGAGAATGTAAAGGACTATAATGCAGAGATTCGTCGAATTGCTAAGATTATAGTGGATTGAACTTTCAATTAGAGAGAGGTGAAGTCATCAGTGTACTTACACACCGGCTTGTTAGAGACTGACAGATCTGTGTATTTAGCCATGCCTACGCTGGTTCAACTGAAACAGCAAGCCCGCGAGTATGGCATGCCATACAGTGGGAGGAGGAAGGCCGTTCTTGAGGGGGAAATATCCAGAGCGCGTGAGATGGCTAGGGCCTCCCTGCTCGAGAAGAACCCCAATCTACATGGGGCACGACTTGAAGCAGGGATTACCACCGCTCTGAGATTTGTACATGGTACCGCCGCGGACCGAGCCGCGATCGTCGCCGAGCGACGACACCGCGCCCGGCAGCGTGCTCAACGCCACGCCGACCTCTGAAGCAGAGTTCCTTGCCCGAGCTGATAGAGTGCGGGATGTAGAGTATGATGATGAGATGGCTGCTTTAATTCGCAACGCACCTGAATTGAAACTCGTCCGGGAGATTGAGGGGAGCCTGAGAAAATATGAAGCAATCGTCCCAGAAGAAGGCGACTATGACGAGCCTGAAACATTTATGATTTCGATGGGGCCCGCCATCAAAGCTCTGGTGGTAAAAGGGTTGAGGGATTATGGCAGTGTTAAAATGCAGCTGTATCTCCACCTAAAATACTCTCGCATCACCCCAGAAGGTGAAGTGATTACTGCCATCGCCGCCCATGGAAGCAGGAACTATGAAGTACTGCATGAGGGGGATATTGCTGAGGGGCTGGACCTGGCCATAGCCAAGATATTCGCCGACAGTGAATGCTTCACCACAGATGGCTCTGATTGGTCCTATCATGCGTGTGTGCAGCTCGATCTCTACATAGTAAAATACCAACCATTCCGAGGCTCTAGCTACTTCGCGACTCCCAGCTTCATTCCACCACGTAGTGTTGTGAATGTAAAGAATGAGGACAACCGCTGCTTTGAATGGGCCATACTCTCAGCACTCTACCCAGTAGCACATGGAGAGCATCCTGATAGGCTCAACAATTATAGAGCCCACCTGGGAGAGCTAAACTTTGAAGGAATCGAGTTCCCAGTGCAGCTGACCAGCATTGCTAAGTTTGAAAAACAGAATCCTACCATAGCCATCCGGGTCTTTGGGTGGAAAGAAGGACCGACCATACTCCGAACCAACAAACTCCAGCGCACCCAAATCAACCTCATGCTCCTACGCAAGGATGAGAATAGACACTATGTCTGGGTCAAGGATGTGGGGCGGCTTCTATATGGGAACAGTAAATACGAGGGTAAGAAGTATCCATGTCTCAACTGTCTCCATGTACACTCCTCTCAGGAAACCTTGGACCAACATGTGCCACTCTGTCAAGGTATCAACACAGCCTGTCAGGTGAATGTCATGCCTAAAGAGGGAAAGATGAATTTCAAGTCCCTCCAGAAACAGATGAGGGCACCATACATCATATACGCAGACTTTGAGACCTTGAACGTTCCAGTACATGGTGCGGCAATGGATCCAAGCCAGAGCAACACGCGCCAGCTGGCCCAGCAGCCCCCCTGTGGCTTCGGCTACACCATTGTACGCTGCGACGGCCTCACCACAAACCCTGTCATATATCGGGGGGAGGATGCTGCCGATGAATTCCTCAAACGCTTGGGACAAGAGCAGGCCACCATCCACCACAAGTTACAGCGGCCGGCTCTGATGGTGCTGGGGCAAAAAGACCGTGAAGACTTTGCCTCCGCCACCACCTGCCACATCTGTAAAGAGCCGCTGGAGGAGGACAAGGTGAGAGACCACTGCCATATTACAGGCAAATACCGGGGTGCAGCCCACAATGTCTGTAATCTGGCATGGCGCATCAATAGAGACAAGCTGAGGATACCTGTAGTCTTTCACAACCTCAGAGGATACGACTCCCACATCATCATGCAAGCGGCCGGCCGTCTGGACTGGGGAAAAAGAACAGTCTACAAGAAGAAGAAAAATGGCCAATGGCAAACCAAACAAGTAGACAACACAACAATCACCTGCATACCAAACACCCTAGAGAAGTACGCCTCCTTCACCATTGGTCAGCTGCAATTCATTGACAGCCTACAGTTCATGAATAGCTCTCTAGACACCTTGGTAGGGAACCTCAGCGAGCTGACACACTTGTGGCAAATCAATGGGTCTGACACGTAGAGGCAACAGACATAATCTCAAGATGTGAGACGTGCAACACTGAGAAGCACACCCCATGGGCTGTCTTAATGAGCAAGTTCAGAACCACGCTAAGCCAGAGCCAGTCACACCTCCTTCTCCGTAAGGGTGTATACCCCTACGAATATATGGACAGCTTCGAGCGCTTTGCAGAGGACCGCCTGCCACCCAAAGAGGCATTCTACAGCAAGCTCACCCGAGAAGGAATCAGTGACTCTGATTATGCCCACGCCCAGAAAGTGTGGCAGGAGCTCGATTGCAAAACACTCGGAGGCTACCATGACCTATACCTGAAAACAGACGTCGGTCTGTTGGCTGATATGTTCGAGGCATTCCGAGACACCTGCATGGAGGTATATCAACTCGACCCAGCCCACTACATCAGTGCACCCTGGCCTGGCATGGGACGCACTCCTAAAAAAGACGAAGGTGCAACTCGAGCTCCTAACCGACTTGGACATGCACCTCCTCTTTGAGAAGGGTCTCCGTGGGGGTGTGGCCATGGTCTCCAAGCGGTATGCTAAGGCCAACAACCCCAAGACTTCAGACTATGACCCCACAACACCCAATTCATGGATCATGTACCTCGATGCAAATAACCTGTATGGATGGGCCATGATGGAATACCTCCCCACCGGTGGGTTCCAATGGGCCAATCCAACTCTCGAGGAGGTACTCAACACCCCCGACAACGCCCCTGAGGGATGGCTTGTTGAGGTTGACATGAAGTACCCAGCACATCTACATGAAGCCCACAGCGACTATCCACTAGCTCCAGAAACCATGACCGTCCCCGAGGCCTGGTTGAGCAGCTATCAGCGCGAGCTCCAGAACAAACTGGGGGGTAAGTTCACGGAGCAAACAAAGCTGGTACCTCACCTCCACAACAAGGAGCGATACGTCGTCCACTACCGCAATCTCAAACTCTATCACAGCCTCGGTCTAGAGGTCACCCAGATCCACCGAGCCATCAAGTTCAATCAGTCCCAATGGATGAAGCCCTACATAGAGATGAACACCTCTCTACGAGCCCAAGCCAAATCGGAATTTGAGAAGGACTTCTTCAAGCTGATGAATAATGCCGTCTTTGGGAAGAGTATGGAGAACGTTCGCAAGCGTATCAGAGTCAACCTTGTCAGAGGCACCGAGACTGATCGACTCCGAAAATTAATCGCCAGCCCCAACTACGAATCGTGTAGAATCTTCAACGGTGGACTGGTGGCGGTGCACAGCATCAAGAACAAGGTCCAGCTGAATAAACCTGTCTATTGTGGGCAGGCCATCCTGGACCTATCCAAGCATCTCATGTACGACTTCTGGTACAACCGGCTTAAACCCCAATATGGTAAAAGACTCCAGCTCTGCTACACAGATACTGACTCCCTTCTACTTCAGGTGGAGACTGAGGATGTGTACGCAGACATGAAGGCCCACCCTGACTGGTACGACTTCTCTGATTATCCGCGTGACCACCCCAACCATTCGACTGCGAATAAAAAGGTGGTCGGTAAATTCAAAGATGAGTGCAATGGTCGTTCGATAGCCGAGTTCGTCGGTCTCAGACCAAAGATGTACTCAATCCTAGAGGAGGCCACCAACATCAAGAAAGCCAAAGGAGTGGCTCGGACAGTTGTGAAGAAGGACCTCAGACACGAACACTACAAGGACAGTCTGTTCAGCCAGCGTGAATACAAACACACACAGGTTGCCATCCGAAGCAAGGGCCACCAGATAGGAGTTTATGAGATGAACAAAACATCTCTGAGCCCCATGGACACGAAAAAGTGGATTTGTGCTGATGGTATCAACACTAGGGCCTACGGTTTCCTAGAATCCTGCTAGGGGGTAGCTGTGTGTCTGGAGGAGCAATGAGCAGCTCCTCGCGCACAAAACCACGAGCCGGCCCATCCACTAGGTAGTAAAGAGTGGGCTGTCCCTCTTGCTGGGTGATATGACTAATCCTGTGCAAGGTCAGCGACCATGTAGGATCAGTGGCCCGACGCAGGCCCCCTTCAAGCTCGCCCGCCGAATAGAGATACCTGACCTGCGAGTCGGCTGGAATCACCGGTTCCTTACGCCCGATAGCGCGGCGGGCTGGCGCGGCTGGAGCGTGGGAGACGGACGAATCCTTAATTGCCTCAGCCTGGCTTCCTACCAGTCAAACGCGTCACCTCATTATTGATCGCAGCGACTACCTGGGGCAGAGCTCTCACCCATTCGACCGACCGTTCATCTGAGCCTCGGGCAGCGAGCAACAACTCCTGGGCATATTGGGCCCCGAACAGTCTCTCTGCCAGAGTGCGATTGAACCGCTCGACAATGGCCTGCTGACGATGGTTCCCAGCCTGCCCACGACGTACCTGTGTCTTATGCTTAGCCACCAGCTGACTGACAGCACCCATAAACTCCCGCCCGGGGTCAATCTGCAAAAGATTAGGCCACCTGAGCGGCCCGCGTTTATAGATCCGTCCAAGCGCTGATGCGACCGCGTCGCTACTCTTGTCTGTTAGCGGCTCAGCCTCCTTATAGCGCGAGGCAACATCGACCACCGTCAAGGCATACCTATAGGTCCTGGCCGTGCGGCCAGAACCAACGCGATCATGTGGGAGAAACAAAAGATCTGCTTGATGGACAGCATTCGGTGTGGACTCGGCGATGTGGGGTCGTGGAATATAGCGAGGCCGCGGCAGGTAGATTTGCCAGATAGCCTGCTTCTGAAGCCACTCCCTAGCCTCAGTCTCACTGACCTTAGCCGCAGCAGCCAACTTTTTCACGGCTGAATGTCCTTTCCAATAACCTTGCGGGCTGTAGTAAACACGCTCCATTATTGTAAGGCCATATCACATATCTCTATAACAACCATCCCAAGAGGGAGCCCAAGACGGGGATGTCCTTGATTGGTGAATTGGGCCCAAAGATGATTCCTTTCCCACTAACAATCTGACTCTTCCTTCCACCACACACAATGCAGGTGCCACGCTTAACCGGTCGCCCATTCTTCATCCTGCTAATCGTCCCACCCTTAGTGGGGGTCTGTCTCTTACACCGAAAACAATACATATTGATATACTACAGATGTCTATATATTCAAAACGAGGGCGCACCCATACCAAAGCGGCTCTTGGCCGACATCAGGGCCGAGACTATGCGGGCATCGCGACTCTCCCAGTCGGGGGCAGATGCTGCAATATTTTCAGCCGCCGCGGCTAGGACATCATCAGCAACGTTGCGGTTAGCTGTATCGCTATGAGCTGCATAAGCAATGTCGTGAGCCTTGCAGGCGCGGTCGAGTGTGTTGACCCCCTCATAGCCTTGGGCCATCCGCTTATCTAGTTTAGTGAAAGGGCCACAGTAGCTATATTTCCCTGTATTCTGGAACGAGCCTCCAGGAACATCCTCAGAGCTGACGCCCTCAGGCAGCCTCATATGCAGCTCAGGCAAAGGCAACATATTCAGTGCTTTGTTGAGGAGCCCCATACCAACAATCTGGCTCTTCTTAGCACCACAAACTTCACAGAGGCCGCGCCTGGTTATTCGACGATTTTTCAGCACAACCTCCGACTCCTCCAGCGTAGGAGTCTGCTTCTTACAGCGCAGGCAATACATATTGAAGATATTGCAAATAGTGTATATATTTAAAATGGAGATAACCAACTTCGACCTTGAGGACAAAGCCCGCCACCACCACCACTGGCTGCTGCCGGACACCGTTCGTTGTGTTGTGTGCGGGCCATCGGGGTGCGGAAAAACAAACATGATGCTCAACCTACTACTGAAGCCGGGCTACCTAAACTATGACCGACTGCACCTGTACTCGAAGTCTTTGGGACAGGACAAGTACCAGTTCCTCCAGGATTGGGCCGAGTCTGTTGGGGAGGTTGCGGGGCAAAATATTGCCTCCTGTCATAGCTCAGCCGAAGACATCATCCCCGTTGAGGACCTGAACCCTGAAGAGAGAGCTATCATGGTCTTTGACGATGTCATGCTGGAGAAGCAGGGACCGATCGAGAAGTACTTCTGCCAGGGCCGGCACGGTGGTGCCGACACATTCTACCTAACCCAGAGCTTCTTCAGAATTCCCAAGCAGGCCATCCGTGACAATGCCAATCTATTGGTGATCTTCAACCAAGACACGAAGAACCTGCGCGCCATCCATGACTCCTATGTTGGTGGTGATATGCCCTTTGATGAATTCAGGGAGTTCTTCACAGAGTGCACTAGCAAACCTTACGGTTTCGCAGTAATCGACCTGACCAGCAAGGCCCACGATGGTAAATACCGATGTGGATTCGATCGGTTCTATATCCCAAAGTCTTCTATTTAAATATATGTTATTATGATAGCGACAACATGTGGGCTGATGTGACTAACCAAGCAAAGCGTAACGCTTTTGTGAAGGATTATCTAGCACGTCGGGACCGCCTGAAGCAGCGGTTTCTGGCGGAGAGGGTGGGGGAAGCAGATTTACAACAGGAGGCAGCCAAACTCTTCACACCAATTACTAAAACTGTAGCAGATAGGTCAGCGCAACAAACGGGGGCAATAAACCAAATGGTCAAAGCTCAGACCAGTGAGTTGGCTAAAATAGCAGACAAACAGACCGGTGAATTGGCTAGACGGACAAACAAACAAGCTAACGAGCTAGCTCAGGCCATTGTGGCATTGAACAGGGCCATTGAGGACAGAGCCAGAGCCCTGGAGGAGGCCATAGCCCCAGAACCCCCTTCAGGACCTATTATAATTGATGTAGATCAGGGCTTGGACGAGGAAATTGTTAGTGGGAAATATAAGTACCCAATGCCTAGCACACTCCTCCAGGAGCCGGATGATGTACTTCACGGCATCCTTGATGGCGCCGCAAAACTCAATTCAAACACACTCGGGGGGAAGAAGAGGAGGGCCGGCGTCACTAGGGTAGAGATTGAACAAATAGATCGGGATATTGCAGCTATACAAGCATTCAGGGAGCGTGTTAAAACTATATTGGACAATCGACAAGAGGTTATCGTCCGTGGGAATGGGTTGAAACTCCGAGGGAGCAAATTCGGCACCCTAACTATTGATCCCGCAGCTCTGGCTGCGGGCCGGTTGCAAGCTTTTGATGGGGACACCCTAGTATTGTCGGCTCCAGCCGATGAGACGCTGTACGATCTCCTAACCAAGCGGTTCGTCAAAACAAGACAATACACCCCACAGGCTATTGAGACATTTAGCCGGCTGGCCCAACTTGCCAAAATACCAGTCTATAGCAAAAAAGGGAAAAAATACGGACTAATCCGAGGTAGTGGTGTATTATACTACAACGACCCCAACACTCTGGTGGAGCGCCTAGCCTTGTTAGTAGCCTCAAAGGAGGCGGGGAATACAGGTGTTGACACAGAAATATCTGCGATACTGGATGAGCTTATGCGTAGTGGAGTGATCTCTACGGAGCAGGCCATCAAGTTGAACAGAAGAATCTTTGTTCATTAAACATGGAGCTTCAAGTGTTGCAGGACATCCGCGACCGGCTCGCAGCGGTGGAGGTGCGACTCGCACCGAAGGAGAATATATCCCTGGTGGTAACGTCGGATAAAAGCGACTGGACAACCTACTACTCCCCAGCGCTGTACCTTGACCCCCAGAAGTCATACGAGCTGGCCTTGCTGAATCTAGAGACCTACAACTCCATCAGCAATGTTAACTCCACCAACAATACTTTTGTCTACCGTGTGGGGAAGAAGGAGTGGAAAACTATCACTATAGAAGAGGGGGCTTATGAGCTCGCCCAGATCAATCGAGAGATTCAAAGAAAGATGGAGGAGGCCAAGGATTGGGATGAGAAGGCCGAGGAGAAGTATTACATCACCATAGGACCCAACCCTTCAACCCTTCGGGCTTTTGTCAAGATAACCAGCCCCGACTATGAGGTTGATATGGGTGCTTCAACTTTGCGCAAAATCCTGGGGTTCGACCCACAAATACTGACTAAGGGCTATAAAGAAGGGGAGAAACCAATAGACATCTTCCACGTGAATAGCATTCTAGTCAATTGCAATGTGGTGAGTGGGTCTTACCTCGGTGGGGGATCCCACCCCACCATCTACTCATTCTTCCCCAACGTGTGCCCTGGCTATAAGATCTTAGAGTCTCCCAGAACTGCTGTCTACCTCCCCATCTCCCAAGCTGGTAGTATACACGGCATACGCGTCTGGTTGACTGACCAAGACGGTGCACAATTAAACTTTAGAGGTGAGCAAATAACTATAAGGCTACATATTCGCAGTGTGTAACCATGTATGTTTTCCCAAGACGTCGGAGACGGGTAGGTGGGGGGATGTTCGATTGGTTGGGCTCGGCAGCTCGGGCGGTTGGAAGTCTGGTCTCTTCAGGTGCTAAGGCGATACCCAGCGCTGTCAGTAAAGTTGCCAAATTTGTTGGCAGCCCCTTAGTTAGGAATGTGGCCAAGACGACGGAGTCTGTGGCCTCCGCAGGTGCGGCTGCCAAGAAGCTGGTGGACGCGCTCAAGCCTTTGCCACCCCAGCTGAAGAGGGAACTCACAGCTAAGAGCGCTGAGGTTTTAAAGCAGCTCGCTGTCCAGCCCACTATCCAGCTCGCTGTCCAGCCTGATGTCCAGCCCAGTCTGGAGGCGTTGGATATCGCCAGCCGGGGAGGAGGTTTCAAGACAATTAGAGATAAGTCTAGACGTTTATAATATCACCATGGACGAGCAACGCACTTCCATGCTTGAAATTACCGAGCCTGTACATACCGATGAGGGTATTGAATCCTTTGAGTATCGGGAGTATGAGTCGCAGAACCCTGCTGCCCTCAACCAGAATAACACCATCCAGATTGATATACACACTCAGGATACCTTCACTTGCCCTTCCAAGAGCTATCTTCTTGTAGAAGGCCGGCTCAGATCGTTTCGAGAGGAACATTATGATGCGAATAGTCTGGTAGCTTTGGTTAACAATGCAGTCGCGTTCATGTTCAACAAAATACGTTACCAACTCAACAACAACACCATTGATGATGTGTCATATCCGGGGCAGGCCACCACCATGATGACTCTTCTGTCGTGTGGGGAGGACTTTGCTTGGGGCGAAGGCCTCAATATGGGTTGGTATAAGGACTCTGATGTGGGGGCTGCTGCGGTAGGGAATGTGGGTTGGGAAAGGCGGCAGCTTATCATTATGAAGAAACCCCAATCTCCGGGCACATTCAGTTTCTGTGTCCCACTCAAATACTTCTTTGGGTTTTGTAATGATTATCAGAAGGTGCTCTATGGCGTCAAGCAGTCCCTACTGCTAGATCGTCAGAACGACGCTCAGGCCATCCACCGCAGTAGTTTCACGCGGGCGGCACAGCCGCCCGCGGAAGGTAGAGCCGCCGTAGCCGCTGTGGTCCCCCCACCAGAGGGTAGGATTGAACTGTCTAAGATTGCTTGGATGATGCCTCACGTTATTCCCTCTCTGACCTATATGAGCTCGCTGATGACTCTGATAGAGAATAAAGTTAGAGTGCCTGTGGCTTTCCGCGCCTTACAGTGTGATAGTTTGGCAGTGCCGCAGTCCACATCCTTCACCTGGCAGTTGGGAGTTAAATCCCAAACAGAGAAGCCTCGATGGATTCTGGTGGCTTTTCAAACAGCTCGTGAAAATGATCAGACGAAGAACAATGCCATATTTGATCATGTGCGGGTGAAGAATATTCACGCCCTGATCAACAGCGCACGCTACCCCCTAGTGGATCTGAATGTCAACTTCGCTGAGTATAGAACCTCTCGGGCCTACAAAGCTTTTGCAGACTTCAAGGAGGCGTTCTATGGTATTACCAGCCGGGAGTCGTCCAACCTGGTGAGTCCTATAGATTTCGTGGCCCTCTACCCCATACATGTTATTGATTTGCGGGCCCAGTCTGAGGCTATTAAGAACGCTGTTCAAGCTATCACTCTCAAGGTGGAGTTCGATGTTGCTGTGCCTGCAGACACCAAGGCTTTCGCTGTGGTCATTGCGGATAAGTCTCTGTTCTTAGAATCTGACGGCAGGAAGTTTACTACAGTCTTGAATTAAACACTAGAGATATAGTGAAATGACTATGGCGCTGGTATCATATGGGCTGAGCCTCTCTCCGGGGCAGAAAGAGACGTTGGTCAAGGCGGCGAAAGACGGCACTGGTGCCACCCTACGTCTGAGTGTGGGGCAGCTGCACGGTGCTGATAAAGTCGGCCTGACCCAACGTCAGATTAACCACATTAAGAAGAATGTGGCGGTGGGTTCTGGGGCTGAGCTGGTCTTCTCGAAGAGCCAGATCAAAAAGATGGTTAAGGTGGGTGGGTTTTTCCCCGCCTTGGGGGCTGTGATCCCTCTCTTGGCTAAGGCGCTCCCCTGGTTGGGTGGATTGGGGGGTTGATGGGCGGAGCTGCTGGTGTGGCACAGGCAGTTGATCAGGCTCGTCATAACCGGGCGATGGAGGGTCGGGGTTTTGGGGATGACCTTCTGGGTAGGGTGATGCGTGAAGTGGGTGGTGTGTCTCGCAGTATTGAGCAGTTTGGCCGCCCGAGGAAGGGTCAGGGTTTAGGGGAGGATGTTATGAAGTTGGCACTGGCCGGGCGGCCTCAGCTGGGGGGTTTAGGAGAGGATATTTTGAAGTTGGTGTTGGCCAACCAACCTGGTCTTAGGGACATGCTGGGGGTGGGGGGTAAGGGTGTGTACCTGGCTAGAGGTGGTAAGGGGATGAAAAAAAGAAGCATTAAGCAACTTTCATATTGAGAAGGCGGCTAAGGATATACCCCACTTCCGCGGTGTGTTTATGCGCGATGGTCTTCCCACAGCTCTACACAGCCCGGAATGTGGGATTGTCAATCTAGACTCGTCAGAGGGTGAGGGGACCCACTGGGTGGCTTATTACAAGGCGGGGCCTATGGCAGTTTACTTCGATAGTTTCGGGCTTGACCCACCCCAGGAGATCCTGGATTATCTAGGGTGCCCCGTGCGCACCCAAACTTTTCAGTTGCAGAAGGCAGACGATGTGATCTGTGGTCATTTATGTCTTCATGTGCTTCGTGGGCTGGCGGGCGGGCAGCAATTTGAAGACATAATACTACGTATGGTATAGACCATGTCTGTTGGAAAGTGCAACGGAGGTACAGTTGTCCAGCTCAGCCGAGCTGGGCTCGTGAGCAAGTATGGGGACACTATGCAAGGTACACTATCCATGGGTGGGTTTCGCCTCACTAATGTGGGGGAGCCTTCGGGACCTAGTGATGCCGCTACGCGTGGTTTTACGGAGCGGCTCTCTAAACGTGGAACGCTGACAGAGGAACTAAATATGGGCGCCCATAGAATCACCAATGTCGCTGAACCGGTGGGGGAGCAAGATGTGGCCACTAAAAAATATGTTGATGTGCAACATAGAGCTGCGCTGATAGATGAACAGACTAGAGTTAAGGGGTACTGGACCAATACAAAAAATTATTTGGAAGGTCGATTCGGTGCCTCTGACTGGCCGTTGTGGTTTGTGGTACAAAATCCCTATCTTGGGTGGTCAAATAATAAACCCATTTACCTTTCAAATATGGGAGTACTGCCATGCATACTTAACTTCGCTGATGGGGTATATGTAGGCTATGAGGCAGGTCAGTTCTACCTTAAAGGTGATGATAAGGTTTACACCCTTAGTTTGGAGGTGAACAGCCGGCCCCGGCCTGAATATATCGATCGTCCTATCCCAGGGAGCAAACTATATATCAAGCTCCTTCTTAAGGATGGGCCTTTTACAAATTGGGGGGATGTTATGCCAGGCCTTCAAGTAAAATCTCTAGCTCGCGAGGCGGTGGGTTGGGTTATTATTACTTTCGGTGGAAAAGTGGAAGTTACTGATGACCGAATTGCAGTAAACACACTTAAGGATGCTAGGGGTGTTGATACCATCAATCTGAGAGAAGTTAAGGTTTCACCATGGGTTCATCTTATAAAACTTTTGTATACCAACAACCCTGTCACTGAGGAGGATTCAAAACGTATCACTGCGAATTGAATATATAGGTGCACTACTATACAATGGCGCCCGACCAGACCTTTCGTCTTCAAGAGATCACTAGACTACAGAAGAGTTTGGAGGCTGAGCATGAAAAACGGTCTCTATTGTATAAGAAGTACCATCGGATTGTGAATGTCTTGGATGGGATTGATACAGCACTGATTACGGTGAGTGTGGGACTTCTGTCAACAGCTATTGCAGTCCCAGTCGTCTTCGGTCTAGAGATAGGCGCTCTCGTATGTGGGCTATTGGGGGCGGCCGGCAAGTTGGTGACCCGCAGATGTGCACTTAAAGCCAAGAAGCATGACGAAATCAGGATTTTGGCTGAAACGAAACTTTCAACAATCTCCGATCTTGTCTCGGCGGCCTTGCAGGACCAGGAAATTTCTGATGCGGAATTTAAATTAATTCTGAATGAATCAGTGAAATTTCGACAACAGCAGGCTGAAATTCGGCGCAAAGTTTCTGCCGACTTGCACCAGAAAAAAGAGCTTACTGACTTCACCCCACCAGCCAGAAGCCCGCCTGCTAAATAGCCCGCTAGATAGCGCGCTCTTTTTTCATAGCCTCTTTCACCTCGATGAATTTCTCCAAGGGGTCGTCTACTAGCAAATCTCTTGTCAGAGCCACATAGCGCTCAGCTAGTTCACTATCACAAGTGTGGCACATATCGAATGGTTGCTGTACTACCGTATTACAGATAGTGCACCCAAACACATTCCTACCCTTTTTAAGTAGTTGGAGGTGTTTGTAGCAGAACTCGCCGCGGCACTTGCGATCGCACCGGATCGAGGCCCCTTCTTGCACAAGCCACTTACAATTCTTCATTTTAAGTTTGAGTCGCTAGTCTCTAATTCTGAACTCCGCTCTGGACCGCGCAATTTTCTTAGCGAGAAAAAATTGTCGCGCGGCTCATAAAACTTGTCACGCAGAAACAAAACGATCACGCTTGCTCCGATCAGTCACGCTACATCCGGCGTGATCATTTTAAGCGGAAGTGTGTTGACTGGCGCGCAAGTTTGGATTTATCCAGAGTGAAAAGGTATGTTGCAGAACCATACATCGTGCAGCCACCGATACATCGCTGCTCCACGATTCACTATCCCAGTCAGCTTCAAATTGGCAGGCTAGACATTCACCCGTTCTGCACATCCTCCTCAGCGATTGTTTCCAAACAGTCTGGTGGAACTCCTAAGGACCTCCAACCCCAAGGAGTATGAATGATTATAGTTCCCCCACTTATTCTTCTACCTTGGCGTCGGATGATCCGGAGATGATAGTCGCAAAATCGTCGTCTTGAGGGCTTTCCACAAAATGTTGTGAGGCTCTTGAACCACTGGCAAGTAGGCATGTCTCTGAAACACCATCCAGTTTCATACCTCTATATGGAAGCAGCTTGATGTTGGTCTTTCTCTCAAACTTCGAAATCATCCTATGGAAGGCATCTAGCGTACAACACTCGCACATCTCATAAGGACGCTTAACCCCCCTCTCACAGAATATACACTCTTCTATGGTCACACCCCGCTTCGCTTGTGCATTGTGCCTTGAACAGAAAAGACCAACACAAGGCCGACTGCAGCGCAGCTCTGTGCCGAGTTTGAGCCACTCACAACCATTCATCTTGATATACCCTGGGAGGTTGTAGCTCTAATTCACTTGCGGTGGTGCATTATAATACGACGACGCCCCCTGCGCGACTCATCAAATCTTTGGTAGTCGCACCAAACCCCTGGGGGGTGGTAGTGGGTCCACTCTCCTTCAGCATTCCTCCAACAGTACATACGCTGTCTTGTTGGATTCGCTTTTAGCCACTGATGTGTGTCCATGGTGTGTACCTCATACCTACTATATCTCTAAGTAGCGCTCCGGGACGGTTCACCGCTTGGTGTGCGCCCCGGGGCCTAGGGGGGCGGGGCCCCGGGGGGTTGGATCCCTAGGGGGCTGTTGTTTTGGCGATCCTGTGGTGCCCTGGGTGTTTTGGCCCCAAACCGCTAATTGCCATCTACTCGCTCTCTCCCTCCCCCTCTCTCTCTCTCTCTCTCCCTCTCTCTCTTTCTCTCCCCAAACACACACTGTCTCTTCTCCCCTGCAATTTTCCCACTGTCACAATATCCTTGTGGCAAGATCTGCCCTTCTCATGACATACCCAGAACTGTCCTCTTCTGAAGTGAGTAACCAGTTCTCTTTGCGAGTTAACTTCTTTCAATATTTCTTCATTACGTTGATTGTCTGTCCACGGTGTTCTCATCATTCTTCTTTAACTCTGTGAAACTTTGGCAACATAAAAAGTGTATTACTGTTACAGGAATCTAATATATAGACTTTGTAAAACAATACCTTGTCAGAGTTAGTTAGTATGGTCTGACTAAACATCACAACTACATTTTCATACAAGTCACATTGAATGGGACATATACATTATAGGAAATCACACAGGGTTCAATGCTAGGGATTCAAGAGTAAACTACTGGTTACAACAGTGGTTCTATACACATTCCGCCAAACACAAAACATCAACAATAAAGCAAATTCAGACTTAGAATTGAATTATACATGAACCATCAAGAGAGGGGTGCTTGTTCTACTAAAAAAGAAAATACAACCTTTCTTGATAAATTGCTTGATGCGGTGAAAATACTAAGCAGGAAGAACACGAGAAAACAGATACCCGTCTTTGGGGAAAATATGAGCAGATAGGCAACAAATATAAGCAGCATCGACTTGGTTAGAAAGAATTTCTGGGGCTGTGAGAATTGGGGACTCGAGACTGACAATGTTTGTTAGAGGAGAAAAGTGATTATAGAGTCATGGCAGACATTTTTACAGGAGAAAAGTGATTAGGGAGTCATGACATACACTATGTGTTACAGGAGAAAAGTGATTAGAGAGTCGTGGCAGATATTGTTTGTTGCAGGAGAAAAGAATTAGAGTGTCATTGACAGACAATGTTATGGGTGAAAAGTGATTAGAGAGTCATTGACAGACAGTGTTTGTTAGAGGAGAAAATGATTAGAAAGTCATGCCAGACAATGCTTGTTGCAGGAGAAAAGTGATTAGAGTGTCATGACAAACAATGTTTGTTACAGAAGAAATGTGTTTAGAGTGTCATGATAGACAATGTTTGTTACAGAAGAAAAGTGATTAGAGAATCATGGCAGACAATGTTTGTTACAGGAAAATAGTGATTAGAGTGTCCATGACAGACAATGCTTGTTACAGGAGAAAAATGATTAGAGTGTCACTGACAGACAATGTTTTGTTACAGGAGAAAAGTGATTAGAGTGTCATTGAAAGACAATGTTGTTTACAGGAGAAAAGTGATTAGAGAGTCATGGACAGACAATTTTTGTTGTCAGAGAAAATTTATTTGAGATTCGTGGACAGACAACGGAGAAAAGTGATTAGAGAGTCATGGGCGGACAGTGTTTGTTACAGGAGAAAAGTGATTAAATAGTCATGGACAGACACAGTTACCGGAGAAAAGTGATTAGAGAGTCATGGACAGAAAACGTCACAGGAGAAAGTTGATTAGAGAGTCACAGACACACAACGTTACAGGAGAAAAGAGATTAGAGAATCATGGCAGACAATGTTTGGCACATTGATTGGAGATTAGAGCACCACGACTTACGTTTTGTTTAGAGGTTTGAGGTACGGCGTTCGCACTAATTCAAACAACATGGGACACGAGTGCATTTGTGACCGTACCGTTTATTGTTTAAGTCTTTCCGCCCCAGACAAGGCGTGATGTGTCACTAATTCTACCTTTTACCTCTCCACCCATCGAGTAAAGTGTTCTTATATGGTTTACACTTAGATCAGATCATTCTAAAGAAATCTGGTTTCCCTACTGCTTACTTTCAATGTGTATTTTGTATTCATTATCGTTGAAAGTAAAGAACCCAGGATGTTCCCTACTGGTTACTTTCACTGTGTATTTAGAATTCATTATCTTTGAAAGTAACGCACTCAGGATGTTTCCTTGTGGTTATTACCCGCCTTTGGAAACTGGCGCGAAACTACCTTGGAATGAAAAAGTTAATGCACACGAGACCATACAATATTATCGTCTTCAACCAATCAAGTCTCGTAGCCACACAGATGATTGTCTGCAATGGATCTCCAACACCACCTCTCACTTGTATACTTTGTCAGCGTGCCTGCTGTTGGTCCATTTCTTGATGTTGTCGTTTCGTTAGTAGCCTTGTTTATCTCTTGCTTATCCGCCTTCCACTATAACTCACAGAATAGTTTTTAACAGGCAGCTGTGGTAGCGGACCCATTAAATAAATTAATAAATTAATCAATTATTGGGTGGGACAGATCAGGGTAACTGTACAGTCGCTGATTGTTAGTCGGTCTATTTTGATTTTAACTGATTAAGTGCCATGAGATGATAAATCGTCTTAGTCGAATTTCCCATAACTATCATGGGCTTATATATCAAACTACAGTTAAAATATCAATACTATATTTTTCCCTATGCAATCCCCTTTAATTTGATATATTATACAACACATTTGCTACAATATTAACAACCGTTAAGTCCTAATTGTGACACACCAATACGTCCAATTTTCTGCCATCCACGTTTATTTGGTCCAACCTACTTCTTGTTTGTAAATCTGTTAAAATGAATCCAGTGATCTGTGGCCTATCAGGAACAATACTTTATGTGAGGATGGCGCGGTAGAGCACTGGCTAGCTCTCTGACCTGCCAGCCTGGAGTCCATGTCTTCAAATCCCCATTAATGTGGATTGTAAAAGTCGGCCGGGCTTCAGACAACCCTAGCATACAATTGGTACGAGTAAATGTCAAGGGAAATAAAGACGGCCGACGTTATATTGGTCGCATCACTCACACAATTCTGACTGACCTATAAAAATTTGGGCAGGCATCATATACTCGCGTACAATGAAGCTTTACTTAAAAAATAAAACAGCAACACATTTTTGTGCTTATTTTCTGTAAAAATTGCAGTTTTGAAAAACAAGAAACTATCTCGTCATAAACAAAAAAACATATACACTTACAAGTTCAAACCTTCGACTGAATGAAATTGCCATGAAAAGCCATTCAAACAGGTTTTGTGTTAACTAAACAGAGATCATAACGCTGTTCACGAGGAAACATTCATCAGGGGAATGAACAAAAACAACGACAAACATATCTAGAAGCATCTAAGTTATCTATACGCACAACGTGCAATGTAAACACCGGGTTATTATAAAATTGCAGTTAACAAATGAGCAAATAAATTCCAGTAATTAAAACGCCTTTCTAAAGGAACTCGTTAAAATGTCTGCAGAAGGGGAGATAAAACATTTAATGCTGATATATGATACGCAGACGAATGTTCACTCAAGCTCAAGTCAATCTTGCAGTAATACAAACTCCACCTTGGGGATAGCATACCAGGTGGCTTGTTATTGCCAAATGTGGCCCCCTCCCCTTTCACGAACGTTTCGATCTATTTTTCTTGTTTACATTATCAGGGCTGGACTCACCCAGGTCACGACTCTCAAGTGTGTTTATCATGTTGTACTTCGGAATTCTGTAAGCCCGCCATGTTGTTCGCCGATAATTGCACTTGCCCCACAAATACGCTGATGATTGCACATGCCCCACAAATACGCCGATGATTGCACTTGCCTCACAAATACGCTGATGATTGCACATGCCCCACAAATACGGCGATGATTGCGCCCCAGAAATACGCCTATGATTGCCCTTGCCCCACAAATGCACCTATTATGTCCCCTGCCCCACAAATACGCCGATGATTGTCTTTGCCCCACAAATACGCCGATGTAAATGCCATCCCAGCAGCCACCCTGCCCTCGGGAAGCAGAAGTCATGCACTTGGTTAATCATAATCTGTTGAATTTTCAACGTACCAGTGACCTGGCTCGGCGCTGTCTCAATTTGTGGCGACATTCTCGATCTCGGTGTGGTAACTGTAGCTCTGAATGTATATGCTGTCTAGTGTTTCCTTTGGTCGCTACTTCTTTCTTCTGCTTCTATAAGAGCAAATCAATACCTGTACGACTGGATCAGTGTTGTCATGATTACGTTCTGATACCTCACCAGAAAAATGATGGAGTGGTTTAGATATTAAAACGTACGTCTCTGTCTTGTTCATACCTGGGTCGATTCATAATGTCCCCTTTGTGGAGTTTTACAAAATAAGAAAAGTATACTCTACTCCATCCTCATCCAAATTAACTTAAAGTATGTCTAGACTTAAAGTATGTCTAGATAGACAATTCATAATATTATGTAAGGAGGCAAAACAAGCATGGCTTGAGAAAAATTGCATAGACATTGAAAATATATACACAAAAACAAACAACAATAACACACCAGTAACAATACCAAACAAATGCACAAAAGAATTTAGGAACTTACTAATAAAAGAACACATACATCAGCAAGCTGTCTAAAACAAAAGATGGCAAAATAATAATAGAAAATGATCAGATTCTACATGTATGGTCAGATTATGTGAAAAACCTTTATGATAATAACAGAGATGAACAGTATGATATTCGAATTAATAATTAAGGACCGCCAATTTTGAAGATGGAGGAACGAAATGTTCTTAACCATATGAAAACTGACAAGACCCCCGTTTAAGATAACATCACAACAGAGATGATTAATGCTTTAGAAGAATATAGAATAAATCAAGTTACCAGACTGCTGAACACATTATATGATACCGGTGATATACCTTCTGAATTATGTAATTCTGTTCTTATTGCAGTCCCAAAGAAATCAGGATCCTTGGAATGCGATCAACATCGAACAAGTGTAATGATTCACATCACGAAGATTTTGCTAATAATCATCATGCAAAGAGTTAGGAAGAAAATACAACCTGAAATAGGAGAAGAACAATGTGGGTTTGTAGAAGACAAGGGTACAGTAAATGCTGTGTATATGCTGCGAACAGTAATTGAACGTACTCTAGAAGTAAACAAAGATGTACATCTTTGCTTCACTGACTACACAAAGGCTTTCGATAGAGTAAGACATGTCAACATGATAGAGATGTTTGCAGATCTACAAATTGATGGGAAGGACCTTAGACTTATTAAAAACATATATTGGAAACAACAAGCTGCCATAAGGATTAATAATGAAGTAGGTTAATATCAGCCTATTAAGAGAGGCGTGAGACAGGGATATGTTATGTCTCCAGAGCTTCCCCCCACCTGTACAGTGAAAATATTTTCAGAAATGTAGAAGATATAAATGGAATCATCATTGGGGTACGAAACACCAATAACATCAGATATGCAGATGATGCAGTATTGATTGCAGACAATGAGCAGGATCTGCAACAATTAGTAGATGCGGTTGTTGCACACAGTGAACAAGTGGGGTTAGAATTAAATTGTAAGAAGACACAGATTATGGTCGTCACTAGGAAGAACAAAATATATAAGTAAATAAAAATATTCGTCAACAATTGAATAGGTACAAAGTGTCCCGGAACAGTCATAACTTATGATGGGAGATGCGTTGAAGAGATGAACAAGTATCGCCATGGCGAAGGTAGCCTTTAGCAAGATGAAAAACATACTGACCAATAAAAAGATGTCAACTGAAAAGAGAAAAAGAGTGTTGAGATACTACATAGAGCCTGTACTTTTGTATGGATGTGAAGCTTGGACAATGCGCAGGTTGGCTGAAAAACATCTGATGGCTGTGGAAATGTGGTTTCTGAGGAAAATGCAAAGAATACCATGGACAGCCAGAAAAACCAATGACAAAGTACTACAAGAAACAAATGAAAATCGTAAACTGGTTAAAGAGATCAGACGTAGACAATCAAAATTGTTTGGACATGTTATAAGAAATAAACTGGAAAACGTGGTGACAACTGGCAAGATCGAAGGGAAAAGAATAAGGGGAAGACAGAGAAGTAAATACCTAGATGGCTTGACCACGTGGCATGGTCGAGACAGGAACACTGAGCTGATCCACGACTCTAGTAATTGAGCGAAATGGTGAATCATGACCACCCACGCTTACCGGCATTGCGCATGATGGATGGATGGATAAATGGATGGATGTCTAGGATGCACGACGAAAGGGAAAACACTCACAAATAAGGCGTACGCTTCGAGCAAAATCTTTATCAGCCATCCATCCATCATGTGCCATGCCGATAAGCGTGGGCGGTCATGTTCTGCCATCTCACTCGATCACCAGAGTCGTGGATCAGCTCCGTGTTCCTGTCTCGACCGTGCCATGCGGCCAAGCCATCCAGGTATTTACTTCTCGGTCTTCCCCTTGGTCTCTTCCCTTCGATCTTGCCAGTTGTCACCAAGTTCTCCAAGTCATTTCTTCTCATAACATGTCCAAAAAATTTTGACTGTCTACGTCTAATGACTCTAATCAGTTTACGATCTTCATTTGTTTCTTGAAGGACTTGTTCATTGGTTTTTCTGTCTGTCCATGGTATTCTTTGCATTTTCCTCAGAAACCACATTTCCACAGCCATCAGATGTTTTTCAGCTTGGCTGCTCATTGTCCACGCTTCACATCCATACAAAAGTATAGGTTCTATGTAGCACTTCAACACTCTTTTTCTCGTTTCAATTGATATCTTTTTATTGGTCAGTATGTTTTCCATCTTGCAAAAGGCTACCTTCGCAATGGCAATTCTTGTTCTAATCTCTTCGAGGTATCTCCCATCAGATGTTATGACTGTTCCGAGATAACTGTATCGATTCACTTGCTTAAGAATATGCCCATTTACTCGTATATCACATTGTGGTATTTCCTTCTTCCCAGTGACGACCATAATCTGTGTCTTCTTACTATTCAGTTCTAACCCTAGTTGTTCACTGTGTGCAACAACCGCATCTACTAAATGTTGCAGGTCCTGTTCATTGTCTGCAATCAAGACTGTATCATCTGCATATCTAATGTTATTGATGTATCGTCCCCCAATGTTAATTCCTTCCATATCTTCTATATTTCTGAAAATATTCTCACTGTACAGGGAAAAAATATCTGGAGACATTACACATCCCTGTCTCACTCCTCTTTTAATAGGCTGATATTGGCCTACATCGTTCTCAATTCTGATGGCAGCTTGTTGTTTCCAATATATGTTTTTTACAAGTCTAAGGTCTTTTCCATCAATTTGTAGATCTTCAAGCATCCTTATCATGTCGACATGTCTCACTTTATCGAAAGCCTTTGTGTAGTCAATAAAGCAAAGATATAGATCTTTGTTTACTTCTATAGAACGTTCAATTATTGTTCTCAGTATATACACAGCATTTACTGTACCCTTGCCTTCTACAAACCCACATTGTTCTTCTCCTATTTCGGGTTGTATTTTCTTCCTAACTCTTTGCATGATAATTCTCAGCAAAATCTTCGTGATGTGGCTCATTATACTAATTGTTCGATGTTGATCACACTCCAAGGCTCCTGATTTCTTCGGGATTGCAATAAATACAGAATTACATAATTCAGGAGGTATATCTCCAGTATCGTATATTGCATTCAGCAGTCTGGTGACTTGGTCTATTCCATATTCTTCTAAGGCATTGATCATTTCTATTGTGATGTTATCTGTACCCGGGGTCTTGCCAGTTTTCATATGGTTAAGAGCATTCTGAACTTCCATCTTCAAAATTGATGGTCCTTCATTATTATTCCGAAGATCATATTGTTCTTCTCTTGTATCATCATAAAGGTCTTTCACATAATCTGACCACGCATGTAAAATCTGATCTTTTTCTATTATGATTTTGCCATCTTTGGTTTTTAGGCAACCCGTTGATGTGTGTGTTCTTTTGTTAGTGATGTCATTAATTCTTTTGTGCATTAATTTGGTATTCCGGGTGTTGTGTTGGTTTTCAATTTCCTTGCAATTTTCCTCAAGCCATGTTTCTTTTGCCTCTTTGCATAGCTTCCTAATTTTCCTGTGAATCTCTTCATATTTTTCCTTGTTATTTTTGTTATTTCTTCTTATTTCCATGAGTTTTAAGATGTCTTCCGTCATCCATTTCTTGCGTCCTATTATCTTTATTTTTGGGATGGTTGTTTCTGCAGCTTGATTGACTTATTTCTTTAATATTTCCCAATGGTCACTGACGTCTTGAAATAATATTTCCATATCGGACAATGCATCGAATCTGTTCTTTACATCTACGTTGAATTTATCTTTTATCTCCGCACTCTTTAGTGCCTGTAGATCAAATTTTTCGCTTCATGGTGAATATTTGACTTTCTTTAATTTTATATGTAAATTGCTTAAGATTAATCTATGGTCGCTGTAGCAGTCTGCGCTTGGTATAGTTTTTGCGACTTTTATGG
This sequence comes from Cepaea nemoralis, assembly GCA_014155875.1. Lineage (NCBI taxonomy): Eukaryota > Metazoa > Mollusca > Gastropoda > Stylommatophora > Helicidae > Cepaea > Cepaea nemoralis. The sequence goes on from JACEFZ010028482.1 coordinate 402,848, forward strand.
CATTTCTAAATCTTCTGTTGATGAGAATATAATCAATCTGATTTCTGATCTTATGATTAGGACTTCTCCATGTCCATAATCTCCTTGGGTGCTATTTATACCAGGTGTTTCCAGTAATCAAATCCTACGCTTTTGCCCACATAGACAGCTAGACAAACAGACAGACAGACAGACAAACAGACAGACAGATAGACAGATAGAGAGACAAATAGATAGATAGATAGATAGATAGATAGATAAATAGATAGATATAGATAGATAGATAGATAGATAGATAGATAGATAGATAGATAGATAGATAGATAGAATAACTGATTGAGTTACTGACTGACAGAAAGACAGACACTAACATGGGTTGTATAACGCAAAATATCACCAGAAAGAAAGACAAGACGTTAGATAAGCGAATCTAAGAAACACAAAATGAGGAAAATAATTCGCCACGTTTTGCGCATTCTGCAACAGATAAGCACAATTAACTTCTGTCTGCCTTGTAGTAGCAGGCAGTGCGACCAAAAAACAAATTGTCTGCTTGCGTGAACTGCAAATTCACGAGTTCAAAAATATCATTTGGCTCGAATAGGATGCCCTCGGAATTTGACACTTTGAAATAAAAAGTGTTTAGTTTTTTTGCTGCTGTCATTCACAATAGCTTTTGTCCTGAATTAATACAGGCGGTAAAAGTTAAAATTGTGTTAGAAAAATATTTATATTACAAATGCTCCATGTTTTATTTAACACAAGATCCGGAGACACTTGTTAAAAATTCTTCTTGAATGAGCGCTCTCACCTCCCGTACTTTTGATCTTACGTTACTAATTATGGCCAGTTTGGCTTTCAACAAATATTTGTGCTCACGTCAGAATGTTTATATGTTTAAGCGGGAGAATCTACTACACGCCAAAGCCTAACTGTTATATAGAGATAATGTTGATGAGGTGGCTCCACCGCTACCTAGGTCTTACATTATTTCGTTACCAAAAGAACTGGCAAAGATGAATAAGTAAGGTAGTGGAGTTTTGTCTTTTTTTAAAAAGCACATATCAATTGGGGAACTCTTTAGGCCATTTAGACGTGCATTGATTGGCGCACATGGAAGTAGGAGAAAGAAATAAGGATTAAATGATGCACTCGACAACGTAGTATTCTCAGAAAATGGCAATAAATTGGAAGTCCCGTAAAACAAAACCTTTCCGCAATTAGAAATTATAAACCAAAATCTATGGGAGCTACTGTGTGTCGGCAGAAAGGTACAAACATCGCAGCTGTACACGGGCAAAGCACAACCAAAGCTCTTCTAACACAGAATAACAGCCTAGAAGATGACGAGCGTTCACATCGAGGCAACAGTTCATTATACAAATATTGCCAGCTGAATGAAGGTATAAAGTAACATTCAGTGGCGAAGGTGTTACGGATGCGATTCGTAATCCCGTATATTCGAGTTCGAAACACAGCGGTGCTGGTTTTTTTCCGAAAAAGGTATAGATGCCGGCCGTTCAGAAATCAATGGCAAACTACTGAACGTAAAACTTGCCCAGGAATCATGAACAATCAAAATGCTGGGGTTACCTGCTACGTCCTGTGAAGGGCATGCACATAATTTTAAACGATTTTTAAGGTTGAGGAACGGCTGGCCGAGTGGCTAGAATGCTGAGTTCTCTTTAGGGAGACCCGGGGTCAAATTTCGAATCCTCGGTAAGGTGTGGATTTTTTTTGCTGTCGGGGGCAAAAAGAAAAACCCTAACCTGCACAGTTCGCGGCGACTGCATTAGCCAGGAAGCCTAAGTAATCAGACTCGAGACCCCCTGTCATACACCGCAAGGTACCAGAGGCAGTTGACGACAGTTTGGAGAGTAAAGAACTCCTCCCCCCCTCCCCCCTCCTGTTCACATCTTAAAGCTCACTATTAGTTAGTTAGTTTAGTTTAGTTATCAGTTGGGGTATCTTCGTTGCACTCCGGACATGTCCATAGGTGCTCAGATCCTCCCCCCAGCATATGCATCAGCGTCCGGTGGCTAATAGTGCCAGTTCTGTGTTGGTTGACGAGGCGCTTTGTTTTCCCGATGTACTTCTCGCGTCTGGCTGTGCCGATTCTTACTCCCAGGTCTTTCATCCTGGAAAGCGATGTGGAATCACTGGCGTCAAAATCCTCTGTTCTCGCCATATCTTTAAGGGCGTTAATAACATCGGCACGATCCATGGGCTGGCCATCTACAGGGGGTGCAGAGCCAGCCAATTTATCAGCTCGTTCATTTCCCTCGACTCCCGCATGTCCCGGGACGAAGATGAAGGTGACTTTGCGGACAACAGACTTCCGCAGCGACTCAGTCCACTGTCTACGTACAGATCCAGCTTCGACCTTCTGAATCATGCTCATTGAATCACTTAGTACACACACGTTGGTATAATGCTGTGATTCCAGCCATATGAAAGCCTGTGTAACTGCCATCACCTCCATCGTCATGCTGCTCGTGGTCATAGAGTGGGCACCACTGGATTCTTGAACGGTTCGGCCCGCTGAACGGGCTGTAAATGCCCACGCACTTCTCTGCTGCTTTACAACAGATCCATCTGTATAGATGAGCACTTCGGGGCTATCTGAGTGATCATAGATGAGCGCGTTAACCTCTGCATTGACAGCGGCAGGGTTCTGCTCTCTGCACCGTCTGTCGAGTGTGATAATGCAGGAGAAGGTACACTTAAAAGCTGGAGGCACCGGCACCCATTCCTTGCCGGGGTTGATACTGGTAAGACTGCAGACCTGTCCGACGACATCTTCCGCCCGACCCATCCATGATTTGCCCCTCTTTAGCCTGTCACCCTTTTCTCTGAATACAGCGTCATGCAGAGGGTGCTGCTCATCTGCACTTATTTTTAAGTATGCACGAGCTCTCCAGATCTTGATCCTGTGTTCCATTGTCGGGAAAGTCAAGGAGGTATCTCATTGCTACACAGCTGGTGTCTCTCGTGCAGCCCAAAATGATGCGCATGGCTTCGTTTTGTACCTTTTCAAGACCTTTTGTTTTGTTTTTTTAGACTTGAAAAAAAAAGAGTTAGTTATTGTTAGTTAGTAGCGATCCCAACTTCACGGCAACGGGTCGTCCCCATTATGCTCCGTTCCTGTGCCAGTGAATATCACACAAAATGCTCATCACTGCCCTATGTGAACAATGGAATAGACAGGAGTCTCGGCAAGCCAACAGCCCGCACAGGTACACTGAGCATAATACCGCCGCCAGAATGCCAACACAAAAGCCCTCCACGAGAAATACAGTTCATTGTCGATGGAAACGGCGGTCGCCAGAAAGACTTCATTGACCCGGGTTTTATCCCGTATGGCTTGGTCTCTTTCCACAGGGCAACCCGCCGAAAGCGCCGCACAAAGCACGAACTCCGTAGCTCCAGCGACGACTCACAGGAGTCTCCTGAAAAATGCACTTGTGAACCGAAAAGGCAAACCAGTCAATCCAGTAACAGCCGGCCGCCATCGTTCCGAACATGCAGTTCACGCTACAAACTGCGAACAGATGTAAAAGCATTCCACGCTAAATTCACAGCTCACAGTGTCGCGCCACGCACTCACTCAGCAGCAGGGCGACGGAACCATAGCCTCCTTAGTCGCCTCTTACGACGTGCATGGTAGGCAACAGTGTTACTATTCTTTGCTCCCCCGTTTGGGCCCCGGCAACACACGGGCTCACTGTACCTATATTTTTATAGTCCAATCGACACAACGAAGGTCAACATCATGCTGGCAGCCTTTACTCCCAAACACATTTGTTGGTACCCACTTTAGACTTGTAAACCTGGGAGAACCCCGATCAATTTTTAAAAAAAAAGTCGAATTCCCGCTGATGAGGACTAACTCTTAACCACCGAGCTGGTACTCGAACGTCTACCCACTACACTACCGCAGCCTCCTGAATAAGGACAAGCAAAAATTAGTTCCCCAGTTACCAGATGTAGACGTTTCATACCCAAGGTTAAATATTTCGACCTTTGCCTCGCTGAAATGTTTGAACCAGATTAGCTCATTAAGGAGGAAACCGCGCTTCACGCGAAACGTCATAGCAAATATTTTGATACACCCGAGTAAGCGTTAATTAGCCAATCTGGCAACAGGTGATCTCCCCGGAATCAGGGGAGTATCGTTAAGTTGAACCTGGCACAGAGGAAATGAAGATGGAGGGAGAAAATTAGAGTATACGCACCCTAGTGACAAATCTGTATTCAATTTCTACGTAATGAATGTTAAGTAAACATGTGCGGATATGGATTTCTGTTATGTCATCTTCTATTCATTACAGAGAAAACAAAAAGAGTTATGAAAATCAGACACGACTATGAGAAGACAAAAGGTGAAGGGGTGTTTTCATAATGTTAGTAGAAAATTTGTGGAAATCGTAAGAAACAGAAAGAATACCAATGTAGACTGTTTAACTGTGACAAAGAAGAGTTTCTGCTGTCTTATTCTATTCACTCTCTTGTTGCATGTCTTTTGCAGGAGCAACCCCAGACTAATATTCTAAGCAAGTTTACACTCGGCAGTAAAAAAAAATAAATTACCAAAATAAGAAGACAAACCGTGAAGGGGTGTTTTTATAATGGTAAAAACTTTGTGGAAATGAAAGGACTCGGGAACTGTACCAAAGTTAGACTATTTAGATCTAACATTAAATTAGTAATGTTGTATAAATCAGTACTTTTGTATGAATCAGTATTGTTGTATGAATCAGTACTGTTGTATGAAAAAGTACTGTTGTATGAATCAGTATTGTTGTATGAGTCAGTACTGTTGTATGAATCAGTATTGTTGTATAAATCAGTACTTGTTGTATGAATCAGTATTGTTGTATGAATCAGTACTGATGTATGAATCAGTATTGTTGTATGAATCAGAACCACGAAGAACAACAAAAACAATTACCAATGAAATATTAACAGCCAGACTTTGGAACCGAAGAGTCGGAATAAAAATACAAAACATGACAACGACGCTCAAGATCTGGAAAAACATACACCGATACTGGCGAACGTTTCAACCGAAGTCTTCGTCAACGGGAAAAAATAAAAACAATAACACACGGATAACACAAATGACTACTTTTATATTCAGACGTAGTGAGATCGACAAGTTTTAAAACAGAAAAGGGCAGAAGAGAAGCATTGTGCAAGACAGAAGGACTGGAATGCCACGACAAAATTACCAAGATGGATTTCGTAAAGAAAAGTCGGTAGTGAATAAAGAGTTAAGGAGAAGTTCCGTGTGCGAAATTTCCGTTGTTAACTACATACATTGCACTGCTTTAAAATAGTTATTCTCTTAAAAATTTATAATGATTAAGAAAGCAACTAACAGAAACACATATTATAAAAATATGTTAAACTGCTGTGTATCTTTTCACCAGAGTGTCCCCCCCCCCCACTAGAAGTTAAACCAATAGTCTTTAATTATTTTATGTACATTCCAGAGTTCTCATTGGAAACACGTTGTTCCTGGAAGCCAGTGGAAAAATAAGCGTTTCAATTCATTAAACGTGTCTATCGGTGCAGAACTTCGCATGCAGGTCTTCTACAGTTTTGTAGTTGTAATGTTGGACTTTATCTGGGTTATACGCCTGTGTGTGTGCGTGTGTGCGCGCGTGCGTGTGCGTGTGTATGTGCGTGTGCGTGTGTGTGTGTGTGTGGGGGGGGGGGTGCATGGATGAGTGTATGTATATGTGTGTTTGTGATTTGGTATCAGAACTATCGTGCATGTAAACTGTTAAAAAACAAAACAAAACAACAACAACTATCATTTACTGCCAAATATAGTACCTTGCGATGTACGGCAGGGGGGGGGGGGGGTCTTGAGCCTGAGGAATTAAGGTCGCCTGGTAGTGCAGTCGCCGCGAACTGTGCAGGTTAGAGTTTTCTTTTTTCCCCGACAGAAAAAAAAAACACACACGTTACCTAGGATTCGAACCCGGGTCTTCCGAAAGAGTAAGTTGGGAAAAACTCCAGTCTGTATAACTACAATTGTTCAATACAAGGTATATTTTTAATAACTGTGCAGTGTTTGAAAATATTACCTGTTCAAATTTTGTATTTACCTATTATGTTGCATGAACTTTACAACTTGGACCGGCAATATTTTCAAAGAATTCACAGCCATTAAAAATACACCATATAGTAAGTAATACTGTTGTGTAGAAACCGGAAGTGGTGGAGGCCGCTCCGTGGCGAAGTGGTTAAGTCGCCATCCTCGCTCTCCGAAGATTGTGGGTTCGATTCTAGACCAAGTAATTCGGTTCACGGGTGTAATTTTCTCCCGGACTCCTGAGAGTCATAATTGGAGCTAATCTGTGCGACGCTTTCGGCAAGGCGCCTTGCGGAACGAAGCCGAGCCATATGAGATGAAACCCAGTGCAATGAAGTCGACTAAGCTCCCCTTTAAACTCACTGTAAGCCTGGAGGGAGTTTAGATGTGATCTTTGAGAAGAATTTTGTGAATATTGTTGGAGGAGAAGAAAAACACTATATTAACATGGCATGGCAGAACAAGTGAAACAGGTGAACAGGTACAAATATCTCGTAACAGTCATAACGCCTGTTGGGAGGTACCTTGAAGAGATTAGATCAAGAATCGCCATGGCAAGATGGAAAACATACTAACCAATAACAATATGTCAATTGCAACGAGAAAAGGAGTGTTGAGATGCTACATAGAACCTGTACTTTTGCATGGATGTGAGGCGTGGACATGAGCAGACAAGCTGAAAAAACATCTGATAGCTGTGGAAATGGGAGGTAAATGCAAAGAATACTAGGGACAGACAGAAAAAGTAATGAGAAATTCCTACAAGAAGCAGATAAAAACCGTAACTTGATTAAAGAAATTAGACTAGAGAGTCACAATTTTTTGGAAACATTATGAGAAGAAATAATCGAGAAACTTGGTCACAACAGGCAAGATTGGCGACAGGCCCTATGCAACCAATGTCAGTCTTGGACATTATCCAAAATTATTTATTTTATTTATTTATTTTTTATTATATAAATTATCCAAAATACATATGCAAAATCAAAACCTGTGAGATAAGATGGCCCGAAAAGAGCTGCGAAATTAACAATCTGAGACCGAGTAAGAAATGATGTTATCAGACAAACAGTGGGATCAACCCCTTTGCCATACACATTGAAAGGTAGAAGATCTTATGGTCATCACATTAGAATGCAATATAATCAGTTACCAGCAATGACCCCCAGACCAAAGTAGATTATATACGAGCGTAACAGCGCGTCCTAGAAGAAAATAGATTGATGTCGTCAATGACGTTGTACAGTCACACGGAATGATATTATCCAGTGGCAGCCATCGGTCACTTTAACATAGCTCTCTCTTCTCCTCTGCAAGCTCAGAAACAAGAGGGATTTGCAAGCTGGTACTGAAACGTTACATTTTGGGAGATGCATGTAGGATATAACCAGTACATGGTTCAGAACAAATTAGATTAGGTCTAGAGTGATGACGTTTCTACATGGGTTTGAGGTATTGCATTGTCAGCAGGCTCCAGTCTAAGGCCAAGGGTGCGTTAATTTTCATAAAGAGAAATCACGACTGCAGCACGGCATGGCAATATACAATGAAACAGTTAGTGTGGCTCCTGAACGAACGAACGAACGAACGAACGAACAAACTTTATTTTCAAAGGGTTAAGAATTGGGCACGCAGGCCCGTCTAACATTCTGCCCTTCTATCACTCTCTTTCATACATTATTTCATTCACACATCATTCAAGGCTAACAGAGAACAGCAACAATAAAAAAGATATGCATTATAAAGGCATGGGCAAAATGCGAACATCAAAACTACACGACACAGTAAAATTAGATAATGGTCTGACACTTGTTATTAGCCATGTGGAATATACTGGCCTACCAAAAGGGGACTGGCTGTTATACTAGGGTTTTGTTATTATTATTATTATCTCTATTATTAAGGGGGCAGATAATCCGTACTGAGATAGTGTTCGAGTAATTTGCGATTATATGAATAGGGATTGGTGATGTCTTTGATTTCTTGTGGAAGATTGTTCCACAGCTGAGCTGCAGAGTACGTTAAGCTTGTTTTGTATAAGTCAATCCTAGGCTTCGGAATGTGTAATATATTTAAACGTTTACTGTGTCTAGCATTATATTTAAACAATGGCCAAAGGTAATTTGGGGCATTCCGATGCAGGATTTTGTGAATTAGTTTAGCTTTATTGAAAAGCAGGCGTTTGCGGAGTGGTAGTAACTGAAGGCGTTTATACAGGCTAGGATTGTCAGATAAATGTTTGTTATAAAATAGACTCATGGCCCGTTTCTGGAGTGAGTAAAGTCGCTTGGTGTTTGAATTAGAACAACCGTCCCAGATTGTAGAGCAGTAGTCAAAGTGTGTCTGTATATGAGAAGTATAGAATAGTTTCCTTGTGTCCTCATCAAGGAAGTTTTTAATTTTGGCGAGTTGGTAGACTTTTTTCGCTGTTTGTTTAATAAGCGCTTGAACGTGGGAATTAAAGGTTAGGTTTCTATCAATGATTATGCCTAATGTTTTGTGCTCAATTACACTTTCTACTGGCATGTTATCGATGTGAAGTTGAAGTGATGTGTGTGAGCTTAGAGTTTGAAGTCTTTGTCTGGTTGTTAGTAACATTGATTTTGTTTTAGTGATGTTAATTTGCATACGGTTTGAATAGCTCCACCTAACTACATTATTTAATTCTTGTTGTAAAGACGACTCCAATAAAATACAGTTTTCAGCATTTGTGTACACTGTACAGTCGTCTGCAAATAGATCGCAGGACGACGAAAGATGTAAAGGTAGATCGTTAATATATATGGCAAACAATAGAGGGCCAAGAATAGAGCCTTGCGGTACTCCAATATTGAAGGTAGTGGTATGAGACAGACATTTATTATGTGATACTACTTGCTTTCTGTTTGATAGAAAAGATGATATTAGAGTGATTACATTAGGGTCAATTTTCATTGTCTGAAGTTTTTTAATTAAAATAACATGGTCTATCATATCAAATGCTTTCTTGAAATCAATAAACACAGTTCCACATAGACTGTTGTTGTTTATATTCTGGTGCCAATTTTCTATCATGTTTGTTAGGGCCGTATGGCAAGAATAGTTTGGTCGAAATCCTGATTGGTTGTCAACAATAAGCTTGTTGCGAACTAAATACTGTAATGTTACTTTATGGATGTGTTTTTCTAGTGGCTTAGATAGTGATGATAGTAAGGAAATGGGTCTGTAATTGTTCGGGAGATCATTGTCCAATGAACCAGATTTAAGAAGAGGGTACACTTTAGCGATCTTGAGAACTGATGGAAAGTGGCCTTTGGTGAGACACTGATTATATACATAGGTTAGTGATATACAGATCACTGGCGCAGCACAACGGAGAATCCGGTTGCTGATTCCATCTAACCCAGATGAGGTTGTGTTTTTTAGATTACTGAGGTAAGTGAATACCTCAGTGATTGTCATTAGCGGTATGTCGGAAAGAATATCGCCGGAGCATCTATTCTCGCAAAACGATGACAGTAAAGATAAGTTGCAAGGAGAATTAGGTATTGAAGCCTTCAACTGGTCTATGTCAGTTTGAAAAAAAATTACTGAATTGGTCGCATGTAATATGATTTGATGGTAAAGAATTTAGGAAGTTACACTTGTTTGTCAAGGTGTTAATTGCGTTCCATATATCCTTACTATTTGTTTTATCCATTACTAAGTTCTTAAAGTAATTTTTCTTTTCCCGTCGTATGGTATATTGAACTTTGTTTCTAAGAGTACGGTATGCGCTGAGATCCCGCTTTTTATGTGCTTTATCCCTGCCTCTCATAATTTGAAGTATTTCCTGGGTGATCCAAGGTGGCTTGACGTGGTGTTTTACTCGAACTTCCTTGATTGGCACATGTCTATCAAAAACATCAATAAATGTTTTCATCCAGAATTCCAGAGCATCATCCGGGTCAGGAAGCTGATAAACATTGTCTAGAGGTGAACTGAGCAAGTCCTGAGAGAGAGAGAGAGAGAGAGAGAGAGAGAGAGAGAGAGAGAGAGAGAGAGAGAGAGAGAGAGAGAGAGAGAGTGAGAGAGAGACAGAGAGAGATGGGAGAGGGAGAGGGATGGAGAATAGAGAAAGAAAGGGAAACAGATGGAGGAAAAGAGATAAGAGAGAGGGAAGGAGAGAATGAGATAGAGGGAGGAAGGGAGGGAGAGAAAGGGAGAGAGATGAGAGAGAGAGAGAGAGAGAGAGAGAGAGAGAGAGAGAGAGAGAGAGAGAGAGAACAAACATAGACACAGTGTACACACATTACTTAATACCGGTGAACATAAATAACGGTGGGGAAATAATAAGGAAAATAAATAAATTAATATCCAGGCAATCAATAATCCAATCAATGAATCAATCAATCAGGTGCCATCTCAACAATGAAGGTTAGCTGTAATGGATCTCCAACACTGTCTGTCTCTCGTCTTAATTGTACATTCTGTCAGACTGCCGTTCGTCCATCTCTTGATGCTTTCTTCCCAATTGTATCGCTGTCTGCCTTTTTTCTCGCTTGCCTTCAATCTTGCCCTCCAGTATGGTTTTTATAAGAGTGTACGTCTTTTAACATAACCTAAATATTTCACTTGTCTCTTTTTTATTTCGTCCATCAACTTCCTTTTCATTACCAGCTAGAACCTCTGTATTTGATTCTTTTTGTTTCCATGAAATACGACATATTCTTCTGTATATCCACATCTCCAGAGCGTCTATTCGATGTTCTAAATGCTTGTTCATTATTCAGACTTCTACGTCATATAGTAATGTTGAATATACATAACATTGGACAATTCTCATTTTTAATGCGTTGTTAATCTCTCTAGATATTAATAGTAATTTCATGGTTTTGAAAACATTTTTGGTCATTCCTATTCTCTGTTTGATTTCTGTTTCACTTCTGTCATCATCAGTTATTACATGTTCAAGATGGGAGTAATATTTAGCTTATTCTAGTATATCCCCATCTACTGTGATGTTTATTGATGCCTCTTATTTCCACTGCTAATTATCATAATTTTCGTTTTTGGGATATTGATAAATAAATAAATAATAACGATAATACTAAACACGTTCAGCAGTTAAGTAATAAATAAACTAAACCACATCACAACGAACCCAACGTTTCGATCCTAGTGATCTTCTTTAGTAACAGCACAAACAGATTTTATTTCCTTTGACATTTTTAGTTAATAATTTTTATAAAAGCGAATTCTACGGAATCTGTAACTTGACATAAAGGCACATCAACACCAATCGACGGGACAAACCAAATCAAATCAAATCAACTTTATTTTCAAAGGGTAACAAATTGGGCACGCAGGCCCGTCTTACATTCGGCCCTTCCAATCACTCGTCTTTCGTTCATCAAGAGCATTATACATTTACATAGGAAGAAAGATAAACATTGTGAAATGAATGTTGTAAACATAAACAAGGCAAATTACCATGTTATGAGGCCCATCTCCCATCTACCCATACATCACCCCACCCACACACATACACACCCAGGGGACACATAAATACCCCACCAACCAACCCATCCACCTCCCGTACATCCCCGCCCCACACACACTGCCCTCACCTGTTCCCCTAACCAAAACACATTCGCCACCCACAAACATCCCCCATCAACCCACACCCACCCACATCCTAACCCACAAATCCCCTCCCCCACCCACACATCCAACCTCCCATCCCCCAGCCACATCCCCATCCACCACATATTCCCCACCCACGCACACACATCCCCCACCAACCCACACATCGCACATCCACTCACACATCCCCAAACCATACACACATTCCCACCAACTGACATCTCTCTACCCCGACATACACACACACACACACACACACACACACACACATCTTCCTAACCACTTATACATCCCCAATCCACTCACACACACCCCACCACCCACATGTACATCCTCCACCCACCCACACATGCCCTAACCCAATCCCCCACTACACACACCCCCCACCCGCACATCACATACATCCTCTAACACGCAATATTCCCCCCACACACCGCACACGGACAGTTAAACTTAGCACCGAGAGCCATAACACTTTTTACCGAAACGCCAAAAATTATAATAATATCATCATCATCATCATCATCATCATCATCATCATCATCATCATCATCATCATCATCATCATCATCATCACCATCATCATCATCATCATCATCATCATCATCATCATCATCATCATCATCATCATCAACATCATACGCCCTGCTAACTGGTTCTTGTATGTCCCTCCTGAGATATCATTCTTTGGCGTTGTGTATCAACTCAGCTGATGATAACAACACCAGCATAATAAAAAAGATAACACGAAAAACCCAATACAAAATAAAAATAATACTAATTATCAATAAACAACATCTAAAAAGGTCACAATTTATTTCTGTTTGTCGTCATGATATCGCTGACAGGGTGACCTTTGGTGTCCATCCACAAAACAATAGATTAATGGACCTGTGGGCCCACGCCGTCAAAGTATCATCCGCTCACATGACAACAGCCGGATTAATAATGCATACGAGAAGCAGTACACAAGTCCGTCAAACTTGTCTACGCGACCTGCGTTCATCATTCATCATGTGCCATGTCGATAAGCATGGGCGGTCATGATTCGTAATCTCACTCGATCACCAGAGTCGTGGATCAGCTCAGTTTTTTTTGTCTCGACCATACTAGTTGGCCAAGCCATCCAGGTATTTACTTCTCTGCATTCACCTTGTTCTCTTCCCCTCGATCTTGACTGTTGTTGTCACGTTCTCAATTTATTTCTTCTCATAACGTGACCAACAATTTTGACTGTCTACGTCTAATTTTTCCAATCAGTTTACGACTTTAATTCGCTTCCTGTAGTACTTGGCCATTGGTTTTTCTGTCTGTCCATGGTATTCTTTGCATTCTCCTCAGAAACCACATTTATGCAGCCATCAGATGTTTTTCAGCTTGACTGCTTATTGTCCAAGTTTCACACCCATACAAAAGTACAGGCTCTATGTATCCCCTCAACACTCTTTTTCTCGTTTCAATTGACATCTTTTTATTGGTCAGTATGTTTTTCATCTTGCTAAAGGCTACAAAGCCTCAATTGCTTATCCAAGTCAGGACCATAAACTTCACAGCACATTCTCCAAGTCTGTCCCTTATATTAAGAGGCTGAATTGTCAACATGGCCGAATGGATGAGAACGCTCTATTTTAAATATCCTGTGCGCTAATGCCGTGGTAGCGGGTTCGACCCCTACACGAGTCAATTGGATTAAAATGTTGACTTTTGGTCCTTGACATGGGTTCGTAAATTACATTTACTTCAGAAGTCGGATTGGGCTGGCTTGATGGCGAGGGACACTGGTAACAGGGAAAGCTAACCCACACGCAAAAATCTGTTCTGTGCACTAGAAGTAGTAGCAAGTGTATGGACTACTCTTGAGTTCAAAGCGAATAAAGAGAAAACAACAATAACAACAAAACAAAACAAAACAGAGAGAGAGACACACAGAGAGAGAGAGAGAGAGAGAGAGAGAGAGAGAGAGAGAGAGAGAGAGAGAGAGAGAGAGAGAGAGAGAGAGAGGGAGGGAGAGAGAGAGACTTTTTATCAGTTCTGGGGTAGTAAATTCTGGTTACAAAGCATATCTCCAACAGACAAAACATTCTACCAAGGTAAAAACCAAAACCCAGAAGATAAGGAAGATAACACATACAATCAATCTACCAGCCAAAGAAGCCTGTAATTTGAGACAGAAGATATTTCAAAGCTACAGAATATCCACAAGAATATTAAGTCAAGTGATACTGAGCAATAACATCAACATGTTTCATGAAAGATACCCAGTTGTCTATTAACTTCAGTAAATTATTTCTTCACAGTGTTCCGTCTTCATTGTTCAGATTTCAGTGTTCACGTTTCAGTATATGTCTTCAGTAAATTTAAATTTCTCGGTGTTAAGAATTCCATGCATGGTTTAGGCAGATTCAAACTATTCAGGTTAGGATATCATTTATGTTTTCAGTAAATCGCATGCAAAGTTTAAATTGTGGATTCGGTCTAAGGTTTCAGTAAATTGCCAAACTACTGAACATAAATATGCCAGAGCATATAATCCTGGGGTTGATCGCTGAGCTCTACAAAGGACATGCACTATTTACATTTAGTTTGTCATTGCTTCCTACACCACCGACGCTCAAACCATCGTTAACAATTAACACAAAGCGGCCTTCTTCCATCTTGCCCTCAGCTGATTTGGAACACGGTGTGCGAGATTGAGAAAAGGATCCGCTACGACAGCCACGGATAAACAGGTATCCCGCTTTAATACACCCCGTTTAGATACGGAAAACCAGGGGAAACCACCACATTAATTTCTCAAGATTAAGATCTTGGGCAGGGAAAATGCTAGAAGTATAGTGGATTGACATGTTCAAAAGGTCAAGATGGCCGACTTCATTGCACCGGGTTTTATCGCATATGGCTCGGTCTCTTCCAACAGATCCCTCGGCCGAAAGCGTCGCGCAAACCACGAACTCCGTAGCGTTAGCGACGACCCCCAATGGATCTCCGAGAAAATTGCACTCTTGCACAGAACGACGTGACGAGGAATTGAACCTACAACTTTCAGAGCGCGCGGCAAGTTGTGTAACCAATTCGCCAAGGAGACTCCATGAAGTGTTCAAACATGTAATATCAGTTTCCAGACTGAATAAATTAATTGACACATTGTTCTTGTTGTTATTGTTGTCTTTAAGCAATTTCCCGCCATGGGCCTATTAGATAACAGCGTCATCACATTTTGTAGGCCTGGGAGCAAGGAGGAACAGGTGGCCAATTTTTCTCTCACTTTGGCCAGCGATGAGCCCATGTGTCAAACCCAAGTCCGACCGTGCTCATAACGTCACCAGCTCAGTTCGCTATTAACTTCGCTAGCACGCTCGCCAGACAACAAGTCTATTTGGGTATAAATTGGGCAATGATGCGGAATAAAGGACTCGCAATGTTTTACAGCCTCCTAATTCCTAAGATTACTTCACTTAGAAGTTTCGGCTCCGTTCCACTTAGTGATGCAGCTGAAACTTGGGGTTTCAATCTCTTGCAGGATCTTGGATGGGACAGCAAACGAGGTTTGGGTGAAATCTATTTCCCCCAGCCAGATGGGACAGAAATGAGCCCAAACTTTCATTACAAACATGCTGCAGGAGTGGAGGCTAAGCCAGAAGGTGCAGGGGAGACTAATGTCCCGCAGACCTCGCTGTATCTGTGAGTACACAGTGGACATTGAGCGACGGCTAGAAGTTCTTAATTCTAGCTGTGGCTAGAATACTGGCCTGCCAACAAGAAGGTCATGTGTTCGAACAACATCGAGACAGATTTAAAGAAACATGGCCTGGCCTCCCAGGTATACTTAGCCTCCTGGAAAGTAAAAGTGTGATATTTACTATAGGGTGTATTTTTAATGACTGTGCAGTGTTTAAAAGTATTGTCGGTCCAAGTTTTGCATTTACCCTCTGTAAAGTTTATGCAACATAATAGGTGAATATAAAACGTGGACCGGCAATATTTTCAAACATTGCACAGTCGTTACAAATACACTCTGTACATGACAAATCGAGTGATGGTTAATAAAATATGGCGCCAGCACCATATGCCAATACGCTTCAAGGCGTGTAAAACTGCCCTTTACTTAGATTACTTACACCACTGATCTGTTCATGGTCTGGTGGGACCAACCCTGTGCAGTTCTACTAGGCAGGTGCTATGTATTTCATCTTTTGTGACTGGAGACATTGTTAGCGGAAATTCCAAACCGTTACACCAACATACCCGCTTCAAAGTCTCATACCTTGAGACTAAGAGAACCAGACTATTAGACAGCTAAAGAATCAACCCAACAACGACCACCACCGTACTGACCTTAGGACGGGGCAATAACAGACTCGGTAAGCAACATCGTCAGATTCTCTATATATGTCAACATTTGCGCATCTGGACTAAACAAACACAAAATTGAACTGGTTTAAAAGGATCTCCTCTGTGCTGTCAATTACAAAATGATGTACTGGCAGAATCAACAACAAACACCACGTGGTATCGAACTTAAACTTATCATAATTATCATCTTCTGCCACGACAAAGTTCACCCTCTCCACAGATCTCGGTTGTTGGTGGTCTGGGTGCCACCGAAGAACTAGAACCAGACATACTGAAAGAAGAAATTATAGAAGCCGTCAGATTAGCCCCATTGAACAAATCACCGGGACAAGATGAAATACCAAATGAACTAATTAAAGCAGCAAGAGAAGTAGAAACAGCAAGGCTACATAGACTATTCAACCAGGTTTGGGTAGAACAACAGACACCACAAGACTGGGGAAACGCCACAATTACCCAAATTTGGAAAAACAAAGACCAAAAAAAGTGACTACACACAATACAGAGGCATTCCTCTTTGAGTCATACTGGGAAAATATTTTGCAAAATTTTTGAGAAAAGATTACAAACCATAGAACCCGAGCTAAGTGAAACACAACTTGGATTTAGGAAAAATAAAAGATGCACAGATGCCATTTTTGCTCTTAGACAACTTATAGAAAAATCAATCGAATTTAATGAAACACTCTACTTAGCCTTTGTCGACCAAGAAAAGGCGTTTGATAGAGTAGAATGAAACAAGCTGTGAGAAATCCTTAAACAATATTCAGTGAGTACACATCTAACAAACCTGTGTAGAAGCTTATACAACAACAGTGAATGCATAGTGAGAGCAACTCAGAACCCTTCACCATAAGATCCGGAGTACGACAAGGTTGTGTTCTGTCCCCTCTCTTGTTCAAAACCTTTATAGACAATTTATGTAAAGAAACCAGCCAAACAGAGACCGCAAGAGCACCATGCGACGAGAACACAGAATAAGAACTATCTGCAAATTACACCATTAGAGAATTCCTGTTTACGGACGATCAAGCACCAATAGCAAAATCAGAAACTGAATTACAAGACCACATGAATAGTCCAAACGAAATATATTAGGAACATAACATGAAAA
>JACEFZ010028482.1:427500-469486 GCA_014155875.1 Cepaea nemoralis
TCTATCTATCTATCTATCTATCTATCTGTCTGTCTGTCTGTCTGTCTGTCTGTCTGTCTGTCTGTCTGTCTGTCTGTCTGTCTGTCTGTCTGACCCGGCCCGGGTTCGCCCAGTCCCTGGTGTGGAGCATCTCATTTAATTCTGAGTAGGTAAGAATCCGCTCTGACTTCAAAATGTTGACGTGAAGATTTTCTTCCTGCAGCTGCTTCTGTATTTGTTGATCAGTAAGCTCCATTTTTAGCCGCTTGACCACCCATCTGACTGTGTTTGAATCAGTGTTTCTGATTCTGGTGTCTTGGTCCTCCTTCCTCTCACAAGTTTTTGTGTTCGTCTGTGGGTAGTCGTCGCTCTTCTTATTGGTAGTTTCATTGACTGTAGGTTCAGATACTTTATTACAGCTTGCATGCAGACTCTCCAAAGGCAGGTTCGTCTTCTTGATAGTCTGGTCGGTTTTCTCACTATGCATCTTGGAAGCTGCTTGTTTCTTTGAGCTATTACGACTTGCCATTTTCCCCCCGTATCAGGCTGCTTGAAATGTGTAAGGCGTCTTGGCTTGATAGCGCTGAGAAGTGCTGTCAAGCGAATCGTGCCGATATGATGGCGGAAAACACTAAAGATGCGATGATATTGTTCAACATCGTTTAGATAACTTCTTAAGTATAGAAAGATGAGTTACAATGTTATGCATTATGCATTATTTTTATGTAAACTTTGAAAATGCCTTAAAGATTGTATCATTATTTATTATAACTCATATGCCGGTACATAACTATAGACAAAGAGTTTATAAATCTTTGAAAACGATACAATAATATGACTATAAGTTATACAACAATGTTATTAAAAGTTATGCCCCTTGAAATAACTTTTTCTAGAGTTAAGTCCCTTCGCTATATATAAATTTTAATGAAAAATGAAAAATGAAATAATACTGAGTAAGCAGGCGATTTCACACTAAAAAATATCACAGTTGGCAGCTCTGGAATGAAAGGAAGACGTGTAGAAAATTTCATCTCAATCGGATGGGCCGTTAGCGAAAAAATAAAGGACATACATATTTACATACATTGCCTTTTATAGTATAGATGAAGCGTTTTGACTAACATACTATGTTAAATACAAACAAGCCGCATATACAAGGCGAAGAAAACATGGCCATAGATTGAGAATTAAGTCAGTGCTTGGCTGTAGAGTCAGTCCATGCCGTATAACATAAAAGGTGGACATATTAAGCCACGCGTTAAATGTCTTCTAGTTAAAACTAATGTAACATAGAATGTGGAAAGATTAAGCCACGCGTTAAATGTCTTGTAGTTTAAACTAATGTAAAATGAATGGTGGAAAGATTAAGCCACGCGTTAAATATCTTCTAATTGAAAACTAATATAACTTGAAAGGTAGAAAGATTAAGCCACGCGTTAAATGTCTTCTAACTGAAAACTAATGTAACATAAAATGTGAATAGATTAAGCCACGCGTTAAATGACTTCTATAAAAAACTAATGTAAAATGAAAGGTGTGAAGATTAAGCCACGCGTTAAATGTCTTCTAGTAAAAAAAAACAACTAATATAACATAAAGGTGGAAAGATTAAGCCGTGCGTTAAATGTCTTCTAGTTAAAGCTAGTGTAACATAAAAGATGAAAAGATAAGGCCACGCATTATATGTCGTCTAGTTAAAGCTAATGTAACATAAAAGGTGGAAAGATTAAGCCACGTGTTAAATTTCTTCTAGTTAAAGCTGATGTAACAGAAACATTGGAAAGATTAAGCCACACGTTAAAAGTTTTCTCTAACTAAAGGCGATGGAAGGAGCCGATTGCGGAATCTTGGTTTATGATGTTTGTTTTTGAACTCAAGCATAGTCTATACACGTGCCAGTACTTCTGTGCACTGGACTGAATTTTGCATGTGGATTAGCTTTGCTAACACCAGTGTCCTTCACTATTAGGTGAACCCACTCTGACTTCAGAGGTACTTGTAATTTACGTCCCCAAGCCAAGGACGAGAAGTCAACATTTCAATCCAATTGACCGGTGTAGGGGTTGAACCCGCTACCTCGGCATCAGCACACCGGACGTTTAAGAACGGTCGTTCTTATCCATTTGGCCTTGAAGACCTCCGCCTGTGGAAATGGCGGGTGAAGAACTTACAAACAAAAAACATCGTGCGATCGTTTGAAAGAAAGAAAAGAGTACCAATATGACAATGATTCCAAACCAGATAAGGTCACTGGGATACATAATGGAACAGATGCCCATGTCCAGGTAGGTATCAAAATAGGCAAACACCGCTTCACGGTAACATGCAGGGCTATGTGACTTTACATATATAAAAATGCAGGACTATGTGCCTTTACAGATATAAACATGCTCCAGGAATGGTCCATGCAAGGAGAGATACACAGGTAAATACATATACAAACATACATCGTACATACACACATACACGCATGCACACATACATACACATACACGCAAACACACATACGTACACATACATACATACTACATACACACAGACAAACGCATATACACACAAGCACACACACACATACATACATAATACACACACACACACATACATACATACATACATACATACATACATACATACATACATACATACATACATACATACATACATACATACATACATACATACATACATACATACATACATACATACATACATACATACATACATACATACATACATACATACATACATACATACATACATACATACATACATACATACATACATACATACATACATACATACATACATACATACATACATACATACATACATACATACATACATACATACATACATACATACATACATACATACATACATACATACATACATACATACATACATACATACATTCAACAGTATAATTAAACTGTAATAAAAGATGACACCTCAGCATCTGTGAACAGAAATAGACTGAATACTTTGTTATATGTTATATTGTAACGTGCGAAAGTGCAAGTGGAAAACAAGAAAGCAACATCAATAAATAAATGAAACAAATACCTGGTTTTGTGATGGGTGGCCCTGCAAAATACAGCAATAAGAAAAGTGTTAACAAGAGTATATAAACAAATGCACCTTAAATGCCTAGACACTGTGTGGATGCTGTGAACTGTCAATGATGTATGATTTCGCAATAGATATAATATTTGTACATTAGACAAGTGATTATTGTGAAGTATCAATGATATATTTTATTGCATTTGATATTATGCTTTCACGTTAGGCAAATGTGAATTGTTTGTTAATCGTGTGTTTTACTTTTGCAACTGAATATATACGTGTTTCTTTAAATAATGCATTCAAAACAGTCTAAAAACCCTTGTTAATTTGAATCACGAAAATGCAAACAAAAGTTTGCATAATTTATTGCATGGGATAATAAATAATAGTGTTGACAAAATGATATGGCAATACCAGGCATGGCGATTATAAAAGAATTGGGTTGTTAGCACCGAGTCTTCTTCTTCTTCTTCTTCTCCTTCTCCTTCTCCTTCTCCTTCTCCTTCTCCTCCTCCTTCTCCTCCTCCTCCTCCTCCTCCTCCTCCTCCTCCTCCTCCTCCTCCTTCTCCTCCTCCTTCTCCTCCTCCTCCTCCTCCTCCTCCTTCTCCTCCTCCTTCTCCTCCTCCTTCTCCTCCTCCTTCTCCTCCTCCTTCTCCTCCTCCTTCTCCTCCTCCTTCTCCTCCTCCTTCTCCTCCTCCTTCTCCTCCTCCTTCTCCTCCTCCTTCTCCTCCTCCTTCTCCTCCTCCTTCTCCTCCTCCTTCTCCTCCTCCTTCTCCTCCTCCTTCTCCTCCTCCTTCTCCTCCTCCTTCTCCTCCTCCTTCTCCTCCTCCTTCTCCTCCTCCTTCTCCTCCTCCTTCTCCTCCTCCTTCTCCTCCTCCTTCTCCTCCTCCTTCTCCTCCTCCTTCTCCTCACTCCTTTCTCCTCCTCCTTCTCCTCCTCCTTCTCCTCCTCCTTCTCCTCCTCCTTCTCCTCCTCCTTCTCCTCCTCCTTCTCCTCCTCCTTCTCCTCCTCCTTCTCCTCCTCCTTCTCCTCCTCCTTCTCCTCCTCCTCCTCCTTCTCCTCCTCCTTCTCCTCCTCCTTCTCCTCCTTCTCCTCCTCCTCCTCCGTCTCCGTCTCCGTCTTCGTCTTCGTCTTCTTCTTCTTCTTCTTCTTCTTCTTCTTCTTCTTCTTCTTCTTCTTCTTCTTCTTCTTCTTCTTCTTCTTCTTCTTCTTCTTCTTCTTCTTCTTCTTCTTCTTCTTCTTCTTCTTCTTCTTCTTCTTCTTCTTCTTCTTCTTCGTCGTTCGTCCGATATTTTTGTGTATTTTTGTTTTGTTCGTTTGACTTGAATTCAAGTGTATTTCATAACATGTTATTACTAATATTACACTATACTAATGTTTGAGTGATGATTAGCTTTCCCTATTACCAATGTCCCTCTCCATTAAGCAAACCTACTCCGACATCTAGGTACTTGTAATTTGCGTCCCCAAGTCAAGGACGAGAAATCAAGATTTTAGTCCAACCGACCGATGTAGGAGTTGAACCTGCGACCTCGGAAAAGCATATCGGATATTTAAAACCAGCGCTGTTATCCATTAGACCACGTTGAAAGGTTTAAAAATATTTCTACATAATTGCTTTGTGTCAGTTTACAGCAGAGCTGTGATATCTGCACCTTTCGGCCAAGAAATCCGACTTCAGCGGGCGTTTGTTGACGGGGCTATCTTGTCCGGACATCGTGTCCGACAAACTGTTTACTGTTTACATCTAGCGTCTTTAACTGAAATTTTGCGAGTCGATTTCCTCTGCTGACTACATGGAATCAGGTCAGTTCTATCTAGTTTGTCCCCTGTGAACACATCTATTCAAACCAATGCATTCCTTTAGGAAATTTAAACAATAAAGCTATACACGAAAGCTTGCATGATTTGTTCCTGGCATATTTCGCTGCATCTCCTCTGGTGCACATTGCAGAGGTATATATTTTAATGATGAAATTTGTGAATCATATTTTGGCTAAATACGTAGCAAACATAGTTACTGATACTGTTGGAACGTGGAGCATAAAGACTTTCTGTCTACAAAACACTGGGTGTAAACGTCTAATGACTAATGCCACAGCATATTTGGGTAATCGTTTATTCTCAACATTGCGTACACAAAGTAAATGGCCATTTTTCACGCCTTAAGGGGCACTAGACGCATATTTGTATAGACCACTCTTTGGGTGATGTGGTTAGTATAACGCCTGTCGCCTTCTCTTCCCAAGATATTTTATGATACTACATTAGGCTGGGTAGACATGAAAGCCCAAATCAAATTGTAAAACATCCTCCCCTATGCGTTTTCGAACCTATGATAATCAGGTCGGCAAGCGAGCGCCCACCACTATACTACCGCTGTTCCCACAATCCCACGTCACTTTACTGATAGCTGTACCACAAT
Organism: Cepaea nemoralis; assembly: GCA_014155875.1. Taxonomy (NCBI): domain Eukaryota; kingdom Metazoa; phylum Mollusca; class Gastropoda; order Stylommatophora; family Helicidae; genus Cepaea; species Cepaea nemoralis. The sequence continues at coordinate 432,971 of JACEFZ010028482.1, forward strand.
AAATGTGAACTTTCACTTTCCACACCCATGTGGTTATATTGCCACAAGTGGTATGGATACGTGATTTAGATCACATACGTGGTCGACGTGGTCGAAAGGATAAGATCCCTCCCTCTTAAACTTCCGGCGCACTGATGGCAAGGTTCAGTTCTGTTCAGTTGCGGTTCCAACATCACAGCAACGGGTCGTCCCCATTATGCTCCAGTGCCAGTGAATATAGCATAAAATGTTCCTCACTGCCCCATGTGAAAAGTAGAAAAGACAGGAGTCTCGACAAACAACAGTCCGCTCAGGCACACTGTGCATAATGTTGCCACCAGAATGTCACCACAAAAGTCCTCCACGCAACATTCATCCTTGATGGAAGTGGCAGTCACTTTCCCAACCAGATGTTCACCTATAAAGTCTCGATGTTTCTAGATGTTGTGAGCTGTCATTCTGGGCAGACATTAGACCACTCTTCACTTCCATGTGTATCATCCTGGGCAGACATTTTACCACTGTTCACTTCTATGTGTGTTATCCTGGGCAGACATTATACCTCTCTTCACTTCTATGTGTGTCATCCTGGGCAGACATTATACCTCTCTTCACTTCTATGTGTGTCATCCTGGGCAGACATTATACCACTCTTCACTTTTATGTGTGTCATCCTGGGGGACATTATGCCACTCTTCACTTCTATGTGTGTCATCCTGGGCAGACATTATACCACTCTTCACTTCTATGTGTGTCATCCTGGGCAGACATTAGACCACTCTTCACTTCCATGTGTGTCATCCTGGGCAGACATTATACCACTCTTCACTTCCATGTATGGCATCCTGGGCAGACATTATACCACTCTTCAGTTTCATGTATGGCATCCTGGGCATACATTATACCACTCTTCATTTCCCTGTGTGTCATCCTGGGCAGACATTATACCACTCTTCACTTCCATGTGTGTCATCCTGGGCAGACATTAGACCACTTTTCACTTCTATATGTGTCATCCTGGGCAGACATTAGACGACTCTTCACTTCCATGTGTGTCATCCTGGACAGACATTAGACCACTCTTCACGTCAATGTGTGTCAGCCTGGGCAGACATTAGATCACTCTTCACTTCTATGTGTGTCATCCTGGGCAGACATTAGACCACTCTTCACTTCCATGTGTGTCATCCTGGGCAGACATTATACCACTCTTCACTTCCATGTGTGTCATCCTGGGCAGACACTAGATCACTCTTCACCCTCGCGTGGAGAATCCTGGGCAGACATTAGTTTGGCTAGCAAAGTGAGGATCGACCACGTTCTTTGCTGTGACGAAGCCTGTCAAGAACCGTAGACTTTTCACGCTATGAGATTGTAAGAGAGCCACAGTAATGCTCAATCAACGTCCAGGGAATTAACTGACCACATAAAGAGCTTATGAGCTTGCTGGACGTGACTGTTGCTTGCCAGCCGAGATGAGATCAAGTGCTCTGGCTTCTCTCTGTCTCTCTCTCTCGCTCTCTCTCTCTCTCTCTCTCTCTCTCTCTCTCTCTCTCTCTCTCTCTCTCAGATACACACTCAACTCACACATAACTCTCTTACAACCCACCACACACACTCACACACTTAGCAACACATACACTGTCATATACACTCTATTCACCCTCACACCCCCTCCCCCTTCACACACACAATCACTCTCTCACATTCCTACTGGCACATAACTCTCCCTCACACATCCCGTGTCAACAAATACAAACACACACACTATAGACATTCTCACGCGTAACTCTTACACACAGTCCCACACACACTCACACATACACTCTCACATACACTACACACATACAGACTCACACACAGACACACACAAGTCCCGTAGCATTAACCTGAGTTTGTGAAGTGTGTAAAAATAATCGACCTGATTGCATCGGGGTTTCAGTCCTACATAGCTCGGTATCTTTCCTCATGGCGGCCCGCCGAAATCCCCAAAAGTACACGAACACCAAATCCCAGCGACGACGCCCTGAAGTCTCTGAGAAAACTGCACTCCTCATCTGAATAACGGAGTTCTGAACCGATGATCTTGTGAGCGCATGACCCGAGGCTTAACCACCCCACCAGGGAGACGATCACAGTCTGGGTGCACGAACGAACGAACTTTATTTTCAAAGCGTCACAAATTGGGCACGCAGGTCCATCTTACATTCAGCCTCTTCAACCACTCATCTTTCGTACATCAATTATCTATTGTGCATGTTAAATTCACATACAAAAAAAAAAACAACAACAACAAAACATTGTGAAATGAATGCTGTAAACGTGGACAATGCATATTACCATGTTATGAGACAGGCAGGCAGGCAATCACGCACGCACGCAGGCGCTCGCGCGCACATACACACACATGTAATCACATACACACACGTTCACACAGACGTACATCATTTACACATATTCTCACAGTTAAACACATACTCAATAACTCAAGATACACAATCCCTCGCATGCACGTATACACACTCACAAACATTTACTCATACTCATACTCTGATGTAGGGAATATGGCCATTATTACCCTCACGCAGCAAACAACGAGAGCTGGCATCGAACGTTTGTTCGACGGCACTCATGCCCAATGTCCGCATAACGTCTTAACCGTTACACAACACATGCTCAATCTGGCTAATGATGACACCTATTTTTTAAGGCGTATCTAGTTGTTCATGTGTGAAGAACACTTGATTCTACAGCGCTGCGCTGTCGTCATTTGGAAGTGAAAGGTTCGAATCCCAGTATAATAACTGTAGCTTTCAATTTGGGTGTCCTCTCATCTCTACTTCTTTCTTCTACTTCTCTAAGCGTCAATCAACGTTGTGATTTTATGCATTAGCCATCTTCTACATGTCGTGCAAGGATGAATAACTCTAATCGACGCGCTTCTACAACAACATCGCTGTATCCAGTGCTCTCCCTTCCCTTCAGTCCAACCACAAATATTTCAATTTTTCAGAACAATTTCAACATCAAAACTTCCGCTCTCCAAGGAGAAAATATTACTTATTTCGAAAACAAACATATTAATTACCTCAATATTTTCTTCATCTTCTCTTCAGATATTTTACTGTTGTTTTGCGTTTATTAAATGATTGTAACATGAATCTCAGAACTGTTAAAACATCGCGCGATGTACGTAATATTCCTTGTGCACAGCTAGTCAACAAACTAACACGAACATCTTACTTTTGTTATTTGATATGATTAATATTTCCAGATATAATCAACTGAATCCTTTCTAATGCAAAATTCAATTTACACAATATGTTTTTTGCCTGAGTTTTCTATTTGAAACGAAGAAAACAAATACTCCCACACAGTATAAGAGATTATTCATTATTATGCATAAATTCATTTCAAATTATATATCAATCTGCAGTACGCACCTGACAAGATTGTAAGCGTAATATGCTGGGAAAAAAATTTAGCAACATTGTAATTGTGGCTTCTATATCATCATCATCACCACCACCACCACCACCACCACCACCACCACCACCACCACCACCACCACCACCACCATCACCACCACCACCACCACCACCACCACCACCACCACCATCACCACCACCACCACCACCACCACCATCACCATCACCATCATCATCACCATCATCATCATCATCATCATCATCATGATGACGTAGTGTCCTGTCAGCTGGTGTAGGCGTTCATGGCTCTCCACAGATCTCGGTCTTTGGTGTTTTGGATCAACTCTGCTGATGATATTCCTCCATGCCACCGTCTCAGTCCATCCAGCGTAACACACACGCACGCACACACACACACACACACACACACACACACACACACACACACACACACACACACACACACACACATTCTGTTCTAGTAATTTTCTAAGACTTTTTAATATTCCGAAGCTTGTAAGAGGTAGACTGTCACAAGAAATCACTTGAAATCTATCTCTACGGGCGAATATAAATCGTTTTGACTCCTTTCTTGTGAAGTTTGATGAATTTCACTAAGCCACTCATCATTTTGTGGTGTGCTGTAACCTGGAGCTTACTGCCTACTGTGTTCTTTGGAGCACTTTGCTAGCTATTGTCCTTATTTGCGGATCACCTGCTACGAAGATTGGTTCGGAGAGGAGAATGAATCACTATCACTTTTTCGATTCTATGTAGAATTTCCATCGAAGGCCAATGATTCTTTGTCTTGAATCAGTCTTCTAAAACTATCTAGTATCAGGAGGGACGGGGTCTGGGTGTGGCAGATCGCCTGTTGATCTGTTCTTTTAGATCTGCAGGAGGTCTTGAGTTGGGTGATATTGAATGATTTGAGTGATGAGGATGAACGTTTGGATATGGCTGGGAGTACTCACCGGGTTCTCATTTTTGTCTGTTACAGATTCCCCCTTTTTGTTCAACATATAAATAAACATGATCAAAAATTGATAAAATTATCAAGTATGTCGCGAGCTGAAAGCCAGGCATATTATACGCCTGGGAGAAATTATCAACAACTTCCTGTGTAAACCCTGTGTTGTTAATAAAGTACGCTCGTCTTCGCCTGCTTAATCGTTATCATCAGGGCAACTTTGGAGACGTTCCCGGTGACTATTTTTTGCTAGTATTCCCCGCTCGAACACCCTCAGACATTCACTCATATCACTCAACTCGTTATACTTTCTCATGTTGATTTTCGCAGCCAAACACCATCACATCTGATTCAGACATATTTCTTCAAGGACCTTTGCAAATAGGGTCTTCACAGTTCTTCTCTCCAGTGTCAATTATTTCTGAATTAAAATTATCTCGTTATTCCTTTTGCATTGTCTTTAGTAATTAACCGAGCGAGTGTGAATTTGTGTCGCTATCGATTTGTCCTAGGTCTGACTCAGATCTTGATGTTTGTGTTTGTTTTAAATATCTGTCTATCTCACTCTTCTCTATCCAGTGAGCAACATTCCCCTAGGTATTGTCATTGTGTAATAGTGTGTTCTGAGAGAGAGTGGTGGATTGTTATAATTACCCTACTGTCCGGGAATAAGTAATAGGATCTCCCGGGATCCTGTTATATATGGATATATCCTGTTATATATATATATATATATATATATATATATATATATATATATATATATATATATATATATATATATATATATATATATATATATATATATATATATATACACACACACACCCCATCCACAAGTACAACTCTGTGATCGATCCAGCCTCCCCAAAAAACCAGTTAATTAGTGACGTCATCATAAAATGAGCAACGCTGCACTGTTTCGTCAAGCGTGTCGCTCGATACATTCAATTTCCAAAAGCGTTTTTTGTTTGCATTTCCTAGCTTTGGGTTTTCCGTAGCTACCTACAGGGCAGCAAATTTGTGTCTCACTACGTCTGGTCCATATCTCTTGACCTGTCCGACATGGGAGCCCCTAACAGTGGCTATGCTACTGTCGGCATAGCTGTAGAAGACGCCCAGCTCATCTACTGCTTCAAGATGGCGACACAACAAATGGGCACGATTCCGTAAATAAACATTTAATGCAAACGAAATGCAAACTTTAATTCACAATTGCTTTAGCAATTTAAACGTGATAAAGGGAATTGCACCCAAACGACAATAGATGTCAAATTGCGTCCATAAAGTTAAAAAAAAAAAAGCAATGTATTCGACGAACATTAAAAACGATTACTCAATTATGTGCAGACAGAAAGTCTTAGTAATGAATCTGTGAATACCGTGGGATAACAAATGCCCCATATTCGATAAGTATCAGTGACTATGTGTGTTACGTATTGAAGCCAAAATATATTTCAGTTATTCAATACAAATAATATATAACTCATCCATATGCACGTGGCGAGATGCAGCGAAATATGACGAGTAGCACATTGTGCAACCTATCAATTAGGGTTTCTTTATTTCATTTCACTGACGGAATGTATGTTTTGAATTACTGTTTTGGGTTTCCATATTGTACAAAAATAACCCCATAAATTTGACTCTAACCCTGAACTTTTTTTTTTATGGATAGAATCTCCTAGTTATAATCACGAGGCAGTGTTGGCTTAGTGATTAGTGCCCTTTTCAAATAGTCTGTGATCCCAGTTAACTTCCAGTAAGTAAGAACATGAATCTTTTCTCTCCTTATGGCCTATCTGACATATGTTGCTGTAAACATATTTACATAGACCAATCACCTAGACCAATCTAAGGGGGCTGAGTGGTCTCGAGGTATGGTGTCCGCCTCGAGTGCTGGAGGTCCCGCATTCAAGCCCCGGTGCGGGCCGGGATTTTTTCACGTGGACTTCTAGTAACAACATTTCCTCTGGTCTCTAGGTAGTGAGATCGGACGCCCGTGTGTATTGTTGCCTTGGCAGTTGGAAATCGAAACAGAGTAGCCTAACGGCGCTGCCGGGAAAAATTTCGAGTTACAAATCTATCCATGTTATTTCAGGATCCTCACCGGTGCTACGGAGTTCGCGCACTGAGCTGAGATTATCCGGACTCGGGCTTGAGTTAGGGGTAGAACGGAGCACTTATGGGTTACATCCGTGTGCCGTGAAGTTGATCCGTCGACTAAAATAAACATAGACCAATTAGCACTCACGCGCGTCGCCGTTTCTGCCCAAGGCATTTCCCGGTAACCTTGTTAAGCTGGGTCAACCCGGGAGCCTAGGTCACTGTAAACATCCGCCACTTTGCAGAATCGAACCCACGATAACTGGGTGCTGATGCCGAAGTAGCAGGTTCAATCTATACACCTGTTAGTTGGATTTATATGTTGACTTTTCGTCCTTGAATTGGGGACGTGAATTATAAGGACCTCAGAAGTCGGAGTTGGGTTCGCCTGATGGCGAGGGACACTGGTAGCAAGGAAATCTAATCGACATGCAAAAATCAGACCAGTTTACTAATAGTGTATGGACTACGCTTGATTGCAAAGTGAGCGAATATACAACCAAGAAATAAGCCACACTAACATTCAGTACTCACCTACAACATTCAGAGTAACATTCCTCACCAGGATCATCTTGGAGGTCACCTGGCACTCATACAGGCCGGCATCCTTCGGCTTTACGTGCTGGATGATCAGGTTCCAGTTGGTCACGTGGTCAGCTTTCCTAACGGTTACATAAAGTTACAAGCAGTAAGGTCAACGTGTTTGTAACAGAACTTATATTTTAGACAAAAAAAATTATACGAGGGGCCTTCAAATGAAAACTTTACAGTGTTATAGAAGTTACAACAACCATTCAATTGTCTAGTAAGCTGTCAATATTGCTAAAAATGTCAAAAATGTTAAGCGCATGACTTCACGGTGGAGACGAACACGTTAATACCATAAGGACAGTTTAAAGATGGTTGCCACACTTTTACATGCACCAAAGAGGAGCAGCTTTCTGTTATCCGAGCTTTGATCAGTGAAGGGGTGAAACCTATAGAAGTTCATCGGAGAATGAAGGTCCAGTATGGTGATGAGTAAAGGTGTCCTTTTGCAACGTGACAATGATCGATCCCTTACTGTTCATGCAACAGTTGAAACCATCGAAGACCTAAACTTTCAGTGTGTACCACATCGTTCCGTTCTCGCCAGACCAAGTGATTTCCACCTGTCTGGACAACTCAAAGAATCATTGAAAGGTTTAAGGTGTTTAATTGAAGCCTCCTCTTATTATGCACTAAGCCACTATCATTTAATGTTAGAATGAGAGTGCTGAAAAGTAATATAGAATATGTATGGCAGTGAATCATGAAGGTGAATGCACAAACTAAGAAGAACCTGAAAGCAACGGAGATGTGGTTCCCGAGGCGGATGTTGGGAACACCTTGGACTGCCAGGGTAACTAACAACGATTGCCAGAGAGAGAGAGACTAGTGAATTTTAAACATTATGTACAACTATAAGAAAGAGACAAGCATACAACTATCAGACGAAGATACAACTACGGGGTGTTTGTTAAGTCTCACTACACTTTGTTTGTAGAACTGCTTGTTGTTGGAGGGTATGTTTTCCGTATTGCAAGACGGAAAACATACACTCCAACAAAAAGCTGTTCTACATACAAAGTGTACTGAGACATTACAAACATCCTGTATAAAACAGAGACAAAGATACAACAATAAAAAGGAGACAAAGATACAACTATACGCCAGAGACAAAGATACAACTATAAGTCATAGACAAACATACAACTATAAGATAGAGACAGACATATAGCTATAAGACAGAGACAAACATACAGCTATAAAAAAAAGAGACAAACATCCATCAATAAGAAAGAGACAAACAACATTCTGTGGTAATATATTGAGAAGAGAGGCATCGTAATATATCGTGACCACTGGAAAGATCCAAGAAAGAAGAATCAGCGGCAGCCAGCTAGAAATAATGCTGGATGGACTGAGACGATGGCATGGAGGAATATCATCAACAGAGTTGACCGGAGCTCCAGGGACGAGATATGCTGGGAGACAAGAATGCCCACGCTCTTGACAGGGTACATTATGATTATATTGAACATATCTGCAAATTATATTACTTTCTTATTTGTGTTGGTTATATAATGTCTTAATTTATTTTTGTTTTTAAAATTATTAATTAATTAAAATTATTATTTTATATTACTTTATATTAAATTAATTAAAATTATTAATAATAATAATTTAATTTCTATTTTTTTAATCTTAATTTCTTCTTCTTTATGGAGTCTCTGTGGGAAGTGGTCAAGCCGTTTGACTCGGGCTCCGAAGGCTGTGAGTTCTATTCCGGTCAGCGTCCTTCGGTTCACGAGTGAAATATTTCGGAGACTCCTGTGGGTCGTCGCTAGAGCTACGGAGTTCATGCTTTCTGCGACGCTTTCCACGCTGCGGAAAGAGACCGAGCCATACGGGATAAAACCCGGTGCAATGAAGTCGACACCGTCGACTTTTAAGCGACTTTTCTTTACTTAATTTCTTTAATATGTGCTTTTATATTTATATTCTGGACTAATTAAGATAACCCTGGTGCCATAGGCAAGTTAGACTATTTATTCATTCATTCAGTAGCATGTCCTTTGCAGAACCTCGCTTCCATAACAACCTTCCGGAAAACCTCTCGATCATAAGCAAGATGTCCCGCGTCTGATACACCCATCTGGAGATCATCCGCCACATCCTGCACCCATCTTCTCTTTGGCCTTCCTCTTCCTCTCTTTCCAGGCATATACCCCTCCATTATTGTTCTCTCCAGACTTTCGTGACGTTTCAAGTGACCAAAATATTTCAATTTTCTTTGTTTTATCGTCTTTAATAGCCAACCTTCTTCAATATTCAACTCTTGAAGTATGGATGCATTTGTTCTTTTCTTTACCCAAGATATTCTTAGAACTCGTCTATAACATTTATATTCAAAGGCGTTTATGCGCTGTTCAGCTTGTTTAGAAAGTGTTCAGGTCTCACAGGCGTATGTTGCAATGGGAAAGATGCATGCTCTTAAAAATCTAATTTTTGTAGTTCTATCTGTCCCACTCCATAATTTAGACTATTACATCTCATAAATGCCATAGGCGAAGATGCTCTACTCGTGGGCATCTAAGTGCCACGGATAATTCTTCTCTTTTGAGTGCCATAGGAGACATGACTCTATGGTTATGAACAATGAGCTCTCTGTTGTCCTGGACAAATACGCTTCGAGCCCTTGTGTAGCTTCATTCTACTTGCTCGTTACACCTAGTTGGTATTAGTCTACAAATGTTAGACCACAGGATTGTCTTATCATTTAGCACCATAACGCATCTACGAACTTCAGTCACATCAGGAGACTGACGTATTTCATATCTATAATTTTACTGTTGCGCATACAATAAGTTCACGATATGCGCAATCACAATTACACACGTTTATACAGCTATTCTCAGTGGTTGGGGGAGGGGGTTGGGGGGGGGGGTTCTGAGTGGTCTCGAGGTATGGTGTTCGCCTCGTGAGGTCCCGGATTCAAGCCCCTGTGAGGACCGGGATTATTTCACGTGGACTTCTAGTAATAAAATTTCCCGTGTTCTCTGGGTAGTGAGGTCGGACGCCCGTGTGTATTGTTGCGCACTTTAAAAAATCTCTTGGCAATTGGAAATCGAAAAAGAGTAGCCTAACGGCGCTGCCCGGGCAAAATTTCGAGTTAAAAATCTACTCAATGTATTTCACGATCCTCGCCGGTGCTACGGAGTTCGTGCACTGAGCTGATATTATCCGGAATCAGGCTTGATTTAGGAGTAGAACGGATCAATTATGGGTTACACATATGTGCCGTGATGTTGATCCGCCGACTAAACTAAACTAAACAGCCATTCTGAAATACCTAAAATTACAGGTTGCACAATTACTTGCTATAGCCATCTTCACACTGTGGTGTATCCAATCTGATCCACAACCACCGAATAACTCTAATCAAATGACTCCCTGTCACCTTCGCGAATCTTGCTCTTCGCTTCGGTGACTCTCGGTGTGCGACTCGTGGCTCAAGATCCACGTCTGTCACGTACTTAGGCTTGACTATATTTTAATGTGCCATGAGACACGAATTGGGTCACGACACCTGTTAATGTTCTTTTGCCCCCTCTTCCTGATCTATCTAAAGAGTTTCGGCAGATGTGAACTTACAGAAACAGTTTTGCACAACCCGCTGCTTGTTTTCGAGAGGGTAAAGACAGCTCCACAACAAAGTCCCCTTGGAGATAGTACTTCGGTTAAGGCAGGGAGGAAAGTCTCTACCCCAACATTACTTCGACAGGTGCAAGCTCTTGTCACGGCGTATACACACTGAAAGTCAAAGTACTTGACAGATGAGTTGAAACTCATAGCCTTATAGAGGTCTCATAGATCCGAGAACCAACCACTCAGCCATTGTTCCATCCCACCCGGACTGTCTCAAACACGGAAAAAGGTGGGCCCCGTGGCTGAGAGGTTGCGGTGTCCATCTCAGGATCAGGTGATACCAGGTTCAATCGCAGCATAGGACTTCCAAGAAGAACTAGTATCTATTGATGTCACACGTCACCCAGATATTCTGAGTACTGAGATCGAAAACACACATTCTCGGATAATGGCGAAAAAACAGAAGGTGCCGTATGCAACGAGTGAACTTTGACGATTCCACAGTTGCAAAATTTGGAAATCGTGAGTGGTAGGCCGTAAGGTGGCTGACCTAGCAAAATTGTTTTAAAGGAAAAACTACCTACGAGTGGTAACAATGGGGGTTTGTAGTATGTTGTATATATGCTGAGAACATTAATTGAACGTTCGATATAAGTAAACAAAGACCTACATCTTTGCTTTATTGACTGCACAAAGGCTTTAAATAAAGTAAGACATGTCAACATGATAAAGATGCTTGCAGATCTACAAATTGATGGGAAAGACCTTAGACTTGTAAAAAACATATATTGGAAACATCAAGCTGCCATAAAGATTGATAATGAAGTAGGTCAATATCAGCATATTATGATTGGTGTGAGACAGGGACGTGTAGTATCTCTATATTTTTTTTCCCTGTACAGTGAAAACACTTTCAGAAATGTAGAAGATATGAAAGGATTCATCATTGGAGGAAGAAACATTAATAATATTAAATATGCGGATGATACAGTATTGATATCAAACAATAAACATGATCTGCAACGTTTACTAGATGCGGTCATTGCACATAGTGAGCAACTAGGGCTAGAAAAAAATTGTAAAAATAAACACATTATGGTCGTCGCTAGAACGAGGGAAATACCACAATATAATATACAAATAAATGGGAATATTCTTAAAAATGTGAATCGATATAATTATCTCGGAATAGACATAACATTTCATTGGATGGGAGATGCCTTAAAGAAATTAGAATAAGTATTGCCATGGTGAAAGTAGCCGTTTGCAAGATGGAAAACATACTGACTAATAACTAGATGTCACTTGCAAGAGAAAAAAAGAGTGTTAAGGAGCTACATAGAACTTTTGCTTTTGTATGGATGTGAAGCGTGGACAATGAGCAAACAGGTTGAAAAACATCTGATGGCCGTGGAAATGTGGTTTCTAAGGAAAATGCAAATAATACCACGGACAGACAGAAAAACCAATGACCAAGTACTACAAGAAATACAAGAAAATCGTGAACTGATTAGAGAAATTAGACATAAGACATTAGCAATATTGTAGTTACGTTATGAGAAGAAATAAATTGGAGAACTTTGTGACAACTTTCAAGATCGAGAGGAAGAGAACAAGGGGAAGGCAGAGAAGTAAATAATTGGATGGCTTGGCCTCGTGGCATGGTCGAGACAAGGACACTGAGCTGATCCACAACTCTGGTGATCGAGTGAGATGGTGAAACACCACCGTCCGCGCTTATCGGCATGACACATGATGATGACGACCCACGTGTAGGGCTCGTTATTTTAGATGAATTCTGTCTCGAGGACGATAATCTTACACACCATTCAAGCTGAATTCAGACACACTGATCTTGGAGGTGCATAACTAGGTCTGCCGCACTCCCTTGAAAGAGGAACAACAAAGAAGAAGAAGACGAAGCAGAAGCAGAAGAAGCAAAAGAAGTAGCTAAGCGAACAGAACTAGAATGTGGAGCTATACAGAAAGAAGTATGAGTGTGGAGTATGAGCAGAGCAAGACCGTCCCCTGGCCGCAGCTCTGCACATCAACAGCCTATTCAGTGGGAAGACTAGTGTGGTGTGTTTTCTGATTAAATCCCCCACTTTAAATATAAACAAGGGGCAGGGGAGAGGATCAACTAAATTGCACCTGGTTTTACCACATCTGACATGGTATCTCTCCGCAGAATGGCAAATCACCTGCCGAAATCATTGCTCTAAGTACCTTTTAGTTGAGAGTGTCTAATGACAAGTCCCGTAATGTGAATCTGATGTGGGTAAGCGAAGTTTTAGGATTATCATAATGTTCAAGACTGAGTGCATAGAGGAATAGGTGTCCGTCTTTCCTGTCCGTAACGAACGACAAGAGCTGGTATCGAACCCTCGTCCAACCGCGCCTAATACTATTCTCAGCGTAACTTCCTAACCGTTACACAAACGGCCTGCTGGTCGACTTAAGTAGAAGTTAATGGGAGTCTCCGTGGCCAAGGAGTTACGTCGTCTGCCTCGCACTCCAAGGTCATGGGTTCGATTCCGGGTTACGTCGTAAGGTTCAGAATGCAGTTTTTTTTCAGGGATTCCTGGGGGTCATCGCTGGTGCTACACAGATCGTGCTTAGTGCAACGCTGCCGGTAGGTCATCTACGGAAAGAAACTGAGTCATACGAGATAAAACCTGATGAAATAAAATCTATCTTCTTGCTTTTTAAACCTATTTTCTTTAAAGCATAAGTTCAATTGATCTAAAAAAAAAGTATAAGTTCAATTGATCTAAAATAGGTGGGTAGGGAGATATGTGTGTGAGTGTGTGTGTGTGTGTGTGTGTGTGTGTGGGTGTGTGTGTGTGTGTGTGTGGGTAGAGAGATGTGTGTTGGTGGGGATGTGTGTGCATGGGCTGGGGATGTGTGAGTGGATGATGGATGTGTGGGTGGGTGCGGGGTTTGTTGTCGAGGGAGGTGTGGTTGGGGGATGTTAGTGGGTGGGTAGAGGATATGTGGGTGTGTGTGTGTGTGTGTGTGTGTGTGTGTGTGGGTTAGGATGGGTATGTGGATGGGCGCGAGATGTGTAGATTGATGGGGGATGTTTGTGTGGGTGGTGAGTGTGTGTGGGTTGGGTGAGCGAGTGGGGGCGGTGTGTGTGTGTGTGTGGATGGGGGATGTATGTGGGAGGGGGATAGGTCGGTTGATTGGGTATGTATGTGTCCCTGGGTGAGTGATGAGTGGGTGGATGGGTGGGAGATGTGCTTCATAACATGGTAATTTGCATTGTTTATGTTTACAACATTGATTTGACAATGTTGTTTTCTTCCTATGTGAATGTATAATGCACTATTGATGAACGAAAGATGAGTGATTGGAAGGGCCGAATGTAAGACAGGCTTGTATGCCCAATTTGTGACCCTTTTAAAATAAAATTGAATTGAATTGAATAATTTCAATTGATCTAAAAAAATCAATTGAGAAAAAAGCGATTTGGCGAAGCCAACAACTGGCATGGAAAGAAGGGTTAAAGTAAAAAGGACACTGCACATTAATATAACAACTGGCAGAGGACAATCGAAGTTAAACATAAGATAAGGAACTTAATAGAGAACACAAAACTCTAAACGTGTCGGGATGATACGTTTAACGATGTATCCTCGTCGTAGACAACAACAGTGTTTTGAATGTCAGTATGCAGATTCTCAGATTCTCACAAGACGATATGTTGGATCTTAGCATGAACTCCAGACCACCGTTACAAGTACATTGCATATCCTGTTCTCAAGACTTTGTAATTAACCCTCACATTTATTAGCTGCTTGAGGTACCGTTTACATCCAGCGGTATTCCATTACTTTCTGAACAGCCGAAGCTCACTCCATTGAAATCAAAACAAAGCTGTGTCTTCTCCCAAACCGCATGCGACTGATTTCGAACCCTGGACCCGGTATGTAGGGGCATTATGAAGCTGCTTTCGCTAACCCCTAACCCACATAGCTGCGAAGTGTAACATCATAATAATTCATGCCATTAATTAAAAGTGAGGGGACAATCTCATAAACCCACCTGGAATGGTCCATTGATACGTTGTTATCATCTGCCCAAGTCATTGTGCCAATTGTCAAGAACTTGTCTAAGTCAGTGCGGCGCCAAACTACCTGCAGACAATACAAAACATAGATCCGATTAAGAATGATGTAACTGATCGAAGCTATGATGTCCTGTATAGGAACAATGTAGTCAATAGTGGGCCAATATTGAAACCCCAGAGGTCTCAGTCTCTTAGTCTATTAGTCTCCGTGGCGATGGCGTTGCAGACGCGATTCGTAATGCCGCTTACCCGCGTTCGAAACACAGCGGCAACCGATTTGGCAGCAGACCGAGTCGCACTGGCTTTAACATGTTGGTATGGGAGCGGTCGTTCAGAAAGCAATGGCAAACTACTGAACCTAAAAATTTGTCAAGACATCAACAACGGCAGTAAAATGCTGGTGTTGACTGCAACGTCCTGTAAGGGATATACAAGTTTAAAAAAAATAAAAAAAAAATTAAAAAGTGGGAAGCCATACAAGTCAGGTGGCCTGACGTTGTCTGTCGGCCCGGGGTTTGAACTTACATCGAGGTGGCTTTTTAAAATTGACATGCGCTGCCAGATCGATCTGGCCGAACATAAGTACCAGAAATATTTTGGAAAGTAAAGGCAGCTAGCGAGATATTGCCCACATCATCTCTAATGTGCCATTTGTTTATACAAAATATAGGACTGGCACCATGTGACCGATGCGCTTTCGGGATGGAAAAAGTTACTTTACTTTTTTCTTCTTCATATCCTATTTACAAGACATTGCTGTGAACATTAGCATTTTACTGCTGTTGTTAAAGTCTTCGCAAGTTTTACGTTCAGTAGTTTGCCATTGCTTTCTGAATGAGCGGCTCCCATACCAACACATTAAAACCCCAGCGTGACACGGTCTGCTACCAAATCGGTCGCCGCAGTGTTTCGAACGGGTGGTAAGCGGCTCACGAAACGCGTTCGTAAGCCTTTAGGCCTACTTTACTTAAAACTCCATTGCTCATGCGTAAACTCATATATTCTGGGGATATTAAGCTTTTCTTAGATCACACAGGATCAAGGGTCTCACTGTCTATGAGTGTGCAGCATATGTCTGCTGTGTCAGTTATCATAATAATGATATCATCATATCTGAACGAACGAACGAACGAACGAGCGAACGAACGAACGAACTTTATTTTCAAAATGTCACAAATTGGGCACGTAGGCTCGTCTTACATCCGGCCCATCTAATCATTCATTTTTCGTACATCAATTAACTATATTGCAAGTTACATTCACATAGGGAAAAAAAATTGTCAAATGAAAGTTTTGAACACAAACAATGCATATTACCATGTTATGAGACGGGCAGACAGGCAGCGGGATTCACTGACACACACACATTATAAACACATACACACATCACTGCATACATACTTACATCATTTACGCAGCCTCTTACAGTTATGCACCCACACAATAACACACAAATACACACTCCCTCGCATACAGATATACTCACTAACAGTTACAAACTCACTAGCAAAAGTTTACTGATACATACATACATACTCTCTTTTCTCCATATCTTTCTCTCCCCCCCCCTCTCTCTCTCTCTCTCTCTCTCTCTCTCTCTCTCTCTCTCTCTCTGCGTGCTTTTATCAATAGAGATGTCCCCTTATCGTGTTATCATAATTTTCTCTTATGGCGGTTGACAGAGAGAGAGAGGAAGCAGTAAAGCGGCACACACACACGCAGAAAAAAAGAGAGAGAGAGAGAGAGAGAGAGAGAGAGAGAGAGAAAGAGAGAGAGAGAAAGAGAGAGAGAGAGAAAGAGAGAGAGAGAGAGAGCAATAGAGAGAGAGGGAAAGAGATAGACAATCAAACATAAAAGAATAGGTCCTCATGACAAGATCGCGTGATCTTAAACATCTCGTGTGTTGATGCCGAGGTAAGGGGTTCAGTCCCTACAAACGGACAGTTCGACTAAAATGATGGCTTCTCGTCCTTGACATGGGACGTGAATTACAAGTACTTCTGAAGTCAGAGAGGGCGAGGGACACTGTTAATAGGGACAGCTAATTCAAGCGCAAAATTCAGTCCAGCACTACTAGATGTAGTGTATTTGGACTACGCTTGAGTTCAAAGCGAGCGAGCAAAAATAAATAAAAAAAAACAAGAACATAAAAGATGTCCCGAAGAAGAACCCTCCATGAGTCTGTGATGTGATAGAGCAATCACATGTTGCAGGCCTGAATGCACAGAGGAATACATGGTCAGTCTTCTCCTCTCTTAGAAGACGACGAACACAGGCTTCGAACCCACCACCGACAGCGCTCGTGACAGTATAAACGCAGACCCCTATCAGCTACATAACGCACCCGGCCAAGGTAGAATCACGTACGTTTTAATACCTCTATGCAGCGCTATCATATCATGCTTTTCTTTATCATATTGTCTTATTCAGTGTTCCCTTTGGAAAGGGAGCTGACGAGATTGTTGGACACTCTATCAGTGCCCGGCTCATCCAGATGTCTGGACATTGTGTCTTCCACCGTAGCAGGAAACGTGGAGCTCTTTACATGGCACACGACAGCAGCTGATGGACACTTGCAGATTTCACTGCAGGCCGTTGGTTAGGAAGAGTGAGACCCCATGCCTTGCTGTATCTACAACGACGGCGAAGACGACGACGACGACGCCGTCAACAACAACAACAACAACAACAACAACAACAACAACAACAACAACAACAACAACAACAACAACAACAACAACAACAGTTTATTAGTTGTTCCTCTTTTATCTTGGGGTGAAAGGTACACCGTATTTATATATGTGTTGGTATTTCGACAAAATATTGCTAGTAAAGTGTAAGACTTTCGATATGAACATCATACAAGTTTATGCACCAACAACAGACAGCAGTGATGATAGCATCGATGAATTTTATGATTTGGAGAATACCTTCAAGAAATGCAACCATTCCGAATTAAATAGCATAATGGGTGACTTTAATGCTAAAATTGGACTTCAATGGGACGGATGCATAGAAGGCAAGTATGGACCAGGGGAACAGAATGAAAGAGGTTGCAGACTTGTACAGTGGGCAAAAGAGCATGATACGGTTATTGGAAACACATGGTATCATGCACATACTGGAAACAACAAGCTGCCATAAAGATTGATAATGAAGTAGATCAATATATATATATATATATATATATATATATATATATATATATATATATATATATATATATATATATATATATATATATATATATATATATATATATATATATATATCACACACCACAGACACACACACAGAGAGAGAGAGAACGAGAGAGAGAGATAGAGATAGATAGAGAGAGAGAGAGAGAGAGAGAGAGAGAGAGAGAGAGAGAGAGAGAGAGAGGATGTGTGATCTCCACTACCACTGGTCATGACACATTACTTATGTAGTCACCATATGTTTACAAGGACGATTTCCCTCTCAGTACATGGGAAAAATCTAAAGCGAATGAGACATAAATTCACATGTACAGATCTGCATGATGTGTACTTCCGGACATGCCTTTACCTGGACTCATGTTTCAGACAGTTTGTGCAACTCAAAACCATGTTTCCCCCTAGTGAATTTTAATAACGAAGACACAAACAAAAGACTGAACTATTTATTGCCTGGCATATTTCGCTGCATGTCCTCAGGCACGTACTGCAGAAATCACACAACATAAACTAAAGTAATTAGGTTAATCCTTCAAGCCGAAATATACAACCATGTACCGACATTTTACATTTCATCCTCAAAACAGAAAACGCACAACAGTGACACCGACTTAGGCGGGACTTTGGTTGCTAGTGACAGACGTTTTGTTTAAAACTTTTTTTTTGGGTTGTGTTCATGCTTTTTGCAAGAGAAGCTGGGACGCAGAGGTGTTTCCAGGGCACCAGGGCCGGGATCTATACTGGCCAAGACTTGCTGACACGTCCATGCCGTGCGTCCTGGGCAACAGGTCCCTTCCGGGATCTGGCTAACATCAGTAGGATCGATGATTCCTCCGAAGCCGGAGAGTATCTGCCTGCACGGTGAGGAACCACCAGTCTGCACACCAATAAGCCAGACATGGGACAACGGATACTCACGCAAACCTGTATGACATCACATTATGTTGGACAACGGGATGTCTTCATCCGACATACAGGACTTCACGCTGGAGTTCACAGCCAGCGAACACAAGCAAGCAAGCAAGCACAAGAGAAGCTGTGTTGAGAGGAGGTCGGCTTCAGAGATCAGAATAAACCATCGAGAGATATAGGCTTCTATCACTGACACGCGGCCATAGTCCAAAATACTGCGTTAAGCAGGTTAAATAAACAAAGAATAAATCCAGCGTTGGCGGAATAAAACATCCTCACTGAGAAGGATCATTGTACATAGTATTCAATTGTGTGCTTGGCCTGAGCAAGACACTCCATAAGTGGCTGTCAAACTGTCATATACTACCTGGGGTGTCTTAAGCTTGAGGAATGAAGACCGCCTGGCTAGTGCAGTAGCCGTGAACTGTGGAGGTTAGGATCGTCTTTTTGACCCCGAGAGAAAAAAATCCACAGGTTACTGAGGATTCGAACCCGGGTCACCTGAAGGAGAACTCGGCGTGCTAACCACTCGGTTAACCGCTCCTCTCCATAAGTAACTTTACTTTGTCCAATTCCAATTCCAATTTTTCAAAAAAATAAAAAATAAAATCCAAATTAGGTCTCGTCTAACCTGCCTCCTCAGCTTTGGTTATTGTTGAGATCCGTGGTTTATGTGGGTATTTTTACCCTGTTTCTTGTCTTGTGCGCTCTTACGAGTAAGTCCTATCTCAGACTGGTTATGTAAGCAGTTGTGTCTGTGACGTCAGCTGGGGGACTGGTCGGCGGCTGTCCTTTGTTCCCGTCTCCTCTGGTGGTTTATTTTGTTAGTGAAGACTCCTGGCTCGTCTGGCTGGACTGATTGCAGTCCTTATAAGGACTTTTTTTGGGGTCTTCTTGCCTCCTTTTTTGTGTATTGTCTGTAGACGCTTTTCGATTATTTTTTTTTTCCGCTTTGCGTCTTTTTCACTTTCTATTTTGAGTTTCTGTTGCCCTTCGATTTCTTTCTCTGCGGGTCAGACATGGGGGTCATCTCTCCGTCAACTATATTGTACGTGTAGCCGGTCCGTCCTCACCGTCATAGTGTCTATCTGGGTATATTACCGGTCTCCTGAGTTTCTTGGGCTTCTTCTTTTCTTTCTCTTCCCAGCGCCTTCTGAATTCCTGGTGCCTGAGTTTCTCCAATGTCCGAGTGGGTATTCTGTGCCGCCTTCAGAGATCCGGTGGGATAATGACGCCTTCCTGGATTTCTTGGGCGTCGTGGTTGGGCTGTTGGTCTTGTTCTGGCCCGGTCTTTTGTTGGGTTTCATCTTGAGGCCTTTACGTTGTAAAGACGGCTCTGAATTTATAACCCTTCTGAGAGGATTCCGTTGCGTAGATACGTGGGCGAGTCAATAAGTAAGTCACACAGTTCTGTGGCATGGCAGGTAAATGTAGTTGGCGTTTTCTACAGGTGTCAGTAGGTGACAGCAACATTGAACTTTATATTCCCGTTCGTCAGGTGGCGCTAGGTGTCTCATGCGCATACGCAGCGCATAAACAAAATGACGACTGTACTTACCGGTCTCTGTGGCTAAGGACTTGCGAACGCGCTTTGTGAGCCCGTATACCCGGGTTCGAAACACAGCGGTGCTGGTTTTTTCGAAAAAGGTATAGGAGTGGTCGTTCAGAAAGCAATGGCAAACTACTGAACGTAAAATTTGCCCAGGAATCACGAACAGCGAAAATGCTGCGGTTGACGGCTGTGAAGGACTTGCAACTAAAGTTTTAACTTACGGAGTGTGCAACCAAAGAGCAATGTGCTGTTGTGCGTTTTTTGTGTGGGCAAAAGGACTGCCTGCAAAGGACATTCATAAGGAAATGCTTCTTGTTTATGCTGACAAATGTTTGTCCCGTAAAGCGGTGCATAGCTTTTTTTCCCCCTCAAGGACGCTCAAAAATTGTTGATGAAATCCGATCTGGTCGTCCTGTTGAGATTACAACAGAAGCATCTGTGCAGCTGGTGGAGGAGATGATTAGAGGTGACAGGCAAGTAAGTAGGGTGCTCACATGGTTCAGCATACAGTACTATGGTGATTATACAGCAAATAGTATGCTAGGGATAATATATGAATGGGAACAACATAGGATGACTAGACGACGACCTCATCATCTCGTTGGTCCCTTAATAAAATTTTGAAGCCTGATTATAAAAGTTATCCCCCATGTTACTTTTGGAAATGTTTGATATTTCAACAGTTCTCTACAACTCCCACAGACACTAACTTCTTAATAGTTCAATTCACCATGACAACGAACACGAAACCTTTAATCTTACAGAAGACCGAAACCCTTGCTTAGCAGGGAATTCACAGACGTGTAGGAATAAATTCGATTATAGAGAGAACAGAATACAGTTAAACGCTATGGTATTGTTGATATGTCTTTATAGGATGAGAACTATATTCATATCTTTACATCGACATCAATAGAAGAAGAGGAATAAACTAGGAATTAGAAGACAGGCGGTATAATAATTAAATGCTATAATTGTATCGATAAATCTATATTGTATGAGACAACTCACACTATCACTGACATGTTTCAGTGTACAACTATTATTAATATCAGTTTTGACACATTATTTCACGTGTTACAAACTGATTACCCAATCTTGCCTTATACAAATAATTAAAGTATACATGTTCTGAACCATAACATCCCTAGCACTTTCACGGGTCCCGATATTTACTTGTTTCTCTAATTCTTGCAACGATTTGTCGATCGGATTCTAACAGCAGGCTGACATTTGTGTCAGTCGAAGGAAATCGTGTCTCAATAATTATCTCACACTTTGTCGCATGCATGCCAGGCCTATAAAATAAATGACCCGCATGCGCTTAATCGAGCCTCTAATTGCTTAATTCAATGGGAAAACGTGATTCGATTGACGGTTCTGAGGGTTTATTAAACATTTACCTACGAATGCTCAAGTACACAGACCACTCGTCAACATAATACTGTATGTTTGAAGCTCATGTATTGATGTAACCAATGCGTCGGGGAGACAATCACACAGCTGGAAACTCGACACTAGATTTAAGATGAATTATTTACTTAATGGCAGCTTGGCATTTATTTACAATTTGGATAGAAAGATGTTGTACTGTTTTGAGGTTGTGTCTGTGTCTCACACTGGGAAATTTCACATGGTGAATGCTAGTTTCTGAGATGGTGTAATAAAAGATGTTGTAATGTTCTGAAGTTGTGTCTAAGTCTAACCTTGGTAAAGTTCCCATGGTGAATGCTAGACCCTGAGATGGTGTAATAAAATAAATTGTAATGTTCTGAGGTGGTTTCTGTTGGTAACCTTGGGAAACTTCAAATGGTGAATGCTGGACACTGAGATGCTGTAATAAAATACGTTATAATGTTCTGAGATTATTTGTGTCTCACGTTGGTAAAACACTTCACATGTGAATTTCAGATCCTGAGATGGTGAAATAAAATACGTTGTAATGTTCTGAGATTGTTTCTGTGTCTAACTTTGGGAAAATTTCCATGGTGAATGCTAGATCCTGAGATGGTGTAATAAAATAAGTTGTAAAGTTCTGAAGTTTTTTCTGTGTCTAACCTTGGGAATTTCCACATAGTGAATGCTAGACCCTGAGATGGTGTCATAAAATAAGTTGTAAAGTTCTGAGATGTTTTCGGTGTCTAACCTTGGTAAATTTCACATGGTTCAGTTCTGAGACATGGTACTGTTGATCAGGCAATTCTCTCCTATGTTAACATCTTGAAGAATGTCAGTAATGTTCTTTTTGATACGCGTTATTGCCAGAACATTCTGTAACATTTCAGCCCAAAAGCTCCGATTTCTTGTGTAGTGATTGCGGCTGGCGGAGTGGCTAGAATGCAGTATTCTCCTTTGGGAGACCCAGGTTTGAACCCTAGGTAAGGTGTGGATTTTTCTGTCGGGGGCAAAATGAAAATCCTAATCTGCACAGTTCGCGGCGACTGCACTAGCCAGGCGGCCTTAATTCCACAGGCTCAAGACACCCCCCCCCCCTTTTCCCGGGCCATACACCGCAAGGTACTATATAGGCAGTAAATGACAGTTTGACAGTGATTGCCACGGGATCCCTGACTCATATTCGTTCGCTGAGTCTGGAAAGATGCATGTTTTAAAATATTACTTACATTTCATAGTACTATTTAACACATTCAGCACCAAACAAAATGTAGGTTTTAACGAAACACAAATTAATAGCGGAAAATGGGAAGTTGGTGTGTGTCACAGTAATGACTTAAAAGTGGTTAATATGGTAGCAGACATATTGTACGAGTATTATATATCAAATTAAAGAGGGTTGCATAGGGTAAACTACTGTATATCAGCCCATAGCAGACACGCAGCTTAACAAGATTAATAATTCCATGACAATTAATCTATTATAGTCTGCATTGCTATGGCAAGTCTTCTAGAGATTTCTCGTGATCATTTTCCATTGTTGTTGTTTATGGAAGCAAGTTATCCATTTCTTAGTTCGGTTTGGTTTGAAGGGTGATGTAGTAGCATGTGGCAGTTTTTACTAAGGTGAGTCAATAAGTAAGTCACACGGTTCTGTGGGATGGCAAGAAAATATAGTTGGTGTTTTCTACAGGTGTCATTAAGTGACAGTAACATCGAACTTTATATTCCCGTTCGTCATGTGGCGCTAGGTGTCTCATGCGCATGCACAGTGCATAAACAAAATGGCGACTGTACGTACGGAGTGTACAACCAAAGAGCAATCTGCTGTTGTACGTTTTTTTTTTGTTTTTTTTGGTGGGCTAAAGAACTGCCGTCAAAGGACATTTATAAGGAAATGCTTCCTGTTTGTGCTGCCACATGTTTGTCCCGTAAAGAGGTGCATAGCTGGGTAGAAACATTTTCTCAAGGACGCTCTAAAATTGTTGATGAAATCCGGTCTGGTCGTCCTGTTGAGATGGCAACAGAAGCATCCGTGCAGCGGGTGGAGGAGATGATTAGAGGTGACAGGCGAGTAATGATAGACTCTGTAGGATCTGCTGTAGCGTGCTCACTTTGTTCAGCACACAGCATAATGCATGATCAATTGAAATTTCCAGGAATGCCGACTAGAGGAGTGTTGCTTCTTAATGACATTGCCAGACCACATACGGCTCGATTAACTCAGGAGAAAATTAACCAACTAAGGTGGGAAGTTCTGGAACATCCACCTTACAGTCCCGACTTAACCCCTAGAAATTTCCATCTGTTTGGTCTACTGAAAACCCACCTTAGAGGAAGACATTTCGCGAATGACGCCAAAGTTGAATGTGAAGTGAAAACGTGGTTTAGAAAACAGAGCACGCAGTTCTATGCAACCGATTTGGGAGGACTCATAAAGCGATGATATAAGTGCATCAATGTTGGTGGAAATTATGTTGAGAGAAAAAAAAGGACAATGTATTTATAAAAATAAGTTGGTTTCAAGCTGTTATTATATTTAGTTATTTTTCTACAGCCATTTGAGACTTGCGTATTGGCTTCTCCTCTCATAATAATAATAAATTAACGTAATTATGGTCTCTGTTCGTGATATTATTAATAATCTTCTTTAAAAAAAAATAAACCTTGTTACTTCATCATTCTGCGACTCTTTGTAACGAGAAATAAATAAGAAATTAATAATTAGAATGATCAAATAACACACACACACACCCACATTACACAAACACATACAAGCCGACACACCCACACACACCCACACACAGTAAAGCACACTCACTCACAGGTTCACCACTATGATATTTTATGTTATTCTGATTACGTGGCTTGTTTTCACTACCTGTTACGATTATATCTATGATTTCTTGCGACTGCGTTTCATTTTCAGCGACAAAAACCACATCGTCGTCATTACGCAATATGTTTACATTATAACCTTGTACTGATATCCCTGGAATGTCGTGTATGGATCTCATTATTATTTCGCTGTACAAATTGAACAGATCTGGTTATATTACAGAACGCCATCTAACACCTTGTTTAATGTGTTGAAAAGTTCCCAATTGGTTGTCGATACTTATGGTTGCCAATACATGTATTTTTGTTTTATCATTCTCAAATCTGTGCCATCAATGTTAACAATTTCCAACATCCTAATTGTTCCTCCATCTTATCAAATGTCTTAGTTCAATCAGTGGAGCACATTTCGGTCATTCTTCCTGTTAGTGTTCTCAAGATCTATGTGGTTGTGTGCCTTTCATCATCATCATCATGTGCCCTGCCAGCAAGCGTAGGTGTTTACGTCTCTCCACAGATTTTGGTCGATGCTGTTCTGGATCAACCCATATTCCTCGACGCCATCGTTTCAGCCCATCCGGCATAATTTCTCTTGGTTTGCCTCTGTCTCTTTTCCCATTGATTTTTCCAGTTTTCACGATGTTCTCCAATGACTCTCTTCTCATCACATGACCAAAGAAAGCTGTTTGTCTTTTCCTTATTGCTGTGTATAATATTATAGTTTCATTAGCCTCTTTCAGGCAATCGTTGTTTGTTACTTTTGCAATATAAGGAATTTTCAACATTCATTTCAGGAACCATATCTCTGTTGTTTCTAAGTTCTTTCTAATGTGGCCATTTACGTTCCAAGATTCAATGCCACACATCAAAAGAGGTTCACTATAGCACTTCAGCGCTCTCTTTCTTACACTCAATGGAACTAATAAGTATGATATTGCATAAGATACTTTTCATGTTCTGAAAAGCAGTTTTTGCATCCCTTATTTTGTTCTTAATCTCTGTTGTGCACCTTCCATCTGATGTTATAATTACCCCTAAGTATTTACATTTATCGACTTGTGCCTCTTCCTTCCACAAACTCACACTGCTCATATCCAGTTTCTGGTGTTGTTTTATTTATTATTCATCTCATTATAATTCTCATTACTATTTAGTCGCATGTCTCGTGAAACAAACTGAGCGATGTTCTCCACAATCCGTTACACCGGTGCCAATGGTAAGTGGCTGGGTTGACTCCAGAGCTATACGGATCGGAAAAAGGAATCCAGCCACTCTCTCAGGATAGAACCCGGATCACTGCATTGTTAGGCTAGCGCATGTGCCACCATGCCACTGCGATTCATATGTGATTACTTTCGCTTCTCAATAATCTATAGCAAAGGCTGTCATATCAGACAGGGTAATGAACCGTCGCTTCTCAGTTATCTATAGTATCAGACAGGGTAATGAACTGTCGCTTCTCAGTTATCTATAGTATCAGACAGGGTAATGAACTGTCACTTCTCAGTTATCTATAGTATCAGACAGGGTAATGAACTGTGGCTTCTCAGTTATCTATAGTATCATACAGGATAATGAAATGTGGCCTCTCAGTTATCTATAGTATCAGACAGGGTAATGAACTGTGGCTTCTCAGTTATCTATAGTATAAGACAGGGTAATGAACTGTGGCTTCTCAGTTATCTATAGTATCAGACAGGGTAATGAACTGTGGCTTCTCAGTTATCTATAGTATCAGACAAGGTAATGAACTGTGGCTTCTCAGTTATCTATAGTATCATACAGGATAATTAACTGTGGCCTCTCAGTTATCTATAGTATCAGACAGGGTAATGAACTGTGGCTTCTCAGTTATCTATAGTATCAGATAGGGTAATTAACTGTGGCTTTTCAGTTATCTATAGTATCAGATAGGGTAATTAACTGTGGCTTCTCAGTTATCTATAGTATCATACAGGGTAATGAACTGTGGCTTCTCAGTTATCTATAGTATCAGATAGGGTAATTAACTGTGGCTTCTCAGTTATCTATAGTATCAGACAGTGTAATGAACTGTGGCTTCTCAGTTATCTATAGTATCATACAGGGTAATGAACTGTGGCTTCTCAGTTATCTATAGTAAAGGAATAAGTTGCCATATCGGACTGTCTTAAACACCTACCACATTGGGATGATATGCGATGAAAGTAGTTAGGTATGTATAACTCCTGCGAACAAGAGAGAAAAATGACATAATGCACATACCTTACAACGAAATGAAAACCGGCTAACAGAAATCATAATGGGGACAATAATAATAATAATAATAATAATAATAATAATAATAATAATAATAATACTAATAATAATAACTTAACGTAAATGTAAACATGTACAATTAATGTTAAGCTCTCTGGATGCCTATTCTCTTTCTGATTTATGTTTCACCTCTGCCATTATCTGTTATGACATGTGCAAGATAGGAGACACTTTGGTTCTTTGGTCTTCCGTAGTTACATAACCGGAATGTTAATCTATACTTTAGAGGGAGGATTGGCTGAGAGACCACGGTGTCCGCCTCATACTCATAAGGTGCTTGGCCAATCTAAGAAAACAAGTTAAAAAGTCAGTTGTTATCCTTTACAGGACGTCGTAGTCAACCCCAGCATTGTTTGGCTGTTTGTGATCTCTTTGCAAGGTTTACGTTCAGTAGTTTGCCATTGCTTTCTGAACGACCGATACCGATACCAATTTGTAAAAAAAACCAACGCAAGGCGGTCTGCTTCCAAATCGCTCGCAGCTGTGCTTCGAACGTGGGTATGTGGGATTACGAACTGCGCACGTAACTCCTTCGCCAAGGAGCCGAATCTAAGCATAGGGCTGGGGATGTTTCTAACAACTAATGAAATCACACAATGCTCTGATGTCTTGGTTAGAGAGATTGTATACCTATCCTTCTCTAATAAGGGTAGCGACTGGATCTTTCCTCCAGGACACTCTGGTGTAGTTGGTAATGAACAGGCAGATAGACTGGCTAGTGGCATCAGATTGCAACGGGAACAATTAGTATTGGGACTCTACGCTGGCTGTTGAAGATGAGGACTGTGCGATTGTGGGAATGCCCCGGTTCTTGATTCAACTCAACTCAACTCAACAAGGAAAAGGACGAAAAACAGGAAGTTCTGTCTGCAAGTAGTGCACGTTAAAAATCCCACAGTAGTTAACTGCCCTTGCTAAATTGCGAGAAAACAAAACCTACCCACGCTTGGATAGTGCTCTTTACGTTGGATGAAATCTGTCCAGAGAAAGCATATATCACACAAATGGATGAAATTTGTCTATAGAAAGCACACATCACACAAATGGATGAAATCTGTCCAGAGAAAGCTTATATCACACAAATGGATGAAATCTGTCTAGAGAAAGCACACATCACATAAATGGATGAAATCTGTCTAGAGAAAGCACACATCACACAAATGGATGAAATCGGTCTAGAGAAAGCACACATCACACAAATGAATGAAATCTGTCTAGAAAAAGCACACATCACACAAATGGATGAAATCTGTCCTGAGAAAGCGTATATCACACAAATGGATAAAATCTGTCTATAGAAAGCATACATCACACAAATGGAGGAAATCTGTCTAGAGAAAGCACACATCACACAAACGGATGAAATCTGTCTAGAGAAAGCACACATCACACAAACGGATGAAATCTGTCTAGGGAAAGCACACATCACACAAATGCATAAAATCTGTCTAGAGAAAGCACACATCACAAAAATGGATGAAATCTGTCTAGAGAAAGCACACATCACACAAATGAATGAAATCTGTCTAGAGAAAGCACACATCACACAAATGAATGAAATCTGTCTAGAGAAAGCACACATCACAAAAATGAATGAAATCTGTCTAGAGAAAGCACACATCACACAAATGAATGAAATCTGTCTAGAAAAAGCACACATCACACAAATGGATGAAATCTGTCTAGAGAAAGCACACATCACACAAATGGATGAAGTCTGTCTAGGGAAAGCACACATCACACAAATGGATGAAATCTGTCCAGAGAAAGCACACATCACACAAATGAATGAAATCTGTCCAGAGAAAGCACACATCACTCAAATGAATGAAATCTGTCCAGATAAAGCACACACCACACAAATGAATTAAATCTGTCTAGAGAAAGCACACATCACACAAATGGATGAAATCTGTCTAGAAAAAGCACACATCACACAAATGGATGAAATCTGTCTTGAGAAAGCACACATCATACAAATGGATGAAATATGTCTAGGGAAAGCTCACATCACACAAATGGATGAAATCTGTCCAGAGAAAGCCCACATCACACAAATGAATGAAATCTGTCCAGAGAAAGCAAACATCACACAAATGAATGAAATCTGTCCAGAGAAAGCACACACCACACAAATGAATGAAATCTGTCTAGAGAAAGCACACATCACACAAACGAATCAAATATGTCGAGAGAAAGCACACATCACACAACTGAATGAAATCTGTCCAGAGAAAGCACACACCACACAAATGAATGAAATCTGTCTAGAGAAAGCACACACCACACAAATGGATGAAATACACATCTCACAAATGGATGAAATCTGTCTAGAGAAAGCATATATCACACACATGGATGAAATCTGTCTAGAGAAAGTACACATCACACAAATGGATCAAATGTGTCTAGAGAAAGCACACTTCACACAAATGCAGGCTGAAGCCCGATCCTGTCGCTTGAGTTACACAGCTAGATGTGATGCAATCTCCTCAAAAGAGGGACGACTACAACGACGAAGAAGTAGAAGAAGAAGCAGAAATACAGTGGCGGTCTTTAAGTCGAACTGGACGGAGTTCGAAACTAATTGTGGACAATAGTCTCAGGACACAAAAGCAAAGCGGCTTAGATATGCGATGTTCAACTCTAACTAGAGCATACATGACAATATTCACAAATTGAACGGTAGTGTTTTTATTTTTGTTTACAAAAGGGTTTATAAAGGATGATATACACCCAAATGAACACAAGGTAGTGGATTTGATGTTTATCCGGCTCGCATAAAAGAGAACGGTAAAAATTATGCTGCAGTTGGGAGTTGAAAAGAGTAAGTCGAATAGATCGTTGTTGTCTGCTTCCAGGTATTCGCAACTGCTAACGCTATCAAGAACAAGTCACCTGAACAGTTCAAGAAGTCTGATACGGGGGAGGAAAATGTCACGTAGCAAGACCAACACCAAGAGACAATAGACACACAAGATGTGCAGCGTGGGAGCCGACAAGACCGTAAAGAAGACGAGCGGAGAGAGCCTTCCTGTGAGCTACAACAAAGAACCTGAAACTACAATCACCTCAGTGGAAGCTACCATGAGGGAGATCGACGACAACCCACCACAGACAAGAGCCAAGACAGCTGAGAAGCAGAGAGAGGAAAAAGACACTAGAGTCGGAAACACCGACTCACAGACAATCAGTCAGATGGGTTGTCAAACGTATTCAAGTGAAGCTGACAGATGAATATATCCTGAAGTAGCTACAACAGGAGAATATCCATATCCGAATCTTGAGGGCGGAGCGGATCCTGACGTACTCCAAGATCCCTACTACGCTGGCGGTGGTGATGACTGAGGACAGCGAGATACCAAGCCAAGTATCGATAAACCAGAATGTACAACAACCTGAAAGATTCATACCAAGAATCAATCAATGTTCAAGATGCCACAGGGCCGGCCACAGCAGAGCAACATGTCGCAGTAAGACAGAGATCTGCCGATACTGCGCCGATCACCACGCCTTCAGGGAGTGTCCGCTGGAACAACAGGACACAAGCTTTTGAGCACCCAACAACAAGAGAAAGTGCGCCAACCGCCTGGGCAAGCATGGAGCAAGATACCTGGGCTGTCCGTACCTCCAAAAACACAGAGACGTCTTAAATTACCACAAAGATACCATATAAGGAAACAATGCAGAGGCGCGAGACAGCCACTTGCATATCACAAGCTAAAATAGCTCAACTGCAAGACCAGATAGACGAGCTAAAGAAACAAATCAAGCTACTTCGGACACCGACACAAACCTGCGACAATGAAAAACTGCTTGCTGGAATTAATCCAAAACAAACCAGCAGAAGCCACGGAAAAGGTCACGGAGAAGCCGCAAGATGAAACCCAACAAAAGACCTTGCCGGAACCTAAAGCTAAAGCCAACAGCCCAACCACGACACCCAAGAAACTCAAAGGGAAAGCAATATGCCGCCAGACCTCGGAAGAAAATCTAGAGGAGCACCATGACGACGGCACAGAGGACACCCCGTCGTCACCATGGCTTACACCAGTACCTCCCTTGGAGCTGCTTCTCAAGCAGAACGCAGAATACGAATGGAAAGAGGAACTCAAGCGCAGGGAATTCAGAAGGCGCAAGGCAGAAAAGGAAAACAAGAAGCGCAAGAAATTCAAGGGGAAACCAATGTCCCGCCAGACCTCTGTAGAATACCCGGACATACACAGGGAAGACGAACAACTCGAATACCCAAATGGGTACTATTTTGATGACGGAGAGATCGTCCTGCGGTTGACCACAGAGGAAGAACTCGAAAGGCAGCAGAAACTCAAACTCGAAAGTGAAAGAAAGGTGCAAGGAGGTAAATGAAAACATCGAAAAGCTTCTACAGACAATACACAAAACAGGAGGCAAAAAGACAGAATAAAAAGTCATTATAAGGACTGCAACCAGTCAAGCCAGAGGAGCCAGAAGGCTTCACTAACCAAAGAAACCAGCAGAGGAGGCGGGCATAAAGGACCGACCGATCCCCCAGCTGACGTCACAGACACAAAAGCCTCTATAAACAGTCCGAGTCAGGACTCACACATAAAAGCGCACAGACAAAAACAGGATTAAACCCACAAGGACCTCGGATCTAAGCTCTAACCAATGCTGAAAAAGCAGGTTGAACGAGACAGAATTTGGAATGTTTGTTTTTGAATCAAGTCAAGTCGTTGTCGTGCCTAAATTTAAAAATGAGAAAAATCTGCCCTGTGTTAGCGAGCGGAGGTGACACAGTGATTAGCATGCTAGTCTGTCTGTTCGTTGGTCACGTGTTCGATTTCTTATTGAGGCTGGGACTAAAATACAAAGCACTGACCTGTATTACAGGTCGGCCAGGCGTGAAATAGGTACATGGACAAGATCTCAGAAGTAAAATGGACTGACGTTATGTTGACCACATCGTTCGCCTAGTGCCTACTGGTTCATAAAATCATAGAGCTAGCATCATATACTCGACAGGTCTCAAGGCGCGTGAATCCTGTGACGTATGTCTGTTACATGCATAATTATGGTCAAAAGTGATACGACGCAAGCAAGAAATACTTCTAGCTTGGAGTCACAAGCTTAGACTTCAGGCGCATCCACGTCTAACAGCAAGTGTGGGTTAAGATAGCATCATCCAGCTACAGAGTAACAATAGACAATGATGATCCTGCTACATACACGCATTTGTATCCTCTCCGGTGCTACGGAGTCCGGGTACTGTTCCGAGAATCTTCTTATATGACCTATTTGGGGAGACTGGATCATCGCTGAGTGTATCTATACGCAACGTTAGTGTTCTTTTACAAATAAGTCGAGTTCTCAGAGCCATTTGTCTCATAGTAGCCTATCCTGCCCATTCCATACGCCTGACTGATTGTGCCTTCAGCTTATGCTATTCGAGACCTACCTCTCTTCAGCCGATGTCCATCCGTATCATCTAAAACTTCGTACAGGGAACGCTCCAGGAGTCGTTCGAATGTGGAGCATTTGTTTTCGTCACGGTGATCTCAACTTTAATATGAACTCAATCTGTTTGCATAAAACCGACTGCACCCACCTAATTATTAACGTTTCACATATTTGGCTAAGCCTTTCAGGTATTTTACCGCTCTGTTGCCAAGGGGTTTCGAATGAAATTCGTAATGCTGCGTACCGCGAACGAAATACAGCTGCGGCTGATTTGAAAGCAGAGAGTCTTGCGTTGGTTTCCATACAATGGTATGAGTGCCGGTCGTTCAGAAAGCAATGGCTAATTACTGCACGTAAACTTGCCTGGAATCATAAACTGCCACACAATTCTGGAGTTGACTGCTAAGTCCTGTAAAGGATAAGCAACTAACAGTATATTTAAGCAATATTTTATTGTTCATCGGAACCAGTATTCTTCTTCTTCTTCTTCTTCTTCTTCTTCTTCTTCTTCTTCTTCTTCTTCTTCTTCTTCTTCTTCTTCTTCTTCTTCTTCTTCTTCTTCTTCTTCTTCTTCTTCTTCTTCTTCTTCTTCTTCTTCTTTCGTTCGCTTGAAATATGTCTATAACTGCAATGTTGTCTCTTGTATGAATTTAACAGTCTTTTTTAGTTCACTCAGTGGTCCATAGAGGTTATCTTCCACTGTCGTCCACTGTCTTCCACTGTCGTACATTATTCGAAACGCCTATTCTCTGTTAAGCGATGTTGAGAAATCGACGAAGAGGTCGATTACCTTTCGACTGCACAAGGCTGACCAGATGCAGTGAAATATGACAATAAATCATGCAACATGCTGTTTGTGGCTTTTGTGTTTATACCAGGGTAAGTTAATAAGTAAGACACAAATAGCTGTAGAAAAATAACTAAATATGATAACAACTTGAATCCAGTTTAGTTTTATACATACATTGTCCCTTTATTTCTCAACATAATTTCCACCAACATTGTTGCATTTATCCCATCGTTTTATCAGTCCTCCAAAACCGACTGCATATAACTGCGTGCTCTGTTTTCTAAACCACGTATTCACTTCACACTCAACTTCAGCGTCATTCGCGAAATGTCTCTCACCAAGGTGGGTTTTAGGTGGACTTAGCCCCTAGCGATTTCCCGTAAAGCGGTGCATAGCTTGGGTAGAGAAAATTACGAGGGCGAGTCAATAAGTAAGTCGCACAGTTCTGTGGGATGGCAGGTAAACGAAAAAAGCACGTAGCTCTATGCAGCCGGTTTTAGAGGACTGATAAAACGATGGGATAAGTGCATCAATGTTGGTGGAAATTATGTTGAGAAATAAAGGGACAATGTACGTATACAAATAAACTGGTTTAAGTTGTTATCATAGTTAGTTATATTTCTACAGCCATTTGTGACTTACTTATTAACTTACTCTCGTATATAGATAGACCGCGTAATGCTTCGAATTAAAAATAGCCATTTTGAATATACCGCTAATACTATCGAAATGCAGTTATCATTTATACTTCGATATACATAATACATGTAAAAATATCTACGAGTGCACATTCATGTCAACGAACATTTGAAATAGTCGTTGGAAGAAAGCATTCATAGAAATGATTTGTTTCCATTTTAAATACAGAATGAATAAGCTTTAGAAATCCAGTTAATAGTTGAACTGGCCATGGCTCGAATATATCCACAAGAAATATAAGATCTGCTGATGTAGATTCTCTTATTCTATTACTAATATCCACAAGAAATATAAGATCTGCTGATGTAGATTCTCTTATTCTATCACTAGAGAATTAGATAGACAGCACTTTAAAACATTACGTTCAGTGCTAATTCGCCGACGATATTTTGATTAAGAGCTTAATCACCCATTAGATATATAGATGGCAAGATGCTTTCGCTCTTAAAGCTCCGACAGACAAATGATGGACGAGATATATTCATTAATGAACAAAGCTAATTTGTGTATGTGTGTTTGTGTATGCTTGTGTGCGTGCTAGCATGCGTGGATGCATACATATATGTGTATCTGTGTTTCTTTGAGAGTGTATATGATAGATGCGTGGGTGCATGTCTGCATGCGTGTATGCGTTTAAGTGTCCGCCTGCATGTCTAGCTGTCTGTCTGCGTGCGTGTGTCTGTCTGTCTGTCTGCCCGCCAGTTCGTGCGCGTCTGTGCTTTGTGCATGTTCACCTGTTTGCGTATGTGTTTATGCAAGTGAGTATGTGCACATGCGTGAATGTGTGTGCATAGGTAAAAGTTTATCTATCGTCAGCTATGCAGCGGGAAGAGATTTCTACCAGGGTACTGTGGAGAAGCAATGCGGGTGTTCGACGAGAGGCCAGTGCCTGCCACGCGATCTCTCTAGTGATTCATATGTGTTGTTTGTCCATCAAGAATGATGATGACCATTCATTTCATCCAGTCGGGTTGAAGGTATGGAGCCGTGGGTTCTAAGATGGCTAATAAGGCATATGATGATTACATTTGACAATATGGGCAAAGAATGCTTGACGTCTCTGGAGGAGGATTTCCTGCAGTGGTTTTTCTGTCCTGTCTTTTCTTCACAGCTCTTGCAGTCCTGGTTGCCTCGCATATGACTGCACCTTTGCGTAATGATGCACGCCACGAATTTCGGTCTCTGGCTGCAGCCTCCCAGGTGTCATGATGAATTCCAAAAGCATTCAGTGAAATTTTCAGGTGTCTTTAAAGCGTTTCCTCTGGCCACCCTGGGAGCGTTTATCACAACGCAGTTCGCTGTAAAACATTCGTTTAGGGAGCTTGTGATCTGGCATTCGAGTCAAGTGACCAGCCCAGCGAATCTGATTCTTCATCAGTAGAGTGTGGATACTGAGCATGGATGCTCTTTCTAGGACTTCAGTTTCTGGAATCTTGTCTTGCCATTTAATCTTCAGTAGCTTCCTTAGGCAGACTGTGTGGAAGTGGTTTAATTTCCTAGCATGTCGCTGATAAACAGTCCAGGTTTCACAAGCATATAGCAGTGTGGATAATACAACTGCTTTGTAGACTTTCAGCTTTGTTTGCAGGCTTATTCCAGTTCTGTCCCATACATTCTTGTACAGTCTGCCAAAGGCCGCACTGGCCTTGGAGATTCTTGCATTCACTTCGTCATCAATTGTGGCAGCTTGTGACACAGTGCTGCTAAGATAGGTGAATTTGTCCACAACACTTAGTCTATGATCATTCACTTTGATATTCGGCACAGTGTGATTATTCCCTGGAGCTGGCTGGTACATAACTACAGTCTTCTCCAAGTTGATATTGAGCCCAAAGTTGGCACAGGCATGTGAGAAGCTGAAACATTATATTGCATATGTAATTCATATGTAGACACACACACACACACACACACACACACGCACGCACGCACGCATGCAAGCACGCACGCACGCACGCACACACACAGAGTGATATATATATATATATATATATATATATATATATATACACACACACACAACACACACACACCACACACACACACTAATTGACCCGGCCCGGCTTCGCCCAGACCCTGGTGGGGAGCATCTCATTTAATTCATATAAGTAGTCATATAAGATCCCGTTCCCGTTCCCGACTATCTATCTGTCTGTCTGTCTATCTGTCTGTCTGTCTGACCGGCCCGGCTTCGCCCAGCTTGGCAGGGAGCGTCTCATTTAATTCATATTCGCCCCTGCTCCCGTTCCCGTCGCATGACGACCCGGCCCAATCTTACCAAGATATCACGAAAACGCAATAAATGCTGGATGACTGTATAGATGTCGAACAGAAATAAAAAATTAAATTATAAAATTTTCATGTATTTAAACTAGATGCATTATTTTATATGAAAACTTTGAAAATGCCTTAATGATTTTCTCATTATATATTATAACGCTAGCAGAAGAAAAAGAAGGAGGAGGAGGAGGGGGAGGAGGAGAAGGAGGAGGGGAGGAGAAGGGGGAGAAGGAGGGATAGGAGGAGGAGAAGGGGGGAGGAGAAGAGGGCGGGAGGGGAGGAAGAGGGTGGAGGAGGAGGGGAGGAGGGGGAGGAGGAGGAGGGGAAGGAGGAGGGAGGAGGAGGGGAGGAGGAGGGGAGGAGGAGGGGGAGGAGGAGGAGGGAGAGGAGG
>JACEFZ010028483.1:0-361706 GCA_014155875.1 Cepaea nemoralis
ACAACCCCAACACCATCATAAATTTAAAATAATAGCAAAAGCGGTATACCTTAAACCATAAGGCATAACAAAGACTAGCAAGGTGGGCAGAATACTTAAAAATACTTTCAAGAACTAAGAAGAAAAAAGTCACCCGTTTATCTAGGTGAATCCTTTAATTTTAAATCGAGCTCCTGACAAATTGAATAATTTACTTTATTAGCGGCAGAATTCTCTATTCAGGTAATTTCACAACATTACAGTCGTTACCTGCTGAATTATTTACGCGATTTTATTTATAAATAATCCCGGGTAAATAGTATTTAATAACCTTAAAAAAAAAGCGAACGAAAACAATTAACTAAACTAAAATACTCACGTGAGATCTGTAGTCTGTAGCAATCTTGCTTGATTTCTCCGACAACACAACGAATGTAGCTGAGCGCAATAAATTCCACATCAGATGTCAAAAAAAAGCAAGTGCTTCATATTATTATTATATGAACTACGCGGCGTTGTAATTACAGTGTTGTCAAATGTGAATGGCCAGGTGCGCGTCAACAGCTGATTCCTGAGTTGTCAAATGTGAATGGCCAGGTGCGCGTTAACAACTAATTCCTAAGTAGTGTTGTCAAATGTTAATGGCCATGTGCGCGTCAATAGCTGATTCCTGAGTACAGTGTCCATTAATTCATCATTTGCCGTGCCGATAAGCGTGGGCGGTCATGTTTCGCCATCTCACTCGATCACCAGAGTGTTCTTGTCTCTACCATACCATGTGTGTAGGCCCTGCATTTACTTCTCTGCCTTCCCCGTGTTCTCTTCCCCTCGATCTTGCCAGCTGTCATCAAGTTCTGCAATTTATTTCTTTTCATAACAGTACATTGTTAGCCAAATGTTAATGACCAGATGCACGTCAACATTCCTGAGCTGCAGTGTTATACTTCGAGTATCTATTGCTCTTCAAAGACTAAAACAACTGAATAAATTGTGGAGTGGGACACATAGAACTACACAAATTAGATTTGTAAGAGCATGCATCTAAGCATCTTTCCCATTGCAAAATACGCCTGTGAGACCTGGACACTTGCTAAACAAGCTGAACAGCGCATTTGAATATAAATGTTATAGACGAGTTATAAGAATATCTTGGGTAAAGAAAAGAACAAATGCATCCATACTTCAAGAGCTGGATATTGAAGAAGGTTGGCTATTAAAGATGATAAAACAAAGAAAATTGAAATATTGTAGTCACTTGAAACGTCACGAAAGTTTTGAGAGAATAATAATGGAGGGGTATATGTCCAAGAAGAGAGGAAGAGGAAGGTCAAAGAGACGATGGATGCAGGATGTGGCGGATGATCTCCACAAGGGTGTGTCGAACGAGGGACATCTTGCTTATGATCGAGAGATTTTCCGGAAAGTTGTTGTGGTTCTGCAAAGGACATGCTACTGAATGAATCAATGAGTGTTATACTTGCGTGTGTGTCCAGTTTTCATTAACTTGTCACCATGTTTGAAGAGGCCTGTTTCATCCTCATTGTACAGTGAACTTATAATGAGTTCTACAGAAAACATTTCAGGGATCCTTGTTGCTTTATATAATATAAATAACTTACTCATATTGTTGACACAGTCTTGATAGTAACAAGTCAGAAAGAACTACAGGAAATGATAAAGTGGTTGTAGAAAGTGAAAAAAAAGGGCTTTAGCTTGAATAACAGAAAAACAGAAGTCATGGTGATATCAAAGAAACAGATTGTGCCTAAATATGCAAATACAGAAAATAACATTATTTTGGGGCCATTGCAGAAATTCAGATATCTAGGCACACGGATAACATCAAATGGAAGATGCATCACCGAGATAAAGAACAGAATAGGACAAGCTTAAGCCGCAGTCTATCAAATGAAGAATATTTTCCTTGGGTGAGCCCAGTACCAGAACGGTGCTGCGAATCCTGGACAATTAATAAACAGGCGGAGCAATCACCAGAAGACTTGAATATGTGGTTTTATAGAAGAATGCTGAAAATTAATTGGATAGCCTAAATTAGCAATCTGGACATTTTGAGGGAAGCTAAGTCGCAAAAACAACATATCACAAATATCAGAAAGAAGCAGTCATCATTTTTGCCACATTATGAGAAGACAAAAACGGGAACATGTTGTGACATCTGGAAAGATAGACAGAGGAATATGGCGTGAGTAAATTCATGACAGTCTCGTGTGATGGCACAGGAGGAAGTCAACACATGAATTGATTCATGTTGTTGGAGATGGCAGTTTATGGAGAGGGATGATTGCCCATGCCTTCAAACACCACTCCTTGGATTGACTAACCTGATCATGAGAACAAGGGACATATGGTATTACCTCAAACACCAGACCTTGGATTGACTAACCTGATCACGAGAACAAGGGACAGTTGAATTACCTTAATCACCAGTCCTTGGATTGACTAACCTGATCATAAGAACAAGGGACAGCTGAATTACCTTAATCACCAGTCCTTGGATTGACTAACCTGATCACGAGAACAAGGGACAGTTGAATTACCTTAATCACCAGTCCTTGGATTGACTAAC
Source organism: Cepaea nemoralis (assembly GCA_014155875.1). Lineage (NCBI taxonomy): Eukaryota > Metazoa > Mollusca > Gastropoda > Stylommatophora > Helicidae > Cepaea > Cepaea nemoralis. Next base: position 2,567 of record JACEFZ010028483.1, read on the forward strand.
CTGATCATAAGAACAAGGGACAGCTGAATTACCTTAATCACCAGTCCTTGGATTGACTAACCTGATCTCGAGAACAAGGGACAGTTGAATTACCTTAATCACCAGTCCTTGGATTGACTAACCTGATCATAAGAACAAGGGACAGCTGAATTACCTTAATCACCAGTCCTTGGATTGACTAACTTGATCAAGAGAACAAGGGACAGTTGAATTACCTTAATCACCAGTCCTTGGATTGACTAACCTGATCATAAGAACAAGGGACAGCTGAATTACCTTAATCACCAGTCCTTCGATTGACTAACCTGATCATGAGAACAAGGGACAGTTGAATGACATGATAAGATGACTTCAAACACCAGTCTTTGGATTGACTAACCTGATGATGAGAGCAAGGGACAGTTGAATGACCTTAAACACCAGTCCTTGGATTGACTAACTTGATCATGATAGCAAGGGACAGTTGATTTACTTCAAACACCAGGCCCTGGATTGACTAACTTGATCAAGAAAACAAGGGACAGTTGAATGACAGGATTAGATGACCTCAAATACCACTCCTTGGATTGACTAACTTCCCCTCTGCTGTGTGTCCACTGTGACGAGGTAGAGGGGCTTGTGTGTTCAAATGACCCCAAGAGCTAGCACAGTACAGCTACTGGTAGGGTCACCCATGTCGGACAGGTCAAGGGAGAGGGACCAGACCAAGCGACACACAAACCTGCCTTAGGTAGACTGGGGACAGCCAAAGGCTAGGGAAAGCACCCCCAAAAGTGCTTGTCGAAATCGGATGTACTGAGCCACAAGATTGACAAAGCAGTGCAACGTTACTTATTTCATGATGTCACAAATTAAAATTAATCGTTATGGTGCTAATCCCGCGAAGTCCCATCAGGCGGTGACAGTGCCGGGCCCCCTGCCTCGAGGGGGTCCACCCAAGACTACTGGTGGTCACCTTCCCCTGTGCTGTGGAGTCAAGGCACAGAGGAGTAGGTTAAGAGCTATTGACCAAATACCCCGGACACTCAACATACTACAGTGGAATGCCGAAGGAGTTTATAACAAGAAAGTTTCCCTAACAAAGCGTCTTCATAAAGATAGAATAGATGTGGCATGCATTCAAGAGACACACCTCAACGCCAATCGCAGATTCTCAGTCAAAGGATATCAGGCCACACGTTTCGACCGCGAAGGACACAAAGGAGGAGTTCTAATACTTACACGAAATACAATACCATGCAGCGAAGTATCTGTGATCTCTGACAACCAAACGGAAATTATAGGTGTTGATATAATGATAAAGGACGTGAAAATAAGAATTTACAACCTGTACAGCCCAGCAGATAAGGACCGTACACTCTCAAACATGAAAATAACTGACACAAACTGCATTATTGTCGGAGACTTTAATAGCCGTTCAGAAAGATGGGGATACCTAGATACTGACAAAAGAGGAGATGAAGTGGAGGACTGGGAAATAGACTCAAATCTCCATCTATTCAACAAAGCGGATGACACACCGAGCTTCTACTCTAGAATATGGTTTACCACTTCTACTCCAAACTTAGCTTTCTGCACAAGAGACATCCTCCACAAAACTAATCGCCATGTGCTTGACCAATTAGCAGGTAGTGACCACAGACCAATCAAGCTTGTAATGAATATGGAGTATGTTCCACAGGAGCAAAAGCCTTTGCCCCGCGGGAATTACAAACGAGCAGATTGGAAAAGCTTTGCCATACTAACAGACAAATATTTTGAAAACATAAATATACGATATGGCAACATGCAGCAAATGGTGGAAAGTCTAAACAGAGCAATAATACAGGCGGCCACTGAGTCTATTCCAAGAGGAGCGAGGAAAAATTACAAACCATACTGGACTGAAGAACTACAAATTTTGGAAGACAAAGTTGAAGATGCCAGGAAGACAGCAGATAGAGAACAAACAGCTGAAGCGAACATCTCTCTCAAAGCCATCTCAGCAGAATATAAAAGAACAATAAATCAAACAACAAGAGATTGTTGGAGGGGAAAAAAACAACAACAGAAAACCTGAATTTTGACAGGGATGGAAACAAATTTTAAAAATGGAGTGAAAAAAAACAGTCATTGGCAACTGGAAAATTTTCAAGTAACTTCAAAGCGGAGGTAGAGGCTTTGAAAACTGCAGCAGAAATGCTCTTGATGGAGTAAAATAAAGAGAAGCAAATAGCTATCTTCACAGACGCAAAGTCAGCTGTCTTAATACCTGAAGAACAAAAACAGCACAGAACTATCTGACCTAAGAATAGCACTCCGTGGTCTATCCCAGAAATACAAAAAAGTTGTAATACAGTGGATCCCATCACATTGCAGTATACCTGGAAATGAGGAGGCTGACAGACTAGCAAAAGAGGGTGGACGACTACCACAGCCTGACATAGACATAACCTATAATGAGGCAAAGAGGTTTATAAACATCACATATAGAACCAAATGGGAATCAGAGCATCCAGGCCACCAGAAGGATGATGCATATTACAAACTCGACCGAAGAGAACAAGTAGCAATCTTCAGACTCCGCACAGGACATAACAGGCTGAAATACCACTTGTTCAATAAACTAAAGATAGGAGATACCGATGAATGTAATTGTGGAACTGGTAAAGTGACAGCTAAACATTCGCTGCAGGAGTGCCCAATATATGCAGAACAGAGAAAGATATTTTGGCCCACACCTGCTTCATTTGAGGACAAGCTCTATGGACATATCAACCAGCTCAAGTTGACTGCAGCTTACTTTAACTACATTCAGGTTGCCATTTAAAGGTGCATGAAGAAGTATTTAGACTGCTATACTTCATACCACAGGTATGTCGGTTACAAAAGCATCCCAGAGGCATGAAATTGAATATTGCTTTGATAGCAAACCCATTACGTGGAAAGTCCGAATCAAAAGCTCACTGTGTGGGCTTCATAAAAGGTGGGAAAAGTGTCCTAATGGCAAGAAATGGAATATTGCTTGGATAGCAAATTCATTACGGAAAGTCCGAATCGAAAGCTCACTATGTGGATGTCATTTGCAGACTGCATTCTTCTGGTTTCCGGAAGAACAGCCTATGGTGAACGGAAGGCCCAATATACGGAAGTGAGGCTAAGCAGCCATGTGCAGGACGTGACGATTCCTTGGGTGAGCCCAGTACCAGAGCGCTGTGTGCCGGCTCTGCAAGATGGAAGCCTCCTTGGATGGCGGGGAATGCCCATGGTCTGCCCCTGCCTTCCCTTGAGGGCTGACCAGGATATCTTTGGCTGTTCTGTATGGGCCAGCTGGGATGGGGATAACACCACAACAGTGAGAGTCATACGTCCTAAGAAACCCCCGGGAAGATTAACACGGTTAACAAATGCCCGCAGAAGTCGGATGTGTCGGCCTAACGGTGCAAGAACGCAACTCTGCTGTAAACAGGCACAACGCAATCACGTCCGGAAAAAAAAATAACTCCGGATGAATGAAGAAGAAGAAGAAGAAGAAGATTGACTAACTTGATCATGAGAACAAGGGACAGTTGAATGACATGATTAGATGATCTCAAATACCACTCCTAGGGTTGACTAACTTGGTCATAAGAACAAGGGGCAGTTAGATGACATGATTAGATGACCTCAAACACCAGTCTTTGAATTGACTAACTTGATCATGAAAACAAGAAACAATTGGAAATCTTCATGGCGAAGTGGTTAAGCTGCCTGCCTCAAGCTCAGAAGGTTGTGGGTTCGATTTCACAAATACAATTTTCACCGAGACTCCTGGTGGTCACCGCTGTAGCTACGGAGTTGTGCTTTGTACGATGCTGTTGTAAGGCCATCCTCCAGAAAGAGACCGTTCCTTATGGAATAAAACCCAGTGCAATGAAGTTGATCCTCTCACCTTTATCCGAGGGACAGTGTCATGACATGTTCGGATAATTTCAAACAATCCTTGGACGATAACTAACACCAAGGCCAGTCTGCATTAACCAGGACGCTATCATGCAGCACATCCTTAACAGAACATCACTCTCATCACAAACTGTTAGAAAGATACGTGATCCTTCATCAGCTCCACAGCCTTATTTATTTTCATGCCCCCGGACCTGCGACATATAGTAGATGTAGTTGTTGCACACAGTGAGCAACTAGGGATAGAATTGAATAGTAAGAAGACACAGATTGTGGTCGTCACTGGGAAGAAGGAAATACCACAATGTGATATACGAGTAAATGGGCATGTTCTTAAGCAAGTTAATCGGTACAGTTATCTAGGAACAGTTTGATGGGAGATGCCTTGAAGAGATTAGAACAAGAATTGCCATTGCGACGGTAGACTTTTGCAAGATAAGAAACATATTGACCAATAAAAAGATATAAATTGAAACGAGAAAAAGAGTGTTGAAGTGCTACATAGAACTTGTACTTTTGTATGGATGTGAAGCGTGAACAATGAGCAGTTAAGCTGAAAAACATCTGATGGCTGTGGAAATGTGGTTTCTGAGGAAAATGCAAAGAATACCATGGACAGACAGAAAAACCAGTGAACAATTCCTTCAAGAAACACATGAAGATCGTAAAATGATTAGAGTAATTAGACGTAGACAGTCAAAATTGTTTGGGCATGTTGTGAAAAGAAATGACTTGGAGAACTTGGTGACAACTGGCAAGATCGAAGGGAAGAGACCAAGGGGAAGACCGAGAAGTAAATACCTGGATGGCTTGGCCACATGGCATGGTCGAGACAGGAACACTGAGCTGGTACACGACTCTGATGATCGAGTGAGATCGCAGAATATGACCGCCCACGCTTATCGGCATGGCACATGATGGATGGATGGATGGAGTTTTTAATGTACTTTGTCTATGTCTGTAACATCCTGTGTTATCTTTAATGTTGTATGTCAACATCTTTAATGTCCCATGTCCACATGTTTAATGAAGTGGAGAGTGGAAAAGAAGAAGTAACAAAGACATTTATGATTTGTTTAAGTCCCCGCTAATCACTGGTATCATGAAGGCTAATAGACTACAATGGCTGGGGCATATAGAAAGAATGGAAGATAATAGGGAAACAAAACTCGCTTACACTCAGGAAATAAATGACCGTAGACCCCGAGGTAGACCAAGAAGGCGGTGGAGAGATAATATACATACAGACCTACAAGCACTTGGAATCAACGACTGGCAAGAGAAGGTCCACCAGAGAGACGAATGGAGACAGATTGTATTTGCAGCAAAGAACCTCAATGGCTCGGAATGCTGAAGAAGAAGAAGAAGAAGTCCACATGTTTAATGTCTCGTGTCCACATGTTTAATGTCCTGTGTCTACATGTTTAATGTCCCATGTCCACATGTTTAATGTCCTGTGTCTACATGTTTAATGTCCCATGTCCACATGTTTAATGTCCCGTGTCCACATGTTTAATGTCCCACATCCACATGTTTAATGTCCTGTGTCTACATGTTTAATGTCCCGTGTCTACATGTTTAATGTCCCGTGTCTACATGTTTAATGTCCCGTGCCCACATGTTTAATGTTCCGTGTCCACATGTTTAATGTTCCGTGTCCACATGTTTAATGTCCCGTGTCTACATGTTTAATGTCCCGTGTCCACATGTTTAATGTTCCGTGTCCACATGTTTAATGTCCCATGTCCACATGTTTAATGTCCTGTGTCTACATGTTTAATGTCCTGTGTCTACATGTTTAATGTCCTGTGTCTACATGTTTAATGTCCTGTGTCTACATGTTTAATGTCCCATGTCCACATGTTTAATGTCCTGTGTCTACATGTTTAATGTCCTGTGTCTACATGTTTAATGTCCCATGTCCACATGTTTAATGTCCCGTGTCCACATGTTTAATGTCCTGTGTCTACATGTTTAATGTTCTGTGTCTACATGTTTAATGTCCCGTGTCTACATGTTTAATGTCCTGTGTCTACATGTTTAATGTCCCGTGTCCACGTGTTTAATGTCCCATGTCCACATGTTTAATGTCCCGTGTCTACATGTTTAATGTCCCATGTCTACATGTTTAATGTCCCGTGTCTACATGTTTAATGTCCCGTGTCCACATGTTTAATGTTCCGTGTCCACATGTTTAATGTCCTGTGTCTACATGTTTAATGTCCTGTGTCTACATGTTTAATGTCCCATGTCCACATGTTTAATGTCCTGTCTACATGTTTAATGTCCTGTGTCTACACGTTTAATGTCCTGTGTCCACATGTTTAATGTCCTGTGTCTACATGTTTAATGTCCTGTGTCTACATGTTTAATGTCCTGTGTCTACATGTTTAATGTCCTGTGTCTACATGTTTAATGTCCCATGTCCACATGTTTAATGTCCCATGGCCACATGTTTAATGTCCTGTGTCTACATGTTTAATGTCCCGTGTCTACATGTTTAATGTCCCGTGTCCACATGTTTAATGTCCTGTGTCTACATGTTTAATGTCCCGTGTCTACATGTTTAATGTCCCGTGTCTACATATTTAATGTCCCGTGTCCACATGTTTAATGTCCCTTGTCTACATGTTTAATGTCCCGTGTCTACATGTTTAATGTCCCATGTCCACATGTTTAATGTCCTGTGTCCACATGTTTAATGTCCTGTGTCTACATGTTTAATGTCCCGTGTCTACATGTTTAATGTCCCGTGTCTACATGTTTAATGTCCTGTGTCTACATGTTTAATGTCCCGTGTCCATATGCTTAATGTCCTGTGTCTACATGTTTAATGTCCTGTGTCTACATGTTTAATGTCCCATGTCCACATGTTTAATGTCCCATGTCCACATGTTTAATGTCCCATGTCCACATGTTTAATGTCCCATGTCTACATGTTTAATGTCCCGTGTCTACATGTTTAATGTCCCATGTCCACATGTTTAATGTCCCGTGTCTACATGTTTAATGTCCCGTGTCTACATGTTTAATGTCCCGTGTCCACATGTTTAATGTCCTAGTGTCCACATGTTTAATGTCCCATGTCCTACAATGTTTAATGTCCTGTGTCTACATGTTTAATGTCCCATGTACACATGTTTAATGTCCGTGTCTACATGTTTAATGTCCAGTGTCCACATAGTTTAATATCCTGTGTCCACATGTTTAATGTCCCGTGTCCACATGTTTAATGTCCCGTGTCCACATGTTTAATGTCCCATGTCCACATGTTTAATGTCCTGTGTTTACATGTTTAATGTCCCGTGTCTACATGTTTAATATCCCATGTCCACATGTTTAATGTCCTGTGTCTACATGTTTAATGTCCGTGTCTACATGTTTAATATCCAGTGTCCACATATTTAATATCCTCTGTCCACATGTTTAATGTCCCGTGTCTACATGTTTAATATCCCGTGTCCACATATTTAATATACTGTGTCCACATGTTTAATGTCCCGTGTCCACATGTTTAATGTCCCGTGTCCACTTGTTTAATGTCCCGTGTCCACATGTTTAATATCCTGTCCACATGTTTAATGTCCTGTGTCCACATATTTAATGTCCCGTGTCTACATGTTTAATATCCCGTGTCCACATATTTAATGTCCCGTGTCCACATGTTTAATATCCCGTGTCCACATGTTTAATGTCTCGTGTCAATATGTTTAATGTCCCATGTCTACATGTTTAATGTCCCATGTCCACATGTTTAATATCCCGTGTCCACATGTTTAATGTACTGTGTCCACATGTTTAATATCCCATGTCCACATGTTTAATATCCCGTGTCCACATCTGTAATATTCCGTGTCCACATGTTTAATATCCCGTGTCCACATCTGTAATATCCCGTGTCCACATGTTTAATGTCCCATGTCCACATGTTTAATATCCCGTGTCCACATTTTTAATGTCATGTGTCGACTTCTGTGATATGTTACAACAGAGGAGGGGGAGAGGGGGAACCAACTGCAAAGAAGGATAAATTTATAAAGAAAACTTAAAATACAGCTGAGTTCAGTTTTACCGCATGCTATAAAAACAGGATGAATGAGGTTCAACTTTTGTTTTTAACCCCAAAGCAAGCGAGTAAACCATTGACATTTAATGTGAGAAAAGTATTTCAGTTTCCGAGACATGAAGTTCACACGCCAGTTTTCTTTGATGTTCACATCTTGTAGTAAGCCAGTATTTTTCTTTTATTTCTTGATCAACGGTATTCTAATAATTTTTCTGTAATTTCTAAGTTCAAAAGCCTTCAGCGACGTTGAAATGGTCCGTATTCTTATCCATTTGTTGCTAGGGCAAAGATACATGCTCTTATAGATTTTACTTTTGTTTGCTTGTGTCGTGTTATACTGTCCTAATACTGTTTGCCCTGCACACCAAAATAAAGCTGAAAACATATGAAGTATCAGGGACCACTATGGCTTAGGGGCAGTGAACGCATTTCATAATTCCCCATGTACCAAATCAAGGGATTCAAGACAATCGCTGACCATTTGAAAGCTGGCCGCTTTGTGTAGATTTTGATGGCATGAGCATCAGTCGTTTAGATAGCAATAATAAACTTCTTTTTTTTTTGCATATCCTTTACAGGACATCGCTGTCAACACCAGCATCTTTCAGCTGTATGTTGATTTCTTGGCAAGATTACGCTCAGTAGTTTGCCATTGCTTTCTGAGCGGCCGGCTCACATACCCTGTAAGTTACCGATGCGATTCGAACCACTGCTGATTCTCACCGTCATCACGTTACCTACGAGAATATACGAGAATACGGAGAGAAGTCGCTAACCTCTAAGCCACGAAGCCGGCAATGGTAAACTATTGAACGTAAATACTGGCTAGTAAATCACAGACAGTCAAAGAAAAATTCTGGGGTTGATTACAACATTCTGTATAGGACAGGCAACTAATTTCAGGCTGGTATTAGCTTATGATTGAGAAGTTCTCCGGAAGGATGTTATGAGAGTGAGATTCTGCAAAGGACATGTTATTGAATGAATGAATTAGCTTGTCGGTCAACCTGGCACTGATGTCAGGTCTTAGTTAGATATGACTGAGTTACCGTATGACAGTAGACGGTACTACCAGCTTCTGTTAGCGCCGAATGTTGGGTGACGCTTACCAAACCCGACACCTCACATTGTGCCAACGGCTTCGGGCGGAGGAGCGCAACTGGGAGGGTACAAGCCTTATCCTAGTGCGAGGAAATTCAACCTAAAGACTGAATGTCATGACAGGGCAGACCAGGCCCTAAGCCTTGGTTGGCAACTGGTCTAGGATCGTAGCTCCAACAGGCAGACAGTTAGAGCATTGCTTTGCTGATCAGGCAGCTTCTGCAGCTTGTTCTGTTCCAGACGTATTGGTGTTACCTTTCCTCTGGAGTACACTAGACAGGCCGAGAGAGGGATAATGCTGCATGGGCAACACATGGTCTCTAAATTCAGGCTTTGTGTTATTGAGAGGTATAACTCCATTTTGCAAACTGTTGTCTGTCAAGGCGGCAAAGTGTCAGTCAACCTGGCTCTGCCACTATATGTGAAGTCTATCACTTCTCACCAGCACCTGCCATGGCGGTTGCCTTACTGGCCTACTCCCCTTCACTAAGGGCAGCAACCCTCCATTGCACTCAATATGATTTGCTTCCACATGTGCCCGTTTCTTAACAGCATTTCAGTTCTTCTTCTTTCGTTCGCTTGAAATATGTCTATAGCTGCAATGTTGTCTCTTATATGAATGCCTCAATGTAGATCCATCTCAGCTGTGCCGTAATATAAGATATTGAAAATCTACAAGAGTATTTACTTTGGCTCGTCACCAGTAACACGAACGAATTCAATGAAACTTGATAATGAAACAATGACGTGGCTCCAGTGAAGAGTTAACACCTTTTTATTCAGTGTCGTAGCATCAGTTCATACAATTCAGTGTCACTACAGAGCACCCTTGCCGCAGGAATGACATCTATTTACATATCCAGAATTAATATGGGTAATGCCTACAACTTCACCTCAGCGCCCAGCCTATTTACATTCCACTGCTCTTTCTATCCTTGCAGGTACATTCATGATAGATTCATCTCGTTTTTTTCTCCATGCCCACTGTTCTTAGCTCCATAGTTTCCCTCAACAAATGCCTCCTCTTGTTATCCACTTGAGATCGAATATACTTGCATCCAAATATCCAATCGCCACACGAATTTGGATCCACAAAATAAAAACACATCCATTCTTGAAAATGGCACCACAGCGTATGTTTCTTTGCTGTCCTGTGACGTATCTCATCTCCCTGTTTCCTTGTGCACTATACACTTTGGTGCATGCTTAGGAAAAACCCCTTTAATCTCTTTCTGCATACTGCGTTTCAGTGATAGCTATCTGGCATTATGGCCCCCCCCCCCCGCCAGATTAAATGATCTACTCATTTATATATATATATATATATATATATATATATATATATATATATATATATATATATATATATATATATATACATACACACACATACAGCTTGTGCATCTTAACCTATGCCAATAGCATCGCTGACAACACTAGTTATATCAATTGCTGAATACGACGTTATGGCTCCTGACTATCCCTAAAAACAAAATAAATTATATGACGGGCACGCCGTAACCGGTTCACATCAACGGTGAACGTCGTATGGTGCCGGCCTGTGGGAGGGCCGGTCCACCTAATGATACCATTAGTCCCTAACTTGTTCAAATGAACAAGTGTCCTCACTCTAGGTCAAAACCCGGAGTTGAGGACGAGGGTAGCAATAGGCACCATGCAGTCTGTATTAGTTGCTGATCCTTGTTGTGGCTAGTTATGTATATATCTTGAGTTAGTTTTTTTCTCTCCGTTAAATGGCTGTAGGTGAGGTAGACGCCGTCGCTGTTCACAGTGCTCTTAAGATATATGTCTATTACCATCAAGTGTAATTTGTTGTAGTAGATATTCTAAAACATGGTTGATACATATCAAATTCAAATGATAATTGTTATCAATTATTGAACCATTACTTAACGACTTTAACTATTCTAATATGATAATTACCAATTTAACAGAGTTAACTATTAATTAATTAATTATTTACATATATACATATTTATACACACTATAATATTTACATATTAATCCTATCATGTCAATCACACAATTGTATCTACTTAAAATACTTAGTTTGTGAATTCCTTCGGAATATCGTAATTATTCGGATCTTCATATCCACGAAGCAAAACAATGTTCCGTCGTCCGATCAATGAACCCGAACAAGGAAAAGTTTCGTCGTCCAAACAAATAACGCTTGGCTGCGGACAACTAAAAGTTCAGTCCTCTCAACGTTTGACGAGAGTACAAGTTCTGTTCTTCTAGCATATGAAGTATGCGAGAATTGATAGTTGCAATATGTCCCAACATAAGTCACTTCCTCATTTCCTGGTGTCTCTGCCAACAATGAAACATACGCATATGTATCTATCTGACTACACTCTATAATAATTAACGTATCTTATTTCTACTTGTTGGTTGCTATGTCCATTGCTATTTAACCAGGTGCAATCTGTAACATATACATTAAATTTTCTAACATTCTATGAATAACATATAAATATTAAGAACAAAAGTGAATAACTGTGAATCAGTATTATGATTAGTATTATTAACACTCACGATCCTGGAAAGTGCTTTGAATTTCAACAGCTACTTGAGGACGCTTTCAATGATACATCAGAAAATTGTATAGTAAATGATAAATGGAGTAAACTTAAGGAAACTATTTATAAAACAGCGGTAGGGGTTTACGGCACTGTGGATCATAAGAGGCAGGACTGGTTTGCGGCAAACAGCCAGATACTGCAGCCCTTGATTGATAAAAAGAAGATAGCTCTTTTAAGAACCAAGGAAAGACCAACGCGTAACACTCTGAGTGAGCTGAAGCAAGCGAGGAAGGATGTACAAAAGGCTGCCAGGCAGTGTGCGAATGACTATTGGATCAAGTTATGTGAGTCCATTCAAATCGCAAGTGATAAGGGAAACATCAGAAGCATGTATGAAGGGATAAAGAAAGCCTGTGGTCCAATGATCAAAAGAAGTGCACCGCTGAAAACCTTGACTGGAGAAATCATCACTGATAAGAAACAGCAGATGGATAGATGGGTCGAGCACTATTTGGAGCTTTACTCAAGTGAGACCAAGCTGGCGGATGATGCCCTCAACGCCATAGAGGCCCTGCCAACTCTTGACCACCTGGACACACTTCCCACTATAACAGAAGTTAAGTGTGCTATAAATGAGCTTGCATCTGGCAAGGCTCCAGGTAAGGATGGGATTCCAATAGAGGTGATCAGGAGTGGGCAAGACACCCTCGCTCTACAGATCCACCAGCTAATAGAGCTATGCTGGCGAGAAGGACAAGTCCCACAGGATTTCAAAGATTCAAACATCATAACGCTGTACAAGAACAAGGGAGATCGGAGCGACTGCAACAACTATAGGGGTATCTCACTTCTGTGTATTGTTGGGAAAGTATTTGCCAGAATTGTCCTGCGCAGACTTCGAGTCCTGGGAGATCAAGTCTACCCCGAATCACAGTGCGGCTTCCGTCAGAACTGGTCTACCATTGATATGATATTCTCATTGCGACAGATGCAAGAAAAATGCCGGGAACAAAATCAGCCACTGTTTGTTGCCTTCATCGATCTCACAAAGGCATTCGATTTGGTCAGTCGTGAGGGTCTGTTCAAAGCACTAAAGATTGGCTGTCCACCAACTCTTCTGTCCATTGTGGAATCGTTCCACACAGGCATGAAGGGTATAATCAAGTTTGATGGCTCAACTTCAGAAGAGTTTGAAATCAAGAGTGGAGTTAAGCAAGGTTGTGTACTAGCCCCCACCCTCTTTGGGATATACTTTTCACTTCTACTGAAATATGCCTTTCGTGATCAGGATGCCAGTATATACATTCACTCACGCTCAGATGGTGGCCTCTATAATGCTCAGAGATTGAAGGCCAAGACCAAAATTAGCAGGGTACTAATCAGAGAGTTGCTTTTTGCGGATGATGCTGCGATTACGACCCACTCTGAGGAAGAATTACAACATCTACTATCTGCATCCTCCAATGCTTGTTCTGAATTTGGTTTAACAATTAACAAAAAGAAGACACATATTATGTCACAAGGTGCACATGGTGTACCATCAATCTTTATTGACGACGCCGAACTGGAGATAGTAGACCATTTTACATATCTTGGATCAGAGGTAAATAGCAAATTATCCCTCGATCAGGAAATCAACATCAGGATTGGCAAGGCAGCAACAACAATGAACATGTTAGCAAAAAGAGTCTGGGAGAACAGGAAGCTTACTGCCAAAACAAAAGTCCTCGTCTACCAAGCCTGTGTCCTTAGTACTCTTCTTTATGGCAGTGAAACCTGGACAACTTACTCAAGCCAAGAGAAACGTTTAAACAGCTTTCATATGCGGTGTCTGCGAAGAATACTTGGTATTAAGTGGCAAGACAAAATCACAAATACTGAAGTATTGGAAAGATCAGGTTGTGTGACGGTTTATTCCATGCTCAGTCTTCGTAGACTTAGATGGATAGGACATGTTAGGAGGATGGATGATGGTAGAATACCAAAGGACATCTTTTTTGGTGAATTACAGACGGGTAGGAGATCTCAGGGTCGGCCTCTACTACGATACAAAGATGTGTGTAAGCGGGACATGATTGATACAGGCATTGATAATGCACAATGGGAGCACGTCGCCGCTGAACGTGTTGCATGGAGGGCAACTATCAGAAATGGAATAAAGACAAAGGAGAAAATGATTGCAGATAAAGCACACACAGAGCGTGAGAGACGTAAGATGGTGCAAAATGGTGGAAATGACCATGTTTTCACATGCACCTACTGTGGGCAAACATTTGCAGCAAGAATTGGCCTTACCAGCCACACTCGCCACCGCCATGGATCGTAGTTATTGCCATATGACAGTTATTAAGCCTTTTTGAAGCACAATGTACCAAACTATCGTCTGTCAAGACGGAAAGGTGCCAATGAATAACTGTGAATCAGACCTATCTATTTACAATCGACTAAGAAGATCTTTAAGAATATTCCCATCGACAAGAATCTCGCAGATCATAAATATAGTCTTACTCAGAATAATCATAAATTTCAAAGATTCAAGACTTCTACGAAATAAATCAGAAATATAATATACCATTCTGATTTAACAAGAATAAATATTTAAATGAAATAATATTTATAGAAATTACTAATGTTCTCTAACATAGATATAATTAATAACAATTGTCCAAAGAACAGAGAACTATTTTCTAAGATGAATTGTAGAACTATGAGATAGTGTGAACAATTCTGACAAATATAGCTTTATATCAGTGACACTTGGGATAACTAAGTAAGAACCTAATGTGTCTGTAGTGTACTAAGTGTTGATATGAACCTAACATTCACCCCATTTTATTTTTCTTTATTTGTTTTTCTTTCATTCTTCCTTTTACTCTATTTCTTTCTCTCATTCTTTGTTTCAAACCTATAGAATACTCTCTTCTGCACGCATGCCAATATTTGCACATTGTAACTTTGTTGCTTGGAACAATGTTATCGTTTTCAGTCTTGTGTATCTTATGTAATGCATATGCTGCAATGAGGTATGTTTGGTAAATTTGTACCAGAAGTAAGACAAGTACCTATAGCCTATAGTAAGCAAAGATAAGTGTAGTTTGCTTTCTGTAAATGTAATGTTCTTTGCATTTACTTATCAAGCTCGTAAAGTATAGTTTTGATTGTACGCTAAAGTTTATCACATTTGTTTTGACTTGCGTACAAATGTTTGCTGTGTATATCTTGGTCTCTGTTAACCAATTTATAAGTTTCTTAATTGACTTTTCACTTCTTCAAAATGTCCAGCAACATACTATTTCATCTTTATGACAGCGTTGCGTTATCCTGCATGTTTCAATTGGTGCGTGTGTACGCGTGCAGTTCTTTCCTTGATGTGCAACCGTTGCTAGAAGTATTTTGGCTAACGGCGTTGTTGTGCCTCGTTGTTATTTATTCAGGTCTGGCACTTAAGATCTCGGAGTATGTGTCAGATATAAGAGGTATATTAGACTTCCTCTTACCTTGTGTAGGCCATTCTGGAACAACGATATCTTTGCAAATTAATAATAATTGTGATGTTTGCACTGTGTTTTCAAGTGTGGATACTCCAGCGTTCAATTGGGCGTTATAATTTCCGGCGCGTGTCGTATGGTGTGTCTCACTGAATTCCGGTGTCAAACTTTCTTTCCGTGCACACCTTGTGGCTGGATTCTGTGCAATCTATTTACTTCTTTTGTTGATCGTGGTGGGAGCAATGTTGAAAATCACTTGGCCCGAGAAGAGTCCCCCATATGCCTCATTGTAGATCCATCTCATCTGTGCCGTAATGGCGTAATATAAGTATTATAAGATACTGAAAATCTACAAGAGTATTTACTTTGGCTCGTCACCAGTAACACGAACGAATTCAATGAAACTTGATAATGAAACAATGACGTGGCTCCAGTGAAGAGTTAACACCTTTTTATTCAGTGTCGTAGCATCAGTTCATACAATTCAGTGTCACTACAGAGCACCCTTGCCGCAGGAATGACATCTATTTACATATCCAGAATTAATATGGGTAATACCTACAACTTCACCTCAGCGCCCAGCCTATTTCAGTATTTCCATTCCACTGCTTTTTCGATCCTTGCAGTTACATTCATGATAGATTCATCTCGTTTTTTCTCCATGTTCACTGTTCTTAGCTCCATAGTTTCCCTCAACAAATGCCTCCTCTTGTTATCCACTTGAGATCGAATATACTTGCATCCAAATATCCAATCGCCACACGAATTTGGATCCACAAAAGAAAAACACGTCCAGTCTTGAAAATGGCACCACAGCGTATGTTTCTTTGTTGTCCTGTGACGTATCTCATCTCCCTTAGTTTCCTTGTGCACTATACACTTTGGTGCATGCTTAGGAAAAATCCCTTTAATCTCTCTCTCTGCACACTGTGTTTCAGTGATAGCTATCTGGCAAGAACCATGGCAATGATGCTCTGTTATCGACACTCTTAGCATAATATTGTTTCTAAAACAAATTAAATTTGAATGTTGGACCAGATTAATTTCCTTAATCTTCTAGCGTTCGTTACTGAGGTTGTGCATATGTTAATTTTATTCTGACTTTCTGATTCTCCAGCGATCAACGTTTGCTATGCTTCTTTTACGGCATGGCTCACAAACAGGACGGTTCGCTTGACTTCATTGATCCTACTGAGTGTTCTCGAAGAATCGCGCACGTGGGCCATATCCCCTCCCCCCACTCTCTCTCTCCCTCCCTCTCCCCGCTCTCTCTCTCTGTGACGAAGTCAGGGCAGTTTTGTAGGACAAGTTCCGGGTTTTGTTTTGATGCTTCACAGTAGCAAGTGGTAGAGCCAGCGACACACTTTCGATAGATAGAGGAGTGCTTTGAGTCTAAAATATCGTGTTTTGATGCTCCACAGTAGCAAGTGGTAGAGCCAGTGGCACACTTTCGATGCTCAACAGTAACTAGTGGTAGAGCCAGTGGCACACTTTCGATAGATAGAGGAGTGCTTTGAGTCTACAATATCGTGTTTTGATGCTCCACAGTAGCAAGTGGTAGAGCCAGTGGCACACTTTCGATGCTCAACAGTAACTAGTGGTAGAGCCAGTGGCACACTTTCGATAGATAGAGGAGTGCTTTGAGTCTACAATATCGTGTTTTGATGCTCAACAGTAACAAGTGATAGAGCCAGCGACACACTTTCGATAGATAGAGGAGTGCTTTGAGTCTACAATATCGTGTTTTGATGCTCAACAGTAACAAGTGATAGAGCCAGCGACACACTTTCGATAGATAGAGGAGTGCTTTGAGTCTACAATATCGTGTTTTGATGCTCCACAGTAACAAGTGGTAGAGCCAGTGGCACACTTTCGATAGATAGAGGAGTGCTTTGAGTCTACAATATCGTGTTTTGATGCTCCACAGTAACAAGTGGTAGAGCCAGTGGCACACTTTCGATAGATAGAGGAGTGCTTTGAGTCTACAATATCGTGATTTGATGCTCCACAGTAACAAGTGGTAGAGCCAGTGGCACACTTTCGATGCTCAACAGTAACTAGTGGTAGAGCCAGTGGCACACTTTCGATGCTCAACAGTAACAAGTGGTAGAGCCAGTGGCACACTTTTCGATTGAGGAGTACTTTGAGTCTACGACATCCTGTTAGTTAAAAGATTCTGATCTGCCCCAGTTCCAATTCCATCTCTTAAAACGAATGGCCCCGATCAACCTTCGACTATATCGGTTTGGTTGTATTTGGGGCCTCTATGGTGTGGCTTGACTTGATTCTTTCAGAGATTTGGCTGCTTGTTGTCAGTTTTCCTGTTTCTGATGGGTTAATTGCGTTCGTTACTTTCTTGACGAGGTTTTTCATGTCTGGACAGTGCCGCGCACTTATTGAGGCCTGGAGTAATTGTGTACCCACCCCGTCATATGGTACTGTTTCCTTCAGGGATGATTACCGATAGTCGTCTCTCCTGGTGTTCCACCTATTTCCCCGTCTTAGTCCATCTTCGTATTGTCTGGGTCTTCTCTGATACCTTGTATACTGGAAGGGTTGATGACGTGCACCGTGAGGTGAATAGCAGTTTCTTCTCCTGACCCCTGTCCACTCTTGGTCTTGATCGCTGTCGTTCTGGTTTTCTTCCTCCTCTTCTATTTCTTCTTCTGTTGCTTCTTCTTCTGTCTGGTATTCTGCATCTTCTGCTTCTGGTGTTTCGATCTTTGATTTGAGCAGTTGTAGTTGTTCTCTTTCCTCTTGTATCTGTTTGAATGTTTCTATGATCTTTTCTCTCTCTCTCTCTCTCTCTCTCTCTCTCTCTCTCTCTCTCTCTCTCTCTCTCTCTCTCTCTCTCTCTCTCTCTCTCTCTCTCTCTCTCTCCTTGAATTTTTGCTAAAGTCTCTTCCTTTTCAGTCTTGATAGCAGCCATTCGAGCGACATCCTGCTCAATCTTCTGCCGAATTTGCTTGAGTTCGTCCAGGATGCGTTGAACGGCTGTCGTATGTGTTTCTTGCGTCTTGTCTCTGTCTTCTTTCATGCTGTGGAACTTTGACCTCCGGTCCTTCAGCTGGCCTTCAAGTTGTGCCTTGTCACTTTTTGTGAGTCGATTGGTGGCCTTGTACTGCCCCCTAGATCTTTATATGGCAGGTTAGTTTTTATTGCAATCTTCATTGCCTCTTTGCTGTCTTGGTGGCAGGGGCAGCCGAAGTACCTGGCACCATGGTTGCTGAGGCAGTTGGCGCACTCTCTGTTGGTGTTAGGCCTCCCGAAGTCCGTGTCGTTCTTTGCATGCTGGCACTGACTGTATTGATGAGGTCCAGAGCAGTACCTACATACCTCCATATCACTTTTGCAGGTGGCACGGGTGTGCCAAAATTTCTGGCACTTAGAACACTGCAGCACTCTCGGTATGTAGTGCTCTGGAACTTGATCTTTCTTGTTCCATCTAATGTATTGAGGGATCACTCGGTCCTCTGATGTTAAGACGACGACTGTGGAGGGGATGTTGTTCTTTCCGATGATCAGTTCAGCACTGGTAATCTTGAATTTGCGGTTCTCCCTCGTCAGCATCTCCCTGATCTGGTCGTTGGTGAGATGGGTCTTGACTCGTTTAATGACCCATCGTTTACTTGTGCGATGCCGGGCGGCTTCCAATATGATGCCGTAGTGAAGCTGGATGACGCTCTTTTTGTGAGATCTTTTGTATAAGTGCTGTGGTCTTTGGGTTTTTGTTGATGGAGACCACTACTCCATCAGGTGTCTTGCACAGCTGGTAGATGCTGTTTCTTCCCAGCTCGTTTTCCAACAGACCGATTATCTTGTCTGTTGGTAGCGCCGACAGTTTAGCTTCTCCAACGCTCGTCTGCTTTAGCAGTACTTTGCCGGTGTAGTCTCAGTTTTTTATTTTTCCTCCTGTGTGGAGGCCTCTGGTAGATTGGGCTGCATCTCCTTGGTGATGTTGAGGACTTCCCGGCTACTGCTGGCTCCAGTTGTGGTTTCTTCAGCGACGGGAACGGTTTCAGCTGGTGTAGGAGCAGGACTACTGTGTGTAGAAATGGGCTCAGCAGTCGCAGCGGCCTTCCTCGCCCCTGCCTTCTTTTTTTTCCGGCTGCATAAATCGCATGTCTCTGCGCGGTATCTTTAACGCGAGGCATCCTCTGCGTTATCCGATTGCGATCTGATCTCGATAACGCGTCGAGTAGGGAAAAGGGATGATCGAGGAGGTCTGCTTGTTTCTGCTAAGCTCATTAATGCTGTCGTGCTCTGGTCTGTACCCCCCCCCCCACCCCCTACCTCATATATATATATTGCTTTAGAAGTGTATTCAGTTATATACATTAGCTGCTGTGTTATGGCATTAAAAAAAAATTTAAATTAAGTCGCATGTCCTTCACAGGACGTAGCAGTCAACCCCAGCATTTTCTCTGTTCGTGACTCCTGTGCAGATTTTACGTTCAGTAGTTTGCCATTGCTGTCTGAACGACCGTCTCCTATACCTTTTTCGAAAAAACAGCATATAATCATATAAATATAATAAACTATACAATATACGCCGGTCTCTCTGGCTGAGGGGTTACAACACTTTCTCCGTAATCCCGTTTATCACGCAGTCTCGTAGCGGGAGAGAACTGGGAGCGGTTCGACCCCCGCTGGTGACTTGCGGGATACTGAGCCGGCCGCTCAGAAAGCAATGGCAAACTACTGAGCGTAATCTTGCCAAGAAATCAACAGACAGCTGAAAGATGCTGCTGTTGACAGCGATGTCCTGTAAAGGATATGGAAAAAAAAAAAAAAAACAATATACAGTGCTTCCCCTTTGTTCTGCTATGACGTGTCGTGTACTCAATTTAGTGTACTAACCAAATACACAGATTTCACTTTCATTGTCGAGGATTAACTTCCGGTGTGTATTTGTGTAAAATACGTTTTCACATCGTTGATGTTGATGGTTGGTTCTGTGAATTTATCACAGCATGATGTTTCCGCGCATGCTTATTTGAATTTGTTAAGATTTAAACTGCATTCGTCGTATAGTACACATAAATATGACCAGTATCTATCGCAGGAAACCATTGAAGCCAGTTAAATACCCTGAAGGCAAACAAATTAACTAATTTTGAATAACTAAAGACTAAACTACTTTCACTACTTAGTAAATTTAAAATAGTAGTATATTAATCAAATCCAAGAGTTAAATTTTACTTCTAATAATTAAGATGATTAATTATAAAATAAATTAATATGACATTTGTTAATTATTGAGGATAGGTTTTTTTGAGGGCATCTGGGCTTCCATTCACTCACAGTCACATGACCATGCCATATGCTAAATTAACTGATTCAGTGCCAAACAAAATGTAGGTTTGGACGTAACAAAAATGGATGGCGGAAAATGGGAAGTAGTAGCAGGTATTAATCATGATTTTAAAATTATTTACCAATGAAACCACCACAGATAGATAGGCTTTGAAAAACCAAATCTAATGGTACCTCAATGATGCCTGTATGTCAATTCTAAGTGGACATATTCATATCGGAGTGACTATACACACAATTTTGTGAATAGTACGAGCTGCTATACACAAAAAGTTGTGGCTAGTCACATGATTATTCGGCTGGTCACGTGATGTCTACTTCCTTTTGACTTCATTATTGTTTGTGGAACTATCATTGTGTTCTCGGTAGTGTAGTGGTTAGTATCTCCGCCTGTCACGCGGGAGACTGGTGTTCGACTCCCCACCAGCAATTTAAAAAATAAAATTAGTTTTTAAATTTTTAATCAATCAATCAGGTGCCGTCTCCACAATGAAGGTTGGCTGCAATGGATCTCCAACACTGTCTGTCTCTTGCCTTGACTGTACATTCTGTCAGGCTGATGTTCGTCCATCTCTTGATGTTATCTTCCCACTTGTATCGTTGTCTACCTCTTGCTCTCCAGTTTGGTTTTTATAAGAGTATCATGTCTTTTAACATGGCCGAAATATTTCACTTGCCTCCTCTTTATTTCTTCCATCAACTTTCTCTTCATTCCCAGTTTTTCTAGAACCTCTGCATTTGATTGTTTTTGTTTCCATGAAATACGACATATTCATCTGTATATCCACATCTCCAGGGATTCTAAGCGACTTTCTAGTTGCTTGTTGTAGGAACTAAAATATATATCACTGTACCTAGAGTGTGTCCTTGTCGACAAATATTGTCTTTGTGAGGTTTGAAGAAAAAGAACTTGCGAAAAAAAAAGACAGACAAGAAGAGAGAATAATAGTCTTCTTCAAATTTTTGTGAATAGGCGCTCGTACTATTCACAAAATTTTGTGCCGAATAATCACGTGACAGCCACAAATTTTTGTGTACAGCGGCTCGTACTATTCAAAAAATTTTGTGTATAGCGGCTCCCTATTCATATTTGAGTGTAGTTGTCTCGGGTAAAAATTTTGGGCACTTTTTGAGGTGATTTGCTCATTCTGGGGTGATATGCTGATTCAGGGGTGATATGTACAGTTATTTCCCACAGATATACCGATACAAGAGGTTTTCCCACGGATACAAGATATAAAGAAATATTAATATGGCAGGCAGACCATCAGCTCCAAAACAGATCAGCAATAATGTTCTACCAATTGATCAATTGGCAGCTGTAGATGTAAGACCTGGTGACTTATATACATTAATGAACAATAAACTACAGTGGTTGCAATGGCTTGCTACACACAGATTAATACGAAACACAGTGGAATGTTCGTATTGTAAATGTCCGATGTCATTAGTTTCACGGTTGGAATGTACTGACAGATTTTCATGGCGGTGTTGTAAATGTAATAGTCGTTGCAGTGTACGAACAGGTTCGTTCTTTGCTTCTTGTGACCTCCCAACTGAAAAAACTGTGATGATAATGTTTTACTGGTTGTTCGATGTGAAGTTGAAACATGTGATGTTTTTCGAACGGTTGACAAGCTGTGACACTGTTGTCAACTACAATAACTATTTTCGGGTAGAATGTTATAACTGGGTGCTGCGTAGCAACCCACAGTTGGGAGGGTTTGATGCTAATGGACAGTCAGTGGTCGTTGAAGTTGATGAGAGATACCTTTTCCACCGTAAGTACCGTCGTGGTCACGTTCGTTGTGGTCAGTGGGTAGTTGGGCTAGTTGAACGCGGTAGTGGTCGTTGCTGGTTGGAAGTTGTGGAAATGCGAGATGCGAGAACACTGGAACGCATTATAAGTGATCACGTCTTACCAGGAACGACTATTGTCACCGATGCCTGGCGAGGCTACAACAACGTCGGTCAACTAAACCATGGCAGCTACTATCATTCAGTTGTTGTTGTGGATGGTGTACACAGCGAAATTAACACCCAAACAATTAAAGGGTTATTTATGCAAGTGAAAAGGAAACAACGTTACCAAGGCGGCGCTAGTCGTGCATCATTAAATACATATTTGGCAGAGTTTCAGTGGCGCCACAGTCACAAAGAACATGTTTTTGGAGAGTATTTACAACTGTTGTGCCAGAATTTCCACATATAACTGTCAAATATTATTGGTACGTATTTCAATTTTCTCAGTTCTGTATTTTTGTTTTTTGTTTTTGCGTTCGCTCGCTTTTGAGCTCAAGCATAGTCCATACACACTATTTATAATAGTGATGGACTGAGTTTTGTGTGTGGATTAGCTTTCCCTATTAACAGCATCCCTCGCCATTAGGCGAACCCACTCCGACTTCAGAGGTACTTGTAATTCACATCCCCAAGTCAATGACGACAGGTCAACATTTTAGTCCGGCTGTCTGGTGTAGGGGATGAACCGCTTACCTCAGCATCAACACACCGGATGTTTAAGAACACACACTCCTATCCATGCGGACCTAGTTCTATATTTTAGTTCGTAGTGTTTAATATTTATATCGAAGTGGCTATTCATACTCCAACTATGAATAAATTCTCCCTTTATTCATACTTCAACTGTGTATATTGACTCCCTTTATTCATAGTTGAACTGTCCTGGCTGGTTATGTGATGTGCCAAGTCATGTGACTTAACGTACATGATGTCATCAGGACATGCGTGTAGCTATATTATACATTTTCATTGATTCAAAATCGTGTCCTTAATAGCATAGTGGTAAGTGTCTCCGCCCTTTACGCGGGAGCTCAAAGTTTGATTCCATACCTGACAATTTTTATTTTAATTGTTCAGCAATTAATTGGGTGAAAGCAACTTTAAAAAAAAAATATTAGGAACTAAAATACAGAACTGAGAAACTCGAAGCTTGTTAATAAAGTGTGCTCTATGGATCTGGGAGTGATCAAGCAAGGCCTCAGCAATAGCAGTGCCCTGTATGTTCTCTCCCGATCTGTCCCACTCTTTGGAGCGTGCACTGAAGTAACCACATTACAGATACCTGGTAAATGAAGAAAAATAAGTTGGTATCAACCAATGCTAGTCTGATGATCTCGCTTTAGGCAACAAACAGTCTTTCCTAGGGTTTTTGTGTATTAGGTGTTGGTTACCTGTGTCTTTACCTTGCTGCACAAGAACCTGCACACTTGTCTTTCTGTTCTTATCTGTCCTCTATGTTTGTTGTCTTGGGAAAGGCGCTTAGCCACCCGAACACGAGTTCTTCTCTCTCTCTCTCTCTCTCTCTCTCTCTCTCTCTCTCTCTCTCTCTCTCTCTCTCTCTCTCTCTCTCTCTCTCTCTCTCTCTCTCTCTCTCTCTCTCTCTCTCCCCCTCTCCCCTTCCCCCTCTCTTTCTTGTCTTTATCAATTTTTAATGTCTTTCATCACATCTTTCTCATATCTCTGTCTCTCACACTATCTTCGTTATCTATCTCTCTCCTCTCTCTTTTCAACCTGCTTCACATATACCAGGTTTTCCTGCACTTTATATGCGTAGCATTTCCTTGTTTATTTTGTTAATTCATGAGGCCAGTCAGTCGAAAGCCTGGTGTTTGCATTGCCTAACCATGTCTCTCTGAGGTGACGCATATTACTGTCAGCTTGGACCAGAATTATCAGGACATAAATAGTAGGAAATAGTAGGTCGGTAACGTAAACAAAGATGGATGCCTGTAAACAGTAAGTGTACAGAAACGCAAGTTAACAATTCTTGAACTCGCCTGGGGACACAAAAAATTATTCTTGATATTTAAACAGCCAGAAAGGACTAACGTAATGTCACTAAGTATGAATAAAGCTCAGTTTTATTCATACTTCAACTGTGTATAAAGTATACCTTTATTCATACTTCAACTATGTATAAAGTCTATGTATAAAGTATATCACCTAATGAGGCCCTTTAAGGGATACTTTTTACAATAAATAATTTGGGACCGTTGTTTTGAGGAGTGCCAAATTTTTTCATGAATCCCGTAATTTTGGAACTCTTCAGTGTGTCTCATCTCTGCTTCTGGTCTGTGCGAGATTGTCTCAAACAGGTCATAGACGGATATGAAAGCTGACTTCGGTAATATGTTCCGTCATGTTAAATGATAAAAAAAAATAGTACAAGTATACAAATAAATTATCTTTAAACTTGTATTCTCTTTAACTTTAGTAGTTCAAATTGCACGTTTTGAGTGTTAAAAGTTTCCATGGCCGGCAGCTGCCATCTTGAATTTCCATTCACAAAGATGAAGCATGTCAGCAGAAATAATTTTGTTCTACATAAATCATTGACCATCATCGATGAAACTTTCCACATATATGTAAAAATGGGTGCATAATTCAAATGTACATCTATAAATATCATTCAGTATAAATACACAAGCTCTAGAAAATAAAATTACTTACATTTTGCCAAATAATTAAATTTATTTAAAAGTCACGATAATTTCAACCGATCGCTTTGCACAGAATGTTAGACTAACCTTTTCTGCAGAACCTAAGATGGCGTTTGTTATTGTCACGTGATATTTGAATGAATGAATGATGTCAAAAGCATGAATGGTCTTTACATAGCCATTTTTGGGTGGCGCAATGGACCATTCTGGGGTGGCACGGTTTATCGTTTCCGGTTTCATTTCGGATCGTGGCATGATCGAACTTGCTAGAAGTAGAGGTGTGTTACACTTATGACTTAAAAGTTGTTAATTATTAATTACGGAGCAGCGGTAGCAGACACGTGTTATATCAATTTAAAGGGGGTTGCTTAGGGAAAAATACTGTATATATGCCCATGGCAGATACGGGAAGTTGCTTAAGATGATTAATCATGGCACTCAACTGATTCACTGCCAAACAAAAGTCTAAAGTTCCTTTAGTCTTTCTTGTAAATAGCAATTTTCTGGTTTGGACCAAACAAAAATGGATGGCAGAAGATGGGAAGTAGGGGTGTGTCACAGTGATGATGTAACAATTGTTAAAATAATGTATATTGTATATCAAATTAAAGCAGAATGCACAAGGAACACATCTGTATTAATAATTTTGGAAATATAATAATAATAATGTTAGATTTTCTAACATATATTTAGAAGAAAGGGGAGACAATTATTAAAAAATTTCACTTAACAAGGCATTACTTCTCCCTATTTGATGATAATCCAGTTCAATTAACTGAATAATGATAAACACACCACTTTTCTTCACCAGTATCATAAGAACTGATCTTTAACGTCATCAAAACACAATTGTAACATCATATATTGAAGTACATCATTTTCACCCAAAAATGAAAATGTCAGAAAAATATGAGGCAGATTTGGATAAATTAGAATGAGAACCAATATATACACTATTTTCTATTTAGTTATCATTATCTAATTACTGCTCAGGTTATTTGTGATAGATAAAGCAAACTTAGGAGTGCAAATGTGTCCCATTAGAGCAAGCATAATTTGATACGTGCCATCATATGATGACAAACTTTTACTGTTAGTTTTATTTTCCATATGACCATCTGCTAAATAAGTTAACTGAATAACCTCATTACTGCATGTGCTATATGTTCATAATCTTTCACAAAGTCCTTTAACCCTTTACAGGGCAGACGCTTGTCCGTTTTGTAGCCCTGAACGGGCAAGATTTTTTCAGGTTCTGTAAAAATTTCGGGTCGCGTTAGTAAAAACATCACAAATAAGGTGTTAGTCAACCGATTTTAGTTAAATAAACAACACAATGAAGGGAAAAGCATGCAGAATATGTTACTCACGTGATTGTTGCCGGTAATCCATATATGAACACAAATATTTACGAAATACGGCATGTTGTTTGTGATTTTCCGTCATCTATACGGCAATTTACAAACACATTTTCAGAATCAGAATCACTTTCTTTAAAGTCTGACTCACGACTGCTAATGCAAAGTAACGCTTTGCACTGATATCTAGCTCCGATTAATAATCAACTTCGTGCCCTTTAATGTCATTTAAATTGAACAGAGCGAAATCTCGGCTATCACTTGAAGAATCGCCGAAATCCATTTTGAAAAACAGCGTAAAACTCCCAAAAACTATCAAAACAAGTCCGTAAAAGTCTGTTCAAAGTCATTGTAGCGCGTTTACAAATGGCGGCCACGTTGTCAAGCTATCGGCGAAAGTGAAAGTAGCTGACGGAAGTGTCGGAAAGCCGAGAGATCGCGTTTTTACAATGCATAATAGTATCGGCCGGAATCGGACGCTGCGCTCGTATTTAGAGATCAGCCGGTAACGGACGCTACGCCTTGTAAAGGGTTAAATCAGAATAACTATCATCTAAAATTGTTAAAACGATAATCTGATGTAAATCAACTAGATCAAGAACTAGTGGGCGTTGCCATTTCTAAAATCATAAAATAACCACATTTTAACATAGAATTCTGTTCAATTTTGAGAGATTTGACTTTTCATTTCTGATAATATGGAAAGATAATTTTCATTTACCGGGTACTAAAATTGCGGAAGATATGGGACATTAAACAAATTACGCACTGTCAACATTCAGACTATTAATGATCCCATGGCAGTTTCAGGTAGTTCAATTAAGACAATATACTGTACCATGGCAGTGAATCAGTTAAAAGCAGTTCTTTGTAATTTGCAAGAATTCTTTTTCTAACCTCCAGTGACACAAAATGCTCTTCATTTGATAAAATGCAGTTTTTACTTGTCCTATTCTGTTCTGTATCCCTGTGTTAATCTCTCACTTCCATGTTGTGGTACATAAAAGTGTTCATCAGCTGTTGTGTTGTTGCGTACAAAGTGTTCCTTTAGTCTTTCTTGTAAATAGCAATTTTCTGGTATCTGCTAGACCAGAATGAGACTGCATGAATTCTTTATGTTGTTTATTTCTTAGAATGCAATGCTATTATTTCATCTATCTTGAAACAGTCATAACATCGAATGGAAGAAGGCTTGTAGAGCTTAGAACAAAAATTGCAATTGCTGAGGTGGAAATAGCATATTGCAAGATGGAAAACATACCACAAAAAAGCTGTCAAATACACTGAGGGAAAAAAGTAATAGTAATAGAGCCCTATATAGATCCTATACTTTTGTTTAAATGTGAGACCTGGAAAATAAACACACATTGTCCGAGACACACTGAGAAACATCTGGTTTCTAAGGAAAATATAAAAAATTCCATGGTTAGAAATAAAAACATTTGAGGTAGTTCTTCAGGAAGCAGGTGAAAATGACAAATTGATTGCACAGGCAAAAGATAGCATTGCAGATATAAGTTTCAAGCAAATGAAAGAAGAAGGCAAATTGATTAGAGAAGGTAGATATAGATGGGAAAAGTATTTTTGGTATCTTGTGAGGAGAAACAGCTTGCAAATGTATTGACAACTGGCAGACATGTAAAAAGAGCAAGAAAAAGACAAAGATCTTCTTCTTCTTCTTCTTTGTTCATCCGTTTTGTTTTTTTCGGATGTGATTGCGTTGTGCCTGTTTACAGCAGAGCTGCGTTCTTGCGCCGTTAGGCCGACACATCCGACTTCTGCGGGCATTTGTTGACCGGGTTAACCTTCCCGGAGACAAAGATCTATATCCCTATGTCATTTGGCCAAATGGTTTGAGCTATATTCATATGTCACTAGGCCAAATGATTTGAGCTATATATGCCTATATCCATTGGCCAAATGGTTTGAGTTATATCCCTATGTCAATTCTCAAAATGGTTTGAACTATATCCCTATGTCACTTGGCCAAGTGGTTTGAGCTTTATCTCTATATCTATTGGCCAAATGGTTTGAGCTATATCCCTGTGTCTCTTGGCCAAATGGTTTGAGCTATATCCCTATGTCACTTGGCCAAATGTTTTGAGCTGTATCCCTATGTCACTTGACCAACTGGTTTGAGATATATCCCTGTGTCACTTGGCCAAATGGTTAGGAACATGACTTGAGTTTTTTGATGTTGTGTCAGATGGTGAATCATTTTCACTACTGCTTATTGACATGGCACGGATGATAATCAGGACAGAATGGGTTCACATGGTTTGTATGACAGCTGCCTTAGATAACTAAACTAATGTAAGGTTCTTAAAAAAAAATTGTCTCACACAGGAAATAGTTGCAGAATAAACTAAACACATTCTTTGACTTGGGGGTGTAAATTACAAGAACTGGTAATAGGAAAAGCTAATCCACATGCAAAAATCAGTCCAATGCACTATACGTAGTAGCATGTGTATCAATTACGCTTGAGTTCAAAGCGAGTGAACATGAGAAAGAAAAACAAACTAAACAAATTAGGTGGGTGTAACAACAACTAGGTATAAACAGTCATTAGGGTAAGACAATGAGATGATATTAAGAACGTGGTAGCTCAGTCTCTCTTTGTGAAAGCTCACTTTAAAAGATGGAATCATACACTTATTTAGGTAGCAACATAGGTACAGATGGGGGAACATATAACGATATCAAAATAAGAATACACGCGGCACGAGGAGCTTTTATAGCTCTAGGAAATGTTAGGAAGTTACAAGAAATTAAACTAAGCACCACTCTTTAAATATTCAATTCTAATATTAAATCAGTGCTACTGTATGTATCGGAGACCATGAGAATGAATATAACAATTAGAAATAAAGTAAAAACATTCATTAATTGGTGTCTGAGCTAAATAGAAGGTCTTATCTGGTATAATATACCAGAATCGCCAATGTTGAGATCATTGAGAGAATTTGACAGATATCAGTGAACCCAGTGGTGAAGAAAAGACACTGGCGCTGAATACGACATTTATTGAGAAAACCTGAATACAGTATAACTAGAAATAACATGAACAGCAAAAAAAACTTAACGTTTTTGGTTTCCAATGTTGTTATAATGTTAAATAATAGATTTTTCTTGTTCTGTATGCATGTGCCTTTTTTAATGTAGCAAAGGCTCAATAACAATTTAAAACATTTGGTTTGGTTTGTTTTGTGAAGAGATACTTTCATTACATATAAGTACTTCCATACGCATAGTTCTTAGAGCAGTGACCATAAGCACAGTAGTCAGCACAGTGGGTACAAGCAGTGCATACTAGTACGACGTTTGGTGTAGTGGGTATAAGTAAAGTGGTCAGTATTGTGGATTCTGGCTGTGGTCAGTGCAATGGCTTCAGGCACAGTGGTTAATGCAGTGGCTTCAGGCACAGTGGTTAGTGCAGTTGCTTCAGGCATAGAGGTCAGTGCAGTCGCTTCAGGCACAGTGGTCATTTCAGTCACTTCAGGCCCAGTGGTCAGTGCAGCCACTTCAGGCACAGTGGTCAGCACAGTCACTTCAGGAACAGTGGTTAATGCAGTTGCTTCAGGCACAGTGGTCAGTGCAGTTGCTTCAGGCACAGTGGTCAGTGCAGTCAATTCAGACACAGTGGTCAGTGCAGCCGCTTCAGGCACAGTGGTCAGTGCAGTCACTTCAGGCACAGTGGTCAGTGCAGTTGCTTCAGGCACAGTGGTCATTGTGGTGAGTACAAGTACAGTGGTCAGTGCAGTTAATGCTATCGTCTGTCCAGTGGGCACATTCAAGATAGCCAGAGCACTGGGTGTAATTATAGAGTTAAGATAAGAGGGTACTAAGCCTCTTTGACCCTCATAAAATTCTACCAGAGAGAGGCATGACTGAGAAACTTTAAAAGGACCCTTTACATGCCTTGAAGACTTATTGGATACATTTCGTGCTAGCCCAATATTGTTAAAAACCAATCATTTGATATATATTGTGCTAGCCTCAATACTGTTAAAAACCAATCGACACTTAGTGAATGATGTGGTTGATATTATGTCAGAGGCTTTTTTGGGGGCACTCACTTGCTTTGAACACAAGCGTAGTCCATGCACGTGTTACTACTTCTAGTGCATTCGACTGATTTTTGCATGTGAATTAGCTTTCCCTGTTACCAGCGTCCCTTGCCATCAGGCAAAGTCAAGGATGAGAAGTCAACATTTTAGTTAAACTGACCCGTGAAGGGGTTGAACCGCTACCTTGACATCAGCACATTGGATGTTTAAGATCGTGTGCTCTAATCCACGCTGACAGCCTGCCAACAGTCTTTACTTCCCAGTGCATACTGAGATAAGATTCCTAGCCTTCTCAGATAAGGGTGAAAACAGGAGGCCCCTTTGTGCATGATGTTAGTTGCAAATCCTTTACAGGACGTCACAGTCAACCCCCAACACTTTTTTGTCTGTGACTTCATAGCAAGTTATATTCCGTAGTTTGCCATAGCTTTCTTAACAACCAGCACACATACCATTGTATGAAAACCAAAGCTAGGCTGTCTGCTGCCAAATCGCCCACAGCTGTGTTTTGAGCGCAGCATGCATGGTTACAAATTGCGCCCCTAACCCCTCTACCACAGAGTCGGTCTGCATGATGTGCATATAACAAATTCCAAGGCAACTGGAAATTACAAAGGCAACTGGAAATTACAAAGCCAGCATGATACAAACTATATATATTACAATCAACGCCACTTGCTCAAGAAAATATGAACCCAATATCATATCCCCAATATGCCAGAATGGCATGTAAACAGGTTCGTCTGCCTTTTTAAAAAATCTGCCATAGATGGCCATTTCCTCTTGATGTCAGTAATCATTATCATCAAGTGCCCTGCCAACTGTCTCCACTGATCTTGGCCCTTGGTGTTCTGGATCAGTTCTATTTATATTATACCTCCATGCCACCATCTTAGGCCACTCAGCATAATTTCTCTTGGTCTCCCTTTGCCTTTTCTGCTGCTGATCTTTTCAGTTGTCGTGTCATTTTCCAATGCTTCACTTCTCATTACTAATAGTCATCCAATAAGGAACTGGTGTCATCAGTCACTACACGCTGAGGGAGATACTAAGGAGAGGATCCAAGCACTTAGGGACTGCATGGTTTGATGTGAGGATAATCTGTTTACTAGCTTAGACCAAAGAACATTGTTTGTCTCTTTCTTATAGTTCTATATAATGTTCTATTTCATTAGCCTTTTCCAGGCAATCGTTGTTAGTTATTTTGGTAGTCCAAGGAATTGGCAATGTTCATCTCAGAAACCACATCTCTGTTGCTTTCAAGCTCTTCCTGATTTGTTCATTCATATTGCACCAGTCACTGCCATACAGTACAATAGGTTCTGTAAAACATTTTTATACTTTCTTTCTGAAATTTAATGATGGTGACTTATTACATAATATACTTTTCATCTTCTGAAATGCAGCTTTTGTGTGACCTCTTCTGCTGCTAATCCCTGTCACACATCTTCCATCTGATGTTATGATTGCACCTAGGTATTAAAATTTATTGACTTATTTAAGCATTGTTTTCTTCTATTGTGATATGTGATATACATTTTGGTGTTATCTTTCTCTTTGATATAACCATCCGTTTTCTTTTTTTATCTTTCTTCCTTGTGTGTGTGTGTGTGTTGCTTTTGCTCACTTTGAACTCAAGCTATCCACACACATGCTACTACTTCTGGTAACTGAACCGATTTTTGTGTGTGGATTAGCTTTCCCTATTAACAGTTTCCCTCACCATCAGGCGAACCCACTCCATCTTCTGAGGTACTTGTAATTTTCGTCCCCAGTCAAGGATGAGAAATCAACATTTTAGTCCCACTGATCAGTGTAGGGGTTGAAACCACTACCTCAGCATCAGCACACTTGAAGTTTAATAGTGAGCTCTTATCCATTCGGCCATGCTGACCTCTTCCATGTTCTTGATATTCAAGGACAGTCCCTTCCTACACTTTCTGTTACTGCAATAGCCAACACTTTGGCTTAGAGGAGAGTCAGACTGTGTCACAATTCCCCGACTACCTAGTTGAGAGTTTGAAATCAGCCGCACGTGATTTGGAAGCAGACTGCTTTGTGTTGATATTGATGGTATGAGGTGTCAAAAGCACCGGCAGACTAAAAGTAAGTTAGTTGCAAATCCTTTACAGGACGTCGCAATCAACTGCAGCATTTTTTTTTCTGTTTGTGATCTCTTGGTAAGATTACGTCCATTGCTTTCTGAATGCCTGGCACCCATACTATTTTATAAAAACAATGCAAGGCGGTCTGCTGCCAAATCACCTGCATCTGTGTTTTGAACACAGTATGCAGGATTATGAACTCCGTCCTTAACCCCTTCGCCACAGAGCTGGCACTGGCAGACTATTCATTCATTGGCACCTTTCCATCTTGACAGACGATAGTTTGGTACATTGTGCTTCAAAAAAGGCTTAATAACTAAGAGCCATGGCTGTGGTGAGCGTGGCTGATAAGGCTAATTCGTGCTGCAAATGTTTGTCCACAGTGGATGCATGTGAAAACATGGTCGTTTCCACCATCATGCACCATCTTACGTCTCTCACGCTTTTTGTGTGCTTTATCTGCAATCATTTTCTCCTTTGTGTTTATTCCATTTCTGATAGTTGCCCTCCATGCAACA
The DNA here is from genome assembly GCA_014155875.1 of Cepaea nemoralis. Taxonomy (NCBI): domain Eukaryota; kingdom Metazoa; phylum Mollusca; class Gastropoda; order Stylommatophora; family Helicidae; genus Cepaea; species Cepaea nemoralis. The sequence continues at coordinate 35,519 of JACEFZ010028483.1, forward strand.
CGTTCAGCAGCGACTTGCTCCCAATGTGCATTATTAGTGCCTGTATCAATTATGTCCCGCTTACACACATCTTTGTATCTTAGAGCCGACCCTGAGATCTCCTGCCCATCTGTAATTCATCAAAAAAGATGTCCTTTGGTATTCTACCATCATCCATCCCCCTAACGTGTCCTATCCACGTAAGTCTACGAAGACTGAGGATGGAATAAACCGTCACACAACCTGATCTTTCCAATACTTCAGTATTTGTGATTTTGTCTTGCCACTTAATACCATGTATTCTTCGCAGACACCGCATATGAAAGCTGTTTAAACGTTTCTCTTGGTGTGAGTAAGTTGTCCAGGTTTCACTGCCATTAAGAAGAGTACTAAGGACACAGGCCTAGTAGATGAGGACTTTTGTTTTGGCAGTAAGCTTCCTGTTCTCCCAGACTCTTTTTGCTAACATGTTCATTGTTGTTGCTGCCTTACCAATCCTGATGTTGATTTCCTGATCTAGGGATAATTTGCTATTTACCTCTGATCCTAGATATGCAAAAAGGTCTACTATCTCCAATTCGGTGTCGCCAATAAAGATTGATGGTACCCCAAGTGTACCTTGTGACATAATCTGTCTTCTTTTTGTTAATTGTTAAACCAAATCAGAACAAGCATTGGAGAATGCAGATAGTAGATGTTGTAATTCTTCCTCAGAGTGGGTCGTAATTGTAGCATCATCCGCAAAAAGCAACTCTCTGATTAGTACCCTCCTAATTTTTGTCTTGGCCTTCAATCTCTGAGCATTATAGAGGCCACCTTCTGAGCGTGAGTGAATGTATATACTGGCATCCTGATCACGAAAGGCATATTTCAGTAGAAATGAGAAGTATATCCCAAAGAGGGTGGGGGTTAGTACACAACCTTGCTTAACTCCACTCTTGATTTCAAACTCTTCTGAAGTTGCACCATCAAACTTGATTATACCCTTCATGCCTGTGTGGAGCGATTCCACAATTGACAGAAGAGTTGGTAGGCAGCCAATCTTCTTTAGTGCTTTGAACAGACCCTCACGACTGACCAAATCAAATGCCTTTGTGAGGTCGATGAAGGCAATAAACAGTGGTTTATTCTGTTCATGGCATTTTTCTTGCATTTGTCGCAATGAGAATATCATATCAATGGTAGACCAGTTCTGACGGAAGCCGCACTATGATTCGGGGTAGACTTATCTCCCAGGACTTGAAGTCTGCGCAGAACAATTCTGGCAAATACTTTCCCAACAATACACAGAAGTGAGATACCCCTATAGTTGTTGCAGTCGCTTCGATCTCCCTTGTTCTTGTACAGCGTTGTGATGCTTGCATCTTTGAAATCCCGTGGGACTTGTCCTTCTCCCCAGCATAGATCTATTAGCTGGTGGATCTGTAGAGTGAGTGTGTCTTGCCCCCTCCTGATTACCTCTATTGGAATCCCATCCTTACCTGGAGCCTTGTCAGATGCAAGTTCATTTATAACACACTTAATTTCTGTTATGGTGGGAAGTGTGTTCAGGTGGTCAAGAGTTGGCAGGGCCTCTATGGCGTTGAGGGCACCATCCGCTAGCTTGGTCTCACTTGAGTAAAGCTCTAAATAGTGCTCTACCCATCTATCCATCTGCTGTTTCTTATCAGTGATTTCTCCAGTCAAGGTTTTCAGTGGTGCACTTCTTTTTATCACTGGACCACAGGCATTCTTTATCCCTTCATACATGCTTCTGATGTTTCCCTTATCACTTGCAATTTGAATGGACTCACATAACTTGATCCAACAGTCATTTGCACACTGCCTGGCAGCCTTTTGTGCATCCTTCCTAGCTTGATTTAGCTCACTCAGAGTGTTACACGTTGGTCTTTCCTTGTTTATTAACCCTTTACAGGGCAGGCGCTGGTCCATTTTGTAGCCCTGAACGGGCAAGATTTTTTCAGGTTCAGTAAAATTTTGGGTAGCGTTAGTAAAAACATCACAAATAAGGTGTTAGTCAACCGATTTTAGTTAAATAAACAACACAATGAAGGGAAAAGCATGCAGAATATGTTACTTGTATGATTGTTGTCGGTAATCCATATATGAACACAAATATTTACGAAATACGGCATGTTGTTTGTGATTTTCCGTCATCTATACAGCAATTTACAAACATTTTCAGAATCATAATCACTTTCTTTAAAGTCCGAGTCAGACTGCTAATGCAAAGTAACGCTTTGCACTGATATCTAGCTCCGATTAATAGTCAACTTCGTGCCCTGTAATGTCATTTAAATCGAACCTAGCGAAATCTCGGCTATCACTTGAAGAATCGCCTAAATCCATTTTGAAAAACAGCGTAAAAATCCCCAAAACTATCAAAAAAAGTACGTAAAAGTCCGTTCAAATTCATACTATCGTGTTTACAAATAGCGGCCACGTTGTCAAGCTGTCGCGAAAGCGAAAGTAGCCGTCGGAAGTGTCGGAAAGCCGAGAGATCGCATTTTTACAATGCATAATAGTATCGGACGTAAATGGCCGCTATGCGCCTTTTATGGCATCGGCCGGAATTGGCCGCTGTGACCTGTAAAGGGTTAAGAGAGCTATCTTCTTATCAGTCAAGGGCTGCAGTCTGGCTGTTTGCTGCAAACTAGTCCTGCCTCTTAATATCCACAGTGCTGTAAACCCCTACCACTGTTTTATAAATAGTTTCCTTAAGTTTACTCCATTTTTCACTTACTGTACAATTTTCTGATATATCAATGAAAGTTGCTGTTGAAATTCAAAGCACTTTCCAGGATCGTGAGTGTTAATATTAATCCTGGGGCTAGATTTGTGTTTAGCTGTGTAGATTCTCTTTGGTCTCAGTCTAACTCTTGCAACAACTAAAGAATGATCCATATCACAGTCAGCACTGTGGTAACTTCGAGTTAATGATGTATGGTTCAGATGTTGTCTCTGTGTGATAATGAAGTCCAGCTGATGCCAATGGCCGGATCTTGGATGTTTCCATGTGACCTTATGCAGCTCTTTTGTTTTAAAAAAGGAGTTTGTAATACATAGGTAATTTCTGGTGCAATGCTCCAGCTGTCTTTGCCCATTTTCATTCATGCGACCGATGTTATATTTTCCAAGGCACACTGGCCATGAACTCGAGTCTTTGCCCACACGAGCATTGAAATCACCGAGCATATAAATGTAGTGGGATTTTGGAACTGCCTTGATCACAGAGTCTAGCTCCTCATAGAACGTATCGTTCACATCGTCAAAGGAAGCAAGTGTTGGTGCATATTCAGTGATAATGGTGGAAAAATCACGAGGTTGCCAAGCACAGGGATAATAGTCTTTCATTACCTCCAGTTGGACTTTCAATCATTCCCAGTAGCGAATTCTTCACTGCAAAGCCCACACCATGTTGCCTTTTTTCTGCCTGTCCTCTACCCTTCCAAAAAAGGTGTAATTGTTTTCCCTGAGTGATCCTTCCTCAGCGAGGTGAGTCTCCTGCAGGCCAGCAATATCAATGTTAAGACAATTGAGTTCTGTATCAATCACAGCCATTTTTCTCACATCATCAATATTTGTCAAGTCAGTGGAAAATCCTGGACACATGGTTCTTACATTCCAGATTGCAAGCTGTAGCTTGAGGTTTCTATTTTTCTTTTTATTAGTACCTGGTGCATTGGTTTTACAGCCTGCGATTAAGATTTTGTTCTAGCCCCAAGCACCCATTGAAGTAGGCAAGCTGTGGCGGATCAGTACCCAATTGGCCGGGGGCTGGCCAGCTTGAGGCGGGAGGTAGCTGATCAGTGACACCTGTAGGTGTCTCCCACCGTCAGAGGAAATGGGCACCCCATGTCTACACCAATTGACAAGGACTTATAATCCATAACAGTTACTTCTCGCATTGATTCCGAGACCGGTTAAGACCAGGGATGGAGTTATTGCCTCTCCATAGCACAAAGCCTGGGCTAAAATATAGAAATCATGTGTAGCCCATCCAGCATGATCCTCCTCTCGGCCTGCCTAGTTCATTCCAGAGGAAAGGTAATACCTATACATCTGGAATAAGACAAGCTGCGGAAGCTGCCAGATCAGCAAGTCAATGCTCTAGCTTTCTGCCTGTCGGAGCTTCGATCCTAGACCAGCTGCCAACCAAGGCTTATGGCCTGGTCTGCCCTGCCATGACATTTTGTCTTTAGGTTGCATTTCCTCACACCAGGATAAGGCTTGAACCCTCCCAATTGCGCTCTTCCGCCCGAAGCCGTTGGCACAATGTGGAGTGCCAGGTTTGGTAAGCGCCGCCCAACATTCAGTGCTGACAGAAAGCAGGCAGTACCGTCTACTGTCATACGGTAGCTCAGTCATATCTCACTTAGACCCAACATTCAGTGCTGACAGAAAGCAGGTAGTACCGTCTACTGTCATACGGTAGCTCAGTCTTATCTCACTTAGACCCAACATTCAGTGCTGACAGAAAGCAGGTAGTACGGTCTACTGTCATACGGTAGCTCAGTCATATCTCACTTAGACCCAACATTCAGTGCTGACAGAAAGCAGGTAGTACCGTCTACTGTCATACGGTAGCTCAGTCTTATCTCACTTAGACCCAACATTCAGTGCTGACAGAAAGCAGGTAGTACGGTCTACTGTCATACGGTAGCTCAGTCATATCTCACTTAGACCCAACATTCAGTGCTGACAGAAAGCAGGTAGTACCGTCTACTGTCATACGGTAGCTCAGTCATATCTCACTTAGACCCAACATTCAGTGCTGACAGAAAGCAGGTAGTACCGTCTACTGTCATACGGTAGCTCAGTCATATCTCACTTAGACCCAACATTCAGTGCTGACAGAAAGCAGGTAGTACCGTCTACTGTCATACGGTAGCTCAGTCTTATCTCACTTAGACCCAACACTCAGTGCTGACAGAAAGCAGGCAGTACCGTCTACTGTCATACGGTAGCTCAGTCATATCTGACTAATACCTGACATACTAGGTCTCATACTGGGATTCACAGTTCCCTACAATAAACAAGGCAATATTATTAATTGGAGCTTTCACCTCAACAGCTGGAAACTTATGGGAAATAAAGCAATATTATTAACTAAAGCTTATATCTCCACAGCTGGCAGCCTACTGAACTTAAAAAAAATTGCCTAGTAAATCAGCAGCCAATAAATGCTGGGGTTGACTGCAGCGTTCTGTAAGGACATGCAAATAACTTTTATTACTTCAATGTCCAAGAGTTGTAGCAGATCTTTACTATATTTTCAGTTTTCAATACTATGTCATCTGCATAATGTCATTTGTAATGTATTGTTTTTGTTTTTCATCAACAGAGTTATCATTAGTGTACTAATCTTTGCCATAGTTATGGAGGCTATGGACTTCGAAAGTGATGATGAGCTATCTGTTGGATTTTACAAGAGACCTTTGACTCCACATTCCAGCATGAAAGGTAGAGGCAACCTATCAGATTTGTCCGATATGGATGTTGACCCGGGCTCTCCTTACCAGGGCCAGGCTGCAGCAAGTACATCAACATCATTTGAGCATATTAACCAAGCGTTGAGTTCAGTGTTGTCATTGAATAATTTGAATGATGACAGTGATAATGATACATATCATAGTTATGAAAAGGGTATTGTGCCATCTACATTAAATCCTTACCAGAAACCTGAGAACTTACCATCTGTGGGCTATGATGTGAAAAAGACCTGGCAACCTGCTGCTAATGCTGTTCTTGGCGCCGTTACATTCCAAAATTCAAAAGCTGGATGCACTATTCCTTTCGATGAAGCAAATGTCATCCAGTCTCCTGATGTAATTTCTTGTAATTCCATAAGGCAAAGAATTCATGTTGATGATATGCTAGTGGATGCAAAAAAGAAGCAACTTAACAGTGATTCATCAGCTGCTAACATCAAGAAGCATATAGGAAATCATTCACAGTCTAAACTTGAGGGTTCTACATCACCAAAGGGTGGTTATAAAAGACGGTCTTCGTGCTGTGCTTTCATGTCAAGTTTACTATTGTTAACTTTGTTTCTTATTACCGTGTACTGTTTTGGAATGTTATACACTAACTATGACCGGGAGAAATGTCAAGTTAGTAGACATTTCAATAAACAAGTTTTGAAAATTGAGCTGGAAGCTAATGTCTTTGGGCAGCATCTTGCAACAAAAACTGTACCGGATAAAATTGAAGAATACTTCAGCAGATTTGACAAAAGTTTAGCACAGGATGTGTCAGCAGCAGCATCTAAAAATATACAGATGTGCAAACCGCTGGTTCTCTCATTTGACGGTTGGACAGGTGTTGGCAAGAATTACATCAGCAAATTTATTTCTGAAGCATTTCAGTACTTTACTATTATGAATTATGTAGTGCCGTATAATTTTCCTCATAAAGCGTTTGAAGATACATATCGTTTACAGATACAGGAATGGATTCTAGGAAATGTAAGTCAGTGTAAGGTTAATATCGTTGTCATAGATGAAGCTGATAAGGCCTTCCCGACCGTAATAGAAGGTATAACCGAGTCCATAAAAGAACTAACTCAACCATGTTCTTCCACTAGTCCAACAATATTTCTACTGCTGTCTAACACCCACGGCAACGATATTAATAGAATAGTTTTGAAGTTTTTGCTTGATTCACCCACAAGAAAACGTGAAGACATATCTCAGGATCACTTTAGTTCAGTCTTTACTTCAGATTTAGATGACTGGACTTTAACACTGAGAAGATCGCAGCTGATTGATGCTTTTGTACCATTTTTGCCTTTAGAAAGAGAACATGTGATTCAGTGCATCAAGAAAGATCTTGTATCCAAAAGGTTTTCAACTGATGTAAGGACAGTGAACAGAGTGCTTGAAGAGTTAAGCTTCTCCTCGTTTGGTGACATTCATGTCTCGCAGACAGGATGTAAGAGAGTGGCAGACAAAGTGGATCTGGTTATGTTTGAAAAATGATATTACATGTTTTCATTTCATTACATTGTCTTTCTCCTTTCACCCAGGGGTGTAGAGGTACTTTAATTTGTTTGGGCTCGTATGCTCGCTTTGAACTTAAGCATAGTCCATACACGTGCTACTACTTATGGTGCACGGGACTGATTTTTGCATGTGGATTAGCTTTCCTATTACCATTGTCCCTCACCATCAGGCGAACCGACTCCAAATTCAGAGGTAGGGTACTTTAATACTTAGACTATGTCCCTTTCATGATCTCTGTTATATTACTTTCATGATCACTATTGCTTTCATGATCACTGTTATGTCCCTTTCATGATCACTGTTATATACCTTTCTGGATCATAGTTACACACCATTCATCATCACTATTTAATACCTTAAATGATCAGTGACATACCTTTAACAGTCACAGTAACATACGTTTCATGATTACAATTACATACCTTTCATCATCACTATAACGTATCTACACCATCACTGTCAAGTATATTTGAAAGACCTTCTTTGACCAGCCATGTCACATCGTGAGCCATGTCTGACAGTGCAGATGCTCTTGTGGTGGGATCCATAGATATCATCAGTTGTCAGTCTCCTTGATGAGTTCATCTGCTGGTTGTTGTAGCTATGTACTTTTCAATATTACAATTACATGCCTTTCATCATCACTGTTTTACATATTTGACTTTCTCTGACCTGCCATGTCACATCATGTATCTTGTGGTGGGATCCCTCCTTAGACAGCATCCATTTTCAATGCCCAGGAATTCAGCTGCTGGCTGTTGTCCATGTTAATTAGCCAACTCATCTAGCAGCTTCTCAGTCTGCCATCCTGTTGCCTCTTGTCAGTTTCATCTTCCTAGAAGTCTTAATGTCCTTTATTTCTCTGTCATCAAATTAATCCATGATGGAAACATGGTTCATAGGAGTGCAATTGGGGAAGCAGTAGTACTTCACACAGGAGTACTGTGAAAAGATCATCAGTACTAAATGTAAGCTAACCAGTACTAACCCTGCAGTATTTAACACAGGGGTACTGTGATGGAAAAATCAGAACTCAGTGTAAGCTAACTACAGCTTTCAGGATCACAGTTACACACCATTCATCATCACTGTTTAATACCTTATATGATCACAGCGACATACCTTTAGCAGTCACAGTAACATACCTTTCATGATTACAATTACTATTTCACATAGGGATACTATGATGGAATTATCAACACTAAATGTAAGATAATCAGTACTAACCATTAGTTTAGTTAATTAGTTAGTCTTTCCTCTTGAGCCTAAGGCGGCGCATAGGACAGAAGTCATGGCTCTCCATGTCCGGCGGTTCGCTGCTACCTGTTGTAGATCCTGGATGTTCACTTGGCCGTTGAATGAGCCTTCTCTGATGATGGTTCTACGCAGGGTCTCTCTTGGTCTTCCCCGTTTTCTTTTCCCTACTGGTGACCATAAGAGGGTTTGGTTGGGGAGTCTTGTCTTGTCCATTCTGAGTACATGGCCGATGTAGTTCCAACGGCGTTTTCTTATAAAATTGGATACAATATCTTGCTTAGTCTCTTGTCTTATTTGCGTATTGGTTCTGAAATCTGTCCAGTGGAGGTTTAGAATTCTTCTAAGACACTTGTTCTCAAAATTGTCTAATTTTTTATCTAAAGCTACCGTTGATTTCCAACTCTCACATCCATTTGTTAGCACTGGAATCACACAAGAGTTGAAGATTTTAAGTTTCGTATGTTTGCTGAGTGTCTTTGACTTCCAGATGTTTGACAGTTTATTGAAGGCACCAGATGCCAGTGCGATTCTAGATAATATTTCTGGCATTGAGTCCCCTGTAGATGTCATTTTGCTTCCTAGGTATGTGAAGCTGTTGACTTCTTCAAGAACATGGTTGTTTAATTTGGTGTTGTCTGAACTGTTGGTAAGTAACCATAGTTTTTGTCTTTGCAGTGTTAATTTGGAGACCAATTTGTCCTGAAACATTTTGGAGAGAGTTTATTTTCTCTTGGGCATCCGGGTGTGTTGAACTTAAAAGCACTATGTCGTCGGCAAAGTCCAGGTCTTCTAGAATTTTGTCAACCCGATGGATACCCCTATTCGTGTTGTTTGTGCATTTGCGCATGACCCAATCTATAGCTATTCCAAAGAGCATCGGTATCAAGACACATCCCTGTTTCACTCCCGTTTCCACTGAGAACCAGTCAGAGTTGCCTGATTCTGTTCTCACGCAGCAACGTGTCTCCTTGTAGAACAGTACTAACCATTATAGTACTTTAATTAAAGGTACTGTGATAAACAAATGGAAGAATTAACACTCAGTATAAGCTATAAGCTAACCATTGTAGTATTACACATAAAGGCTATGTTGATGAAAAAATCAGCACTGAATGTAAGCTAACTAGTACTAACTACTATAGTATTTGACATAGGGGTACTTGGATTGAAAAATTAGTACTCAGTATATGCTAACCACACAGTATTTCACATAGGAGTAATATGATCAAATCATCAGTACCAAATGTAAGCTAAACAGCACTAAGTACCATAGTACTTCACTTAGTTGTACTATAATGAAAGAATGAGTACTGGGTGTAAGCTAACCATTATAGTACATCACCGGGCCTCATAAAGAATGCAAGGAATAGTAACACTGTAATCTGTCGTGCACGTCACAAGAGGCAGCTAAGGAAGGCTGGCATGAGACTGGCTACTTCATCCCGTAACAAACTTTATCTGCAGAATCCAGCCAATCATGAACAAATCTACTAAGTGCTTGGCATGTTTTGGCTGGGGCTCTATTCTCCATTAGAAGATAAAAGGCAGAAGAAGAAAGTACCTGTATTATTTAAAATTGTAAAGAATATTGACAAGATGTTTTTTGTTGTCGTTGTTGTTGGTTACCAATGGTAAAATAATATCAAAAGATATTTGTTAGTAGTGGCATATTTGTTCTTACACAAGGGTGATATAATACTATGTGTGTGTATAGTAGTGGCATATTTGTTCTTACACAAGGGTGATATAATACTATTTGTGTGTATGTGTGTGTGCTTGCGTGCATGTTAAAAAAAATCTTTTGATATCAATAAATGATTCACTCACATTTTCTTGTGTGGTTATTTGTAATAATACTATAAAGTAATATGGTTAATACAATATGTGATCTTCATAGAAATATACGTAAGTAAAGGACTCTTTTACATACTTTAAGGACAATTGGCATATATTGCTAATCCCATTTTGGTCCAATCCTCACAGGACTGATCAAAACTACATTTAAAAAAAAAAAAATGAAGTAGAAAGGTTTCACAATAAATCAAATAAATGTGAATAAGATCACACATGGATAACAAAATGTGCCTATGTACACTTATACATTGCAGTAACCTCGGCATGTTATCAAATCGTATAGATAGATGTTGTTACATTAGTAAAGAGGTTATCTTCAGATCGGAATACTGAAATGTTGGCTTCTTGTCTTGATTTGCGGACATAAATTACAAGTACCTCAGAAGTCGGAGGGGAGTAGTAATATAAGAGGTTTTGCCCTCGGAAATAATGCTCCGAGCATCATGGTTTCTTCTCCTTCTTTGTGTCTGTTGACGTCACAGAGAAATTATCAAGCACCAGAGCCTCAGCGAGGCGTAAGATTAATATTTTTGCGGGCAAGGTGCATATAACTACGTTCTGTTTTCTACTTCCGGTCTTAAAATAAAAAAAAAACATGAAAATAAAAAATGGTGGTCATTGTTAGTTGTAGTGGGCGAGGCTTAAACACTATCATCATACCATTGGCGGTGTGTAAAGGTTGGGGTTACAGATCTTCAAATGAAAACCGTAATAATGTAAAAAAAAAAAAAAAAAATTAATGATGACGGTTATTTGGAGAAGGGTAGGGTGGTTGAGGGTAGCAGCAGTGTGTAACTGTGCTGGAGTGGCGGGGAGTGGGGATTTACCAGGTGTCCATTTGGTTATGTGTCAAAGTACACTTATTCCTGCAGCGGGGCACTGTTGTTATGTAGAGGTGACAGGTTCAAATCCTTGTCGACCAGTTTTTGCTGTCAAGGGGACAGTTTTGGTCATCACTTAGGGGCCGTTACTACATCTTTTGGACTTTGCGCGCGACTACATCCGGCCCACAGTCTCATCTTATTGTGTTCCTCTTGTACCTTGTGGTGTCGAGGTGAAGAATAAACAGCGGGAGTGTGCCCATTTATGGGCTTCATGTATCAGGATTCCCATGGACTCTGCTAATCCTTCTGTCCATCGTTTATGTGGCTGGCCTCTTCTGCTTCCATTTGGTCTGTACATCATTGCTTGTTGTGGTATACTGTTAGTTGGTAATCTAGTGACATGGCAAAACCATTTAACTTGCTGCCTTCTGATAAAATCTAGCACTGCTATAATCCCCACTTTAATCCTGATTTCTTCATTTCTGATTTTCTCTCTTCTTGGTACATTGGGTATTCTTCTCAGGAATCTCATTTCTGTTGTTGTGATATTTCTGTTCTCTTTTTCTATCATTGTCCAGGTTTGGCATTGGTGGCATAGAGTTGGTAGGAAGATTGTGTTGTAGAGTGCTTTCTTAGTAACTATTTGATGCGTGTTTGTTCTTTAGTGTTGTCCTATTGTCCTATTAGTTGGTTTGCTTTATTGCATCTATTTTCTGATTTGCCATTTGATGATATACTTCCTAAGTACTTGAAGCTCTTTACTTGTTTCAAGGGGTGTTCTTTTAGATGAAACTTTGTTGCTTTTATTCTTTGGTTATTGTAATTACCTCTGTCTCACTTATGCTAATTTTCATTTTATGTCTCTTTCACACTTCGTTTAGATTATTCATGTGGTCTTGTAATTCTGCTTCTGATTTTGCTATTAGTGCTTGATCATCCACAAATACGAGTTCTTTAATGGTGTAATTTGCTGTTGGTTATTCTTCTGTGTTCTGTTCATCATGTGGTGTTGTTGCAGTTTCTGTTTGGCAGGCTTCTTTACATATGCTATCTATATAGGTTATGAACAAGAAGGTGGAAGGCAGGAAACAACCTTGTTGTACTCTGGTTTTTATGGCAGAGGGTTCTGAGTATCCTACATTTATTTGTACTATGCATTCACTGTTGTTGTATAAGCTTCTACATAAGTTTGTCAGATGTCCCATATCATTTAAAGATACCCCACAGTTTATTTTTATCTACTCTATAAAATGCCTTTTCATGGTCGATAATGCTAAGTAGAGTATTTAATTAAATTCAATTGCTTTTTCTATTAGTTGTCTAAGAGCAAAATTGGCACCTGAGCATCCTTTGTTTTTCCTAAATCCAAGTTATGGTTCGCTTAGCTGGGTTTCTATTGTAGTTCATAAACTTTTCTCAAGAATTTTGCAAAATATTTTCCCAGTATGACTCAAATTGTGCTCAGTCTCTTTTACTGCCTTTGTTTTTCCAAATTGAAATACTTAGGGTGCTTCCCCAGTCTCGTGGTGTCTGTTCTACCCAAACATGGTTAAATAGTCTATGGAGCCATGCTGTTCCTACTTTTCTTGTTGCTTTAATTAGTTCATTTGGTATTTCGTTTTGTCCTTGTGATTTATTCAATGGGGCTAATATGACAGCTTCTCCAATTTCTTCTTTCAATATGTATGGTTCTAGTTATTCAAAGGCATATGTGTCGGTTTCTTGAATTCCTATGGCATCTGATAGAATGTTGAGAATTGTTCGAAGTACAGTCTCCATCTTTTTAGGATTTGTTTTTGTTCACTTATTGGTTCTTGTTTTTTCAATGTTAATTATTTCAGTTGGGTCAAGGGTTCTGCTTGCTCTGGATCTTTTTATAGAAGTTTCTAGTTGACACCTTGTAGTTTTATTTAGGGTATCTCCATATTCCTCCCATTCATTTTGTCTTTCTCGCTTTGGTATTCTATTCGCATGTCTTCTTGCTATTCTATAATCTTTGTAATCACGGTCATGTTTGCTGTTCACTCACTTTTTATATTTTTTCCTTTTGTCTTTTACAGCTTTCTTTACCTCAGTGTAGCACCATCTTGTCATTTTCTTTATCCATATTTTGCGTTTTTTCATCGTTCCATATGTTATGTTTGCAATATTTAAAATGCTTCATTTGAACATCTCCCTTTCTTCTTCCACTGTTTTTCTTTCTATAGGTAGTTTTACAAAGATTTCAGTTAGTTCTTCCTCATAAGTTTTCCTCACTGCCTCGTCTTTGAGATTTTTTTAAGTTTACTAATTCAAATGGCATGTCTTTGCTTTCTTCTTCTGTTGGTTCCTGTTGTGGTAATAACTGCTTTGCGGTCTGTGTTTATATTTAAATTGGGTACTGCCCATTCAGCTTTTAGTATCTGGATCTTACCAGGTGTATATTTGTGAGTCTTTGTGTTTATAAAATGTGTTTGTTATATAGAGGCCATGTTGGCTGCATATCTCTATCAGTCTCTTTTATCATCATTCCTTTAATTGTGTTGATCTCCAAATGCTCCAAGATGTTTTTCTATGTCTGTTATGTTATGTCTGTGGCTAAGGGCTTGCAAATGCGGTTTGTGAGTCCGTATACCCGGGTTCGAAACACAGCGATGCTGGTTTTTTTCTAAAAAGGTATAGGGGCCGGTCGTTCAGAAAGCAATGGCAAACTACTGAACGTAACACTTGCCTAGTACATCAACAGCAGCTGGTATGTGGGCGGGGCGGCGCCAGGCGTATGGACTCCTGAGGGACATCCCCTGCCCCTTCCCTAGTAAGCAGGCAATGCTAGGGTGACCGTTCTTTTTTCCTGCAATATCCAAAATTTGCTTATGGAGTTAATTAAACAAGGGAATCGTTGCCGGAGCTACGGAGCACGTGCTCTGTGCTTGACACATCTTTCAGCGGCTAGCGAAGAGAGAGTGAGGAGGAGAAGGCGAGGAAATGGTGTGAGAAGAAGGCATAGAAATAGGAGGGCAGGCGCCAGGAGAACAAGACGAAAAGTTGAGAGACTAGGTTTCAACCATGTAAGAGTGGGATACTGGAACTGTCGTAGTGCCAGGCAGAGAGGTCCTGTATTGGAGAGGCTAATATATGATTTTGATGCCCTCATGCTGCAGGAGTTAAATACAGATAAATACCATTGCCCTGGGTACGTCAGTTATGTCAACCCCACTGGGCAGAAGAGACATGGGCAAGGTCTGCTGGGGAAGAAAGGACTAAAGCATGTGGCACTTGACTTGAGCCAGTGGAATCACAGTGCAAGAGAGGTCCAGGGTATACAAATGGAGATTGGTGGCTTAAGTTGGAACATCATAAATGTATATGCCATAGTGGACTGTTTTGTCAGAAAGGAACAATTGGACTGGCTTAAGGAATTAGAGGACTTACCAGGTGATAGGCTACTCATATGTGGAGACTTCAATGCGAGAAACAGAGAGACAAAGAGAGAAAATCGACAAGGAATTGCACTTGCGGATGCCATGGTGGACTCCGATGTGGTCTGCATAAATGATGGTAGGCCGACTAGAAAAGCAATGAGGTCTGGCGATGCAGATACTGCTATTGATTTGGCACTTGTCTCCCAGTCATCAGTCCTTGATGTAAAGTGGACTGTTTTGAATGACCATGGGAGTGATCACATGCCATGCTCAGTCCTGATCTCTAAGTCCAGGAAAGTTAAGGCTGGAAGAGCATGCAAGACCTTCCGGTATGAGTGGAGCGACAGCCTTCTTGGACGCCTCAGACATGGGGCATGCAACAGGACTGTTAAAACTCCTTTTTTGCAGCCCCCACGGTGGACCCCAGAAGTAGACAATGCGTGGAAAGCAAAGAGAGCTGCAGTGAAGCAGCTAAGGAAATTGCGACAGACACCCCTAAGCTCACGAGAGGAAGTGGGCATTGCGGAAAATGACAAGAAAGACAAGGTGGAGGCTTTCAAGCGATGTGCTGCAGAGGCCAAGAAAGTAAAATGGGAATGTTTTATGAAGGAGATTGGAGGTGATAAAACACTGCATAAATTCTGGAAACTGTACAGACAAATGCAAAGAAAAGATCGGCCTATGACAGTGGGAACAATGTATAAAGAGGATGGGGTACGCGTGACAACGGACAAGGAGAAAGGGGAGGCGTTTCTCCAGAGATTTTTAGAGCAGACCAATCATAATGATGCGGATACCAGGGATGCAGTTAGAGTGGAATTATCTGGCACAATAGAGAATATGCCTTATGAAGACATCATACGGTTTGAAGATGTTAAACATATTTTGCAAAAGACACGGCACCAGGGCCTGATGGTGTCAGGTATGGCCACATGAAGGCTTTGAGCGATGTAGACCTGGAGGAGATGGCCGGCTGCTTTAATCAGAGCACTAGGACAGCGTCAGTACCGCAGGATTGGCTGCATAGCTATCTCATCCCTCTCCCAAAACCATTCAACGATCATTCAAAGCTTGGCGGCTTTAGGATCATCACCCTTCAAAATACATTTGGGAAGGTTTTAGAGAAGATAGTCGCTGTTAAGCTGCAGGATATTTTGGAAAGGGGGAAGCTTCTTCCAAGAGGCCTGGGGAGCTACAGGCCAGGAAAAGATACCTGGTCAAATGCAGCCACCTTTGCCTTTGACGTTTATGAGGGGTTCCAGAGTAGACAGGAAACGATGGCGGCAGCGCTTGATCTCGAGGATGCGTACACTTATGGAGAAGGGGGTCAATCCCTGGTTGGTGAACTGGATAGCAGCCGTCCTGCATTCTCGTCAGGTTGCTCTCCGTCTGGGCGCATGGACCTCAGAGCCATATATTTTAACCCCGGGACTGCCACAGGGATCTGCAACCTCACCGGTGCTCTTTAATGTGTATACGAGCAAGATTGAATACCTAGAAGCTCCAGGGGTTGGAAGGATTCTAACATTTGCAGATGATATTCTTGCATACAGGCAGGGGAGAAATAGGGATCAAACAGCCCACGAACTACAGGTGACAGTAGACAAAGTGATTGACTGGTGCACTGAAATGAGTGCTGTTTTATCAACCCGGAAAAGGCGGCTGTGTTGTGGTGCTCCCTGGACAACTGGATTGTGAGAGATAATGCCCCAAGCCTCACGATAAATGGTAGAAGCGTCAACAGAGAGAACAAACTGAAGTATCTGGGAATCACATTTGACAGGAGAATGTCCTTCAAGGACCATGTGGAGACGGTTGTGACAAGATCTCAAAAGGGACTCAATGCACTTAAAACTAAGGCTGCAATGGACACAGAGCAGAGAATGCTCTTCACACTATACCAGCACTTGATCCTCTCAGTGATTGATTATGGACTAGAACTGCTCGCTGTCTCAGAGAGTCAACTGGTGAAATTAGAGCGCGTACAGAATGAAGCTATGCGGGTCATTCTGGGATGCACTAGAGACACCCCAGTAGTGTGTATGCGTTACATCCTTGGTCTGCCTACTGTTGCTGGTAGGCACAAGGTGATGCAAGCGAAGGCATACCTCAGAGTAGCTGCAGACACAGATCACCCGTTGCATGAGGCGCTGGACGTAGTTAAGGGTCAGAGACTGATAAGAGGGAAATCATGGATGGCTCAGGCGGAGGATACGATCAGACAGGTGTGCCCTTTGGAGAACATCAGGCGAGGAGAGGAGTGGGTCAGAGTGCCAGCCGAGCAGTCAGACTTGTGCAGAGTTATAATCACATTGAGCCGGGAGTGCAGGGAGTGGCCTGCAGGGGCCATGGAAGTGGAAATTCAGCAACTAATTCAGGAAAATTCTCGCCCGGGTGATATGATTATCTACACGGATGGGTCGGTGTTGAGAGGTAGGAGAAGTGCCTGGGGGTTCTTGGCAAAAACTAATGGTCGGCGTTTGGTGCGGGAGAGCCTGGCGTATGATGACACTACATCAAGCTTAAGAATGGAGGTGAAGGCGGTCAGTGCAGCTTTCCGCTGGATAGAAAACACGATACATACACACATTGTGATTGTAACTGACTCAGAAAGCATGCTGAGAAGGGTGAGAACAGGCAAGCTTCGTGCAGAGTGGCTTGCTTCGCTTCGGAGGTCACGGGTAGCAAGCATCACCTGGATCTTTTCTCCTAGGCATGCCGGTGTGCTGGGGAATGAACAGGCGGACAGATTGGCTGGCTCGGCAAAACTTGGAGGAGTGTTGATGCATGACAAGGCAGACGTGGTTGCGGCCTTGTGGGAGCACGTGTACACCTCGGAGGAGCAAATGGATCACCATAGTCTGGTAAGAATGAGACAGCGATGTGTGACGAGGGGATCTGGCCGACGCTCGACGCTCAGAGGAAAGGCGAGACGGACATATAATCAAATTGCTACTGGAACTATTAGTGTTGGAACTCTTCGCTGGCTGCTGAGGATGGGGACGAAGCGCTTATGGGAATGTCCCGAATGCTGTGATGTCGGTTCCTAAATCAATCAATCAATCAACAGCAGCTGAAAATGCTGGTGTTGACTGCAACGTCCCGTAAGGGATGCGCAACAAACAAATTTTTTTTAATGTTATGACTGAATCTATGATTTTGTCCTGCTTCTCTATTTTATTTTGTACATCTGGATGTCTTCAAAGAACTCACATTCTTGCTAATTTTTGTGTGCATTACATGGTGCTACTGAACGTAAAACTTGCCTAGTACATCAACAGCAGCTGAAAAATGCTGGTGTTGACTGCAACTTCCCGTAAGGGATATGCAACATTTAAAAAAGAAAAGAAAAGAAATTACATGATGCATATATTTGTACATATGTAGTAGTTTGTTCTGTTATTCTCACTATTTTGATTCTTTCCGATATACATGTTATTTCTAACATCCTTCTTGCTAGCTGTGGTTCAATGGCTATTCCTACATCGTGTTTTGCTCTTTCTTGTTGTTCCACTCTGGAGTAGACAAACGTATAACTCTGGTGGATCTCCTTGCAGCCTCTCCATTTTATTCTGGTGTCTGCTATTCGCACTAGTCCATATTTGATCTTTTCTATTGTTTGTATGAGTTCCTCTTCTTTACTTTTAAAATCGCAGATGTTCAGTGTGCTTATTATTTGAATCATTGATCTGTCTCATAGTCTTTTAACATTGCCGGGTCTATATCCATTTGGGTCAGTCCAAATAAACTTAGTTGTTCTACGAGCAATATGAAAATCCCCTGCAGGCTTGCTAGGTCAGTCGCAAGTTTAGGACAGAATAATCTGACCAAGGGGAGTCCGCCCCCCCCCCCTTCCACCCCCCTACTCTCCCGGCGAGCCTGAGCCCATGTGGCCCATGGCCTCGAGGTCATGGTTGGTTTTTCGGTTTCAATCAATCAGGTGCCGTCTCCACTATGAAGGTTGGCTGCAATGGATCTCCAACACTGTCTGTCTCTCGCCTTGACTACATTATGTCAGGCTGATGTTGTGTGGTCATCGGCAGGCTACTAATTTTCACTGTTCACCCTCCTGGGAGAGGCCAGCGATCCTAACTTAACTCTACTGGGTGCAGGGCCGGCCGCTGTTCATACCTTGTTGACTACCTATTGTGTGTAACTATTATAATTAAGCCTCTCATATTTCACCTCTAACCACGTTTTAATTCATGATAATATAATTATTGTATAACTGTAGCCTCTCGTGGTTTAATTAAACATCAATCAATCAATCATGTGCCATGCCGAAAGCGTGGGCGGTTATGTCTCGCCATTTCACTCGATCACCAGAGTCATGGATCAGCTCAGTGTTCCTGTCTCGACCATGCCATGTGGCCAAGCTATCCAGGTATTTTCTTCTCGGTCTTCCCCTTGGTCTGTTCCCTTCGGTCTTGCCAGTTGTCACTAAGTTATCCAATCCATTTCGAAGAAATGATTTCTTCTCATAACGTCCGAAAAATTTTGACTGTCTACGTCTAATTTCTCTAATCTGTTTACGATGTTCATTTGTCTCCTGTAGTACTTGGTTTTTCTGTCTGTCCATGGTATTCTTTGCATTTTCCTCAGAAACCACATTTCTGCAGCCATCAGATGCTTTTCGGCTTGGCTGCTCATTGTCCAAGTTTCACATCCATACAAAAGAACAGGCGCTATGTAGCCTCTCAACGCTCTTTTTCTCTTTTCATTTGACATCTTTTTATTGGTCAGTATGTTTTTCATCTTGCTAAAGGCTATTTTCGCCATGGCGATTCTTGTTCTAATCTCTTCAAGGCATCTACCATCAGATGTTATGACTGTTCCGAGATAGCTGTACCGATTCACTTGTTGAAGAATATTCCCATTTACTTGTATATTACATTGTGGTATTTCGTTCTTCCTAGTGACGACCATAATCTGTGTCTTTTTAAAATTTAATTCTAACCCCAGTTGTTCAATGTGTGCAACAACCGCATCAACTAATTGTTGCAGATCCTGCTCATTGTCTGCAATCAATACTGTATCATCTGCATATCTAAAGTTATTGATGTTTCGTCCTCCAATGCTGATTCCATTTATATCTTCTACATTTCTGAAAATATTTTCATTGTATAGGGAAAAAAGATCTGGAAAGAATACACATTCCACATCCCTGCCTAATTTTTAAAAAAAATAACCACACACACACATTACAGCTGCGAATTATGTTAGTTCGTTTATATCTCGTCATTGTTTTCATTGTCATTGTTGTTACTTCTTATATGTCGTTATTGTGTTCACTGTCATGTTTTTTTGTTTACACACTAATCCCAATCCCGCATTTTCAAATACACCGCCACTTATAAAAACAGATGAACAGTTCCTGCATTTTTTATCTCCCCCTCGTGGTATGTACCGATTTATCATATGTGGATCCAGTGTGTGACGTTAGCCGTCCATGGGCACGGCTAGCTTACTAAGCTCATAAAAGTAAACATCACTGCAAACGCGCCTATATAATACTGCCACTTCCCTAACGAGGCGAAGTTAGACAAAGCTACTACAACTTCCTTAAAGAGACGAAATCAGAAAAACTTTCTACCACTCCACAAACAGACATGCAGTAAAACAAAGTCAAAAAGAATCTTCCCCAAACAGAGATGCGGGTAGATAACGCTACTGTCTCTCCGACAAAAGACATGCAGTGAGACAAACTCCATGGGTTTGGAAGATAAACTCTATGGACCACTGGGTGAACTTAAAAAGACAGTTAATTTCATACAAGAGACAACATTGCAATTATAGACACATTTCCCGGGAAGGTTAACCCGGTCAACAAATGCCCGCAGAAGTCGGATGTGTCGGCCTAACGGCGCAAGAACGCAGCTCTGCTGTAAACAGGCACAACGCAATCACATCCGAAAAAAAACTCCGGATGAACGAAGAAGAAGAAGAAGAAAACACATTTCAAACGGACAAAAGAAGACGAAAAAGACAAAGCTGCCACAACTTCCCTCAATAGACGAAATTATACAAAGCTACCACCACAACTTCCCTAAAGAGACACAAAGTTAGACAAATCTACCACCGCGCCCCCTAAGAGCTGAAGTTAGACGAAGCTACCACCACTTCCCTAAAGAGACAAAGCTACTACCACTAAACTAAAGAGACGAAGTTAGACAAAACTGCCATAACTTCTCTAAAAAGACGAAAAAGGCAAAGCTACTACAAATTCCTTTAAGAGACGAAGTTATACAAAGCTACTACCACTTGCCTAAAGAGACACACCGTTAGACAAATCTACTACCATGTCCTCAAAGAGACAAAGTTAGACAAAGCTACGACCACTTAACTAAAGAGACGAATGTTGAGAAAGCTGACACCACTTCCATTTTTTTTAATGTTGCATATCACTTAACAGGACGTTGCAGTCAACACCAGCGTTTTTCAGCTGCTGTTGATGTACTAGGCAAGATTACCCTCAGTAGTTTGCCATTACTTTCTGAGCATACCCCCTTAAGTTACCAACGCGGCGAGAAGCGCTACCGATTCTCACGCAGGTTACCTTACTCAAGAGAGTATACGGGATTACGGAGAAAGCCGTTAACTCCTAAGCCAGAGAGACCGGCCCACTTTCAATAAAGAGACGAAGTTAGACAAAACTACTACCACTTCCATAAGGAAACGAAGTTAGACAAAGCTACCACCACGTCCCCAAAGAGACGAAGTTAGACAAAGCTACCACCATGTCCCCAAAGAGACGAAGTTAGACAAAGCTACCATCATGTCCCCAAAGAGACGAAGTTAGACAAAGCTACCATCACGTCCCCAAAGAGACGAAGTTAGACGAAGCTGCCACAACTTCCCTAAAGAGACGAAGTTAGACAAACCTTCTGCCACACCACAAACAGACATGCAGTAAAACAAAGTAAAAAAAAATAATGTTCCCCAAACAGAGATGCGGGTAGACAACGCTACTGCCTCTCCAGTAAAAGACATGGGGTGAGATAAAGCATCTTCACAAAGAGACACAGTAAGTAAAGGACCCTTTTCACGCATCGGGCGTGCTATGCTGTGCCCATATTTTTTTTTTATAGACCAGTCGGTGATGAGGTCTATATCACGCCGACCGCCATTATTGTCCATGACATTCTTGGTACCCATTTTACTTGTGAGCCTAGGTCAATTCTGAAGAAAGAAAAAAAATCGAATTCTCCCAGCTGCGGATAGAATCCATGACTTCTGGGTCAGCATCCATCCGGTTCCAAATGTTGCTGTATGTAGCCGGGGCGCAGTGTTGGGGTGAGCGCCCAACATTGCTTAAATACCCCAATGGCTCGTGAATACATAACCTCTGCAGCAAAAGTCCAACTCCTGGCCTTCACGTTGCGGAACTGTTTTAACTAACAGGAGAAGGGGCGACGGCGAGTATCTGGCGCCGGAAAATAACCAGTGTGCTCTAGATGTGTATACACATACATGCATGTGCAGACACGTGTGTGCGTGTGTACACATCTAAACTCGAGTGAGACCACAGTCTGCTCTAGCAAAGGAAAGGTGCTGAAGACGGAGGCAACCAGCCAGGAGGCGCACCACAGAAATCAGGATGCCACGCAATTACGCAAAATGGAATATGTCGACTACTGCTAAATGTTATGGTGCTCGCCCTGCTTTGGACCCCCAGGCAGGTGCAGTGCCGGGCCCTATGTCTCGAAAGGGTCCAACCCCAACTACTGGAGGTCCTTCTCAGATGTCCTGTGGAGCCAGGGGACATGAGAATAGAACGGCTGGCCATACTAAACAAAGACTTAAAATAATGCACTGGAATGCGGAGGGAGTCAGCAAAAAAAAAAAAAATAGAATTAGAAAACATCCTGGACCAAGAAAAAGTAAGCATATGTTGCTTGCAAGAAACTCACCTCAACGAAAATATAGCCTTCAAAATCAGAGGCTACCAGTGTTACCGATCTGACCGAAAGGACAGGCGAAAAGGTGGGATACTTACCCTTGTAAAAAATAACATCACTGCTTCCCAAATCGAAGTCTACATGGAAGGGGCTGAGTATCAGACACTTAAACTTAAGACAGGCTATACAGACCTACATCTGATCAATTAATACTGTCCAAGTGACCGCCCACAGGCACTGGACACACTACCATTAACAGAAAAAATGATTGTGTGTGGCGATTTCAACAGCCACTCGCAGAGTTGGGGCTATGATCACATGGACCAGAGAGGAGAGAGACTGGAAGACTGGCAGGATGAGAATAGATTCATCTTGGTTAACAAGCCGTCCGACCCACATACTTTCTACTCGAGATCATGGCACACTACAACTACACTTGACCTGGCTTTTCATTCACCAGACCTGGCGTGGAACATTACACGAATTGTTGGGAAACAACTTGGTGGCAGTGACCATCGCCCAGTCTTTCTAACTGTAGAAAATGAGCTTGTAAGTGAAAGCAGCACCCTCTCGAGGTGGAACTACAAGAAAGCAGACTGGGCAATTGCCAAATACCGAAATTCCTCCTTTCTGTGCCATGCCATGAAAAATATCATATAATTGAACTCACGGCAAGGAACTGGCTCTTTAAACTTGGAGCGATGACAACAGTCACCAACGTTATGACGAACTTTGAAAAATAACGTGAAATAGGAGAGTTCCAGAAACTAATACCGTTTTATTACGGCAGTTGACAAATCTGATACATCTCACAGTGTAATAATTAGCGTCTCTGTTCTGACCAGAGGGGCATCTAATCTTAACATACACCAGATGGTTTACCCAGCTTGTCCAACGTTCGCCTGGCTGTCCCTCAGTATCACCTGTCCTTCATATGTTCACTCCGGGTCCTTGCTGTCATCTTTCCTCCAATTCTGTCTGTCTAGAGTTTGCACGTCGTTCTCAAATCCATGGCGTTTTCAATATATGCTTCTAACTGTTCTTAGCTTGGAGTAAGTCCACTGCTAGCCTTCAACCGATCCACTAGCCACACCAAGTTGTTCTCCAAATCGAATGCACGCCCGTTCACCTTGATTGTCGCACAACGTATGATTTCGTTGTCACGCTAGCGTTGGTGTGACGTATATTCGTATCCCATAGTTTACGTGCCCTGTTTGCATTGAGAGTTCCTTTTATCCTCTGTATGGCGTGATCTGGGCACTTGCTATGTGGCAGCAATGTACAAGAATCGCACCAGCATACTGGTTAGAAACCTTAACACTGAGAAAGACATAAATAAAGTAGTTGAAGAGTTTGGGAAATGCATACTACAGGCAGCGCGAGAAACAGTACCAAGAGGAGCCCGTAAACAATATAAACCCTACTGGAGTAGTGAACTGGAACAGTTGCATAATGGTGTGGAAGTGTGTAGAAAGCAAGCAGAGGCCACACCCAGCCAAAAGCACCACAATAAATTCCAGCATGCAAAAGCCAAATTTCAAAGGGCCAAGCTGCAGGCTAGACGGAAAAGCTGGCAGGAAAAAAACAGTCTCTGAACTTTGAAAGAGACACAAGGAAATTGTGGAAGCTAATAAAACAACTTAATGATGAGGGCATAGGGAGAAACTCAATTGCACTACATAAAGATGGAAACATCTTAACAAGAAAGCAAGCAGCTGACCATTTTGCGGACTCATTCGCACAAGATAACAATATCAAAATTAGTCCAGAGAAACAACAAGAGATTCGAGAGAAACGGCAACATACAGGACAGAAGGAAATAGTACATGAGGTTCTGGAGGCACCCATCACAATCAGCGAGCTGAAGCTAGCCATATCAAAACTGAAAATGAGGAAGTCACCAGGAGCTGATGGTATCTCCAATTAAATGATCGGGAACCTATGAACAGAGGCCAAAGCAAAGCTGTTGCAGATCTTCAATAACAGTTGGACCTTAGGCAGTGTTCCACAAGCCTGGCGAGAAGCAATCATGATACCCCTCCTAAAATCAGGGAAAGATAGTTCAATTGCCTCTAGCTACAGACCAATTAGCCTCACCAGCTGTCTCTGCAAAACACTGGAGCGCATAATCAATCATAGACTGCAGTGGTACATTGAAAGTAAAAACATCCTTGTGCCACAGCAGGCTGGATTTAGGCAGTGCTACTCTACAGAAGATCAGACAACCTGCCTCTCTCAGGAAATTGAGGATGCATTCCAAGAGAAGAAGCTGATGCTTGCGGCATGGATAGATTTGAATAAAGCCTTTGACAAATTCTGGAAAGAAGGTCTGATGAATAAACTGCAAAGTCAATGGAAGAATGTACAAATGGGTGAAAGCATACTTGCACAACAGAAGAGCCCGAGTACAGATAGACGGACTCAAGAGCAAGAAAGTACTACTGCGTCACGGTGTTCCCCAGGGCGGAGTCTTGTCCCCCACACTTTTTCTAATCTTCATCAATGATCTCGTTGCTAATCTACCGCATGGAATTAAAGCGGCAATGTACGCCGATGACCTGGTTGTATGGAGCACAAATGAACATGCATCAGTGGCCACCAGATTGCTACAAAGAGCTGTAGATACATTTGTTGCATGGGCAAATAGATGGTGTGTCAGCATAAACACTGACAAGTGCAGCTCCACCCTATTTACCCTCTCTCCAAAACAAAAGGCAGGGATCATCCAGATAAATGAAACACACATAAGAGAAGATAAAGAACCAACATACCTTGGAGTAAAATTTGATGGCAGGCTGTCATGGAGAAAGCACATCAACAAAGCAGTAGCAAAAGCCAGAAGGAAAATAGCCATACTGAGAACGCTAAGTGGAACCACATGGGGAGCCAGTGGGAAAATACTTAGCAAAGTTTATCAACAGAGCATACGACCACACCTGGAATACGGGTCAGCTGCGTGGTGTTCGGCATCAAAAACCACACTACAAGAGCTGGACAAAGTGCAAAATCAAGCACTTGGAGTCACCACAGGAGGGATGAGATCAACCCTTATAGTGGAAATGGAGAAGATGGGGAGGACACAAGCACTGAGTGAGCGCAGAGATACGAAAACGCTAATACAAGCAGAAAAGTTCCTAAGCTTGCCAGGCCACCCTGTGAAGAACAGATTTGCAAATCTAGCTATGGGGCGGTTGAAAAGAAGTAGTTTTATCCACCAGGCCAAACGACTCTGCAGAGAAACCACCGATCTGCCCCCTAACAACTATTCCAGAGCGAACTCCATGGAAAGATGAGCATAGACTATCATTAAAAATCCAGACAAAAGTGAGAGAAATATTTGACAAGGAAGAACAGAACAGTGTGCAGCGCAGAACAGCCACTCTCAGATTCATTGATGAAGAATACCCACAGGACCTCTGGATCAGAGTCTACACAGATGGGTCAGCACAAAATGCTGTTCGAAATGGAGGAGCGGGAGTGTACATAGAATACCCAAATAATACTAGGGACACAAATAGAGTACCGACAGGAAAGTACTGCCATAACTACGATGCTGAAATTGAGGCAATCAAGATAGCAACAGAGAAATTACTAAATACGAGCAATGGTACACAACCTGTGGTGCTATTGACAGATGCAAAATGAGTACTCGAGGCGCTCCTGTCAGGGAAATTGCCAGTACTAAGGACACTACTTTCTGATCTTACCAGTCAGCATACGGTCACCATACAGTGGATACCATCCCACTGTGGAGTACCCGGTAACGACAGAGCTGATCAATTGGCTAAAGAAGGAGCCAAAGAAGAACAGCCTGGTGTGCCCGTTACATACCACCAAAAGAAAAGAATGATCAAATCAGTCAGAAAGCCACCAAAACCTGCTCAAGATGACTACCACGTTAAGGACAGACCAGAACAAGTCATTATTCTGCGCCTCAGAACAGAGCACAATAGATTACGCAACCACATGTATACAAAATTCAAGATTGGAGAAACAGCCACGTGCACATGTGGATTGGCGTCGCAGACAGCAGAGCACATACTCCAAGACTGCCCAAAATATAACATATCTAGGCAAACCTTCTGGCCTAGAGAGACGACAGTGGAAGATAAACTCTATGGACCGCTGTGTGAACTGAAAAAGACAGCTCAATTCATACAAGAGACAGCATTGCAGTTATAGACATATTTCAAGCGAACGAAAGAAGAAGAAGAAGCATCCATCCATCCATCCATCCATCATGTGCCATGCCGATAAGCGTGGGCGGTCATGTTCTGCCATCTCACTCGATCACCAGAGTCGTGGATCAGCTCCGTGTTCCTGTCTCGACCATGCCATGCGGCCAAGCCATCCAGGTATTTATTTCTCGGTCTTCCCCTTGGTCTCTTCCCTTCGATCTTGCCAGTTGTCACCAAGTTCTCAACGTCACTTCTTCTCGTAACATGTCCAAAAATGTTTGGCTTTGCATGTCTAATGACTCTAATCAGTTTACGATCTTCATTTGTTTCTTGCAGGGCTTGCTCATTGGTTTTTCTGTCTGTCCATGGTATTCTTTGCAATTTCCTCAGAAACCACATTTCCACAGACATCAGATGTTTTTCAGCTTGACTGCTCATTGTCCAGCTTCACGTGCATACAAAAGTATATGCTCTATGTAGCACTTCAACACTCTTTTTCTCGTTTCAATTGATATCTTTTATTGGTCATTATGTTTTCCATTTTGCAAAAGGCTGCTTTCGCAATGGCAATTCTTGTTCTAATCTCTTCGAGGCATCTCCCATCAGATGTTATGACTGTTCCGAGATAACTGTATCGATTCACTTGCTTAAGAATATGCCCATTTACTCGTATATCACATTGTGGTATTTCCTTCTTCCCAGTGACGACCATAATCTGTGTCTTCTTACTATTAAGTTCTAACCCTAGTTGTTTACTATGTTTCAGCTTTCTCACATGCATGTGCCAACTTTGGGCTCAATATCAATTTGGAGAAGACTGTAGTTATGTACCAGCCAGCTCCAGGGAATAATCACACTGTGCCGAATATCAAAGTGAATTGTCATAGTCTAAGTGTTGAGGACAAATTCACCTGTCTTGGCAGCACTGTGTCACAAGCTGCCACAATTGATGATGAAGTGAATGCAACTATCTCCAAGGCCAGTGCGGCCTTTGGTAGACTGTACAAAAATGTATGGAACAGAAATGGAATAAGCCTGCAAACAAAGCTGAAAGTCTACAAAGCAGTTGTATTATCCACACTTCTATATCATATGCCTGTGAAACCTGGACTGTTTATCAGCGACACGCTAGGAAATTATACTACTTCCACACAGTCTGCCTTAGGAAGTTACTGAAGATTAAATGGCAAGACAAGATCCCAGACACTGAAGTCCTAGAAAGAGCATCCATGCCCAGTATCCACACTCTACTAATGAAGAATCAGATTCGCTGGGCTGGTCACTTGACTCGCATGCCAGATCACAGGCTCCCTAAACGAATCTTTTACGGCGAATTGCGTTGTGGTAAACGCTCCCAAGGCGGCCAGAGGAAACGCTTTAAAGACACTCTGAAAATCTCGCTGAATGCTTTTGGAATTCATCATGACACCTGGGAGACTGCAGCCAGAGACCGAAATTCGTGGCGTGCATCATTACACAAGGGTGCAGTCACTTGTGGGGAAACCAGGACTGCAAGAGCTGTGAAGAAAAGACAGAACAGAAAAACCACTGCAGAAAATCCTCCTCCAGAAATGTCAAGCATTCTTTGTCCACATTGTCAAAGAACATTTAGGGCCAAAAAGGCCTTATCAGCCATCTTAGAACTCACGGCTCCATACTTTCAACACCACTGGATGAAATGAATGGTCATCATCATTCTTGATGGACAAACAACAACAGTTATTCACTGTGTGCAACTACCGCATCTACTAAGTGTTGCAGGTCCTGTTCGTTGTCTGCAATCAAGACTGTATCATCTGTATATCTAATGTTATTGATGTATAGTCCCCCAATGTTGATTCCTTCCATATCTTCTATATTTTTGAAAATATTCTCACTGTACAGGGAAAAATGATCTAGAGACATTACACATCCTTGTCTCACACCTCTTTTAATGGGCTGATATTGGCCTACATCGTTCTCGATTCTGATGGCAGCATGTTGTTTCCAAAACATGTTTTTTACAAGTCTAAGGTCTTTTCCATCATTTTGTAGATCTTCAGGCATCCATATCATGTCGTCATGTCTCACTTTATCGAAAGCCTTTGTGTAGTCAATAAAGCAAAGATATAGATCTTTGTTTACTTCTATAGAACGTTCAATTATTTTTCTCAGTATATATACAGCATTTACTGTACCCTTGCCTTCTATAAACCAATATTGTTTTTCTCCTACTTCGGTTTGTATTTTCTTCTAAACTCTGGGTCAGCAGGGTATGTGTCAAAGAGACAAGCAGGTAGACGAGTCCACTGACATTTCCCCAAACAGACACGCATGAAGACTAAGCCATTTCCCTAAAAGCGAAGAAGAAAGCAAACCAGTAATAAGCAGAGAGCTTCATAAACCAAAGCAAATATCAATCAATCAATCATGTGCCATGCCGGAAAGCGTGGGCGGTCATGATTCGCCATTTCACTCGATCACCAGAGTCGTGGATCAGCTCAGTGTTCCTGTCTCGTCCATGCCATGTGGCCAAGCCATCCAGGTATTTTCCTCTCGGTCTTCCTCTTGGTCTGTTCCCTTCGATCTTGCCAGCTGTCACTAAGTTCTCCAGTCCATTTCTTCTCATAACATGTCCAAAAAGTTTTGACTGTCTACGTCTAATTTCTCTAATCAATCTACGATTTTCATTTGTCTCTTGTAGTACTTGGTCATTGGTTTTTCTATCTGTCCATGGTATTCTTTGCATTTTCCTCAGAAACCACATTTCTGCAGCCATCAGATGTTTTTCAGCTTGACTGCACATTGTCCAAGTTTCACATCCATACAAAAGAACAGGCTCTATGTATCCCCTCAACACTCTTTTTCTCGTTTCAATTGACATCATTTTATTGGTCAGAATGTTTTTCATCTTGCTAAAGGCTACTTTCGCAATGGCGATTCTTGTTCTAATCTCTTCAAGGCATCTGCCATCAGATGTTATGACTGTTCCGAGATAATTGAACCGATTCACTTGTTGAAGAATATTCCCATTTACTTGTATATTACATTGTGGTGCTTCGTGCTTCCTAGTGACGACCATAACCTGTGTCTTCCTACAATTTAACTTCCAACCCCAGCTGCTCACTGTGTACAACCACAGCGTCTACTAATTGTTGCAGATCCTGTGCATTGTCTGCAATCAATACTGTATCATCTGCATATCTAATGTTATTTATGTTTCGTCCTCCAATGCTGATTCCATTTAGGTCTTCTACATTTCTGAAAATATTTTCACTGTATAGGGAAAAAAGATCTGGAGACATTACACATCCCTGCCTAACACCTCTCTTAATAGGTTGATATTGTCCTACTTCATTATCAATCCTTATGGCAGCTTGTTGTTTCCAATATACGTTTATTATAAGTCTAATGTCTTTCCCATCAATTTGTAGATCTGCAAGCATATCCACAATGTTGACATGTCTAACTCTATCAAAAGCCTTTGTGTAGTCAATAAAGCAAAGATGTATATCCTTGTTTACTTCTAAAGCACGTTCAATAACTGTTCGCAGCATATACACAGCATTTACTGTACCCTTTCCTTCTACAAACCCACATTGTTCTTCCCCTATTTCAGGTTGTATTTTCTTCCTCACTCTTTGCATGATAATTCGTAACAAAATCTTTGTGATGTGACTCATTATACTAATTGTTCTATGTTGATCACATTCTAAGGTTCCTGATTTCTTTGGGATAGCAATAAATACAGAATTACATAATTCAGAAGGTATATCTCCAGTATCATATAATGTGTTCAGCAGTCTAGTGACTTGCTCTAGTCCAAATTCTTCTAAAGCTTTAATCATTTCTGTTGTGATGTTATCTGCACCGGGGGCCTTGCCAGCTTTCATATGCTTAAGAACATTTTGAACCTCCATCTTTAAAATTTCTGGTCCTTCATTATTAAATCTAATAGCATACTGTTCCTCTCTGTTATCATTATACAGGTCTTTCACATAATCTGTCCATACATGTAGAATCTGATCTTTTTCTATTATGATTTTGCCATCTTTAGTTTTTAGACAGCCTGTTGATGTACTTGTTCTTTTATTAGTAAGTTCCTGAATTCTCTTGTGCACTAATTTGGTATTTTGACTGTTGTGTTGATTTTCAATTTCTAAGCACTTTTCCTCAAGCCATGATTCTTTTGCCTTCCTACATAATACTCTGACTTGTCTGTGAATTTCTTCATATTTGGCAGGATTATTTTTGTTGAGTCTTCTTGTTTCCATTAAGTGTAAAATTTCCTCAGTCATCCATTTCTTACGACCCACCTTCTTTAATTTTGGAATAGTTGTTTCTGCAGCCACATTGATTGAATTCTTTAACATTTCCCATTGATCATCCACATCCTGGAATAGGATCTCTAGATCAGACAATATTTCAAATCTGTTCTGTACTTCTATGTTGAATTTGTTTTGTATTTCCTTGTCATTACTCAATGTACACAAGTCATATTTAGTGTTTCCTGTTATATACTTGACTTTCTTCAACTTTATCCTCAATGTTCCTGTGAGTAATCTGTGGTCACTATAACAATCAGCACTGGGAACTGTTTTTGCTACTTTTAGCGCGTTTCTAAATCTTCTGCTAATGAGAATGTAGTCAATCTGGTTTCTAATCCTGCTATCAGGACTCCTCCAGGTCCATAATCTTCTAGGGTGTTGCTTGAACCAGGTATTTCCTACAATCATTTCCTGTTCTTTTGCCCACTCTACTAGTCTGTATCCTCTTTCATTTCTCTCTCCTAAACCATAGTTTCCTACTGTGTATCTATCCCCTTGATTTCCTACTTTTGCATTGAAGTCCCCTATTATGATGTTTATTTCTGAATTTTTACATTTCTTTAAGGCAGACTCTATGTCATTATAAAATTCCTCTACACTATCTTCACTGGACTCTCCTGTTGGGGCATATACCTGAATAACATTTATGTTAAAAGGTCTGCCACTCAATTTAACTAGAAGAACTCTGTCCGACACGGCCCAATATCCCTGAACAGACGTTGATGTTTTCCGGTCCAAAATTATTGCCACTCCCCTATGTCGATCTTCACCTCCAGAATAAATAATCTTAAAATCTTTATGTATCTTGATGCCTGCTCCTGTCCATCTCGTTTCACACATACCTAATATATTAATTTTTTTCTCTTTGAATTTCTTGTGTTATGTTCTCTAATGTTCCGTCGTTGTTTAACGTCCTAACGTTCTATGTTCCTAATTTTAATGTCTCTGTCCTTGTCTTGCGATGATCATAATTTTGTGGTGTCTTATTATCCTTTCATGTACGCTTATTTTTGCTTCACCGTGAGCAAGAAATATTCTCAGCATTTCAGAGAACAGTGGCTCAGTGACTCGAGATTTCAAAAATGGTTGTTAAAAGTAGAAGGGGATAATACTAAGTGTTTTTGCAAATACTGAAAAGCAAATAACAAGCAGCCAAATTCCGAAGTTTGAGGGCGAAAGATACACCGGGAAATGTCGCGATATGTAGGAACAACACAGGTAAATAGGTCGGCATGGCCGATTGGATAAGAGCGCTCGCTTTAACTGCCGGTGTGCTGATGCAGAGGTAGCGGGTCCAACCACTACACCGGTCAGTTGGACTAAAATGTTGACTTCTCGTCCTTGACTTGCGGACGTTAATTACAAGTACCTGATGGCGTGGGACATTGGTAATTAATAGTGAAATCTAATTCACACGCAAAAATAATTCCAACGCATCAGAATTAGAGGCACGAGTATGGACTACACTTGAGTTCAAAGCGAGCGAACGTTAAAAGAAATTACATAATTGAATCAGTATCAAACTACCTTTCTCCAGCAAGCACAATCGTAGACAAGCCATTGATCTGCACACACAGTTGGTATTCCCCTAAAAACTATCACAGAACGAACTCCGTGGAAAGAAGAACATAGACTATCACTACAAATCCAGACAAATTCATTCATTGGCACCTTACCGTCTTGATAGACCATAGTTTGTTACCTTGTGCTCAGTGTTGCTATTTTAACGCTTTTCCCACCATATTTGGTGCTTTTTCAAGTCATTTGGTGCCAAAATGTTGCAATTGGCGAGGCCGCACGAATTTTGTGCTTCACAATTTTTTGGGGTGCTTTTTGGTGCTTTTTTTGTGTAGGTAAAATTACTTTAAAAATCATTTTGGGAACACTAAAAAGCCGAATTTGAACTGAAGCGAGGGAGTAAAACAGCCTTAGTACGTTACCGAGTATCCTGGCCATATTAAAAAAACATGATACTTTTATAAAAACCATACTGGAATGCAAGGTTGAGGGAAAGCAAGCAAGACGTAGACAACGATACAAGTGGGAAGATAACATCAAGAGATGAACGAACATCAGCCTAACAGAATGTACAGTCAAGGCGAGAGACAGACAGTGTTGGCGATCCATTGCAGTCAACCTTCATTGTGGAGACGGCACCTGATTGATTGATTGACGTTACCGCGCAATAGTCAATTAATTTAACTCCTTTTAATACGATTTAGCTAAAAGCGAACGCCATCTTGCAGACAAGACAAGTCCAAACGTCAATACATTAGCTTGTAATCGAGTTCATAATTTTGTGGTGTCTACATTATCCTTTCATGTACGCTTATTTTTGCTTCACCGTGAGCAAGAAATATTCTCAGCATTTCAGAGAACAGTGGCTCAGTGACTCGAGATTTCAAAAATGGTTGTTAAAAGTAGAAGGGGATAATACTAAGTGTTTTTGCAAATACTGAAAATGTTCAATGGCAGCCTGGTTAAGTGACATTGAGAGGCACAAGAATACAACAAAACATCAGAAAGTCGAACAACCATTCAGTACACAAAGACAAACAACAATTGGATTTGACAAACTGAAAGATGATGTCAAAGAAACAGAATGATGCATGTCTTTGTTTATAGTTGGCCATTGTCTGCTGCGCATTGTTGACCATGTAAGTGAACTCTGTAAGGTACACTTTGGTGACAGCAAAGGTTGCAAGAACTTTAAGCTTAGGAGAACTAAGTGCAGAGCAGTTATTTTAAATGTACTTGCACCATATTTCACAAGCTTCTTCTTCTTCTTCTTCTTCGTTCATCCGGAGTTTTTTTTTTCCGGATGTGATTGCATTGTGCCTGTTTACAGCAGAGCTGCGTTCTTGCGCCGTTAGGCCGACACATCCGACTTCTGCAGGCATTTGTTGACCGGGTTAACCTTCCCGGGGACGTGATAGCTGATATTGGCAAAAGTAAATACAGCGTTTTGATTGATGAGAGCAATGACATTTCTGAAATATGCTACTTGGAGTAGCTATTAGGTACTATTCAGAGACAAGAGAGCAGTTTGTGGTTACTTACTTAGACTTAGTTGAATTGGGTGACTACAACGCGCAGGCAATATGCAATGCGTTAAAAGATTGTTTAAACAAGAATGGACTTGAGTTGCAAAAACTAGTTGCACTCGGCACTGACAATGCATCTGTCATGACAGGTTTAAACAATGTAGCGTATACAAAATTAAAATCCGAAGTTCCTCATCTGGTACTAGTTAGGTGTGTATGTCATTCCCTTCAGCTGACAATGTCACGGGCTGCAGCTGCTTTTCTGCCCAGGAACATGGAGTTCATGATTAGAGAAACATATATCTGGTTTTCTCACTCAATTCTTCGTCATGCAAAGTACAGTGAGCTTTTTGCTTCAATAAATATGGCGACATGAAAAACTATGTGTTTCTACATTATATGTTTAGCGACATGAAAAACTATGTGTTTCTCATTTTTCTCAAGCATATTCTCGGAGAAGTTCAAAGCGTGAATAAGAAATTCGAAGCAGATATACAGGATCCAACAAAATTACTCAGCGATCTTGTCCAACTCACTGATTCTATCAGCTTAAAGATTGCTATTCCTGGGAGAAAAAATAACAGAAAGTGATGCTATTCAAGATTATTTAGATCATAATCCTAATCTAGGTTATGAGTTTGAGAAAGAAATAGCAGGCTACAAGTTTCCTGATGAGAAAGAAATTCGTGGAAGGTGCATATAGTTTTTAATAGAGCTGTTGACACAGCTGCGTTTACGTTTGCCGGATAACGTTCCAGTGTTGCAGTCCATGTCATGTCTTAGTGGAAGTGAATGTCTACAGCCAATGAAGCCTGGTATATTGGATCTTGCTAAAATGTTTGTAGAAGATGCAGCTACTCTCACCCGCATCGATTTCCAGTGGAGAAAACTTCATCATATGCAGTGGACATAGACCTCTGACACACTTGGACTGTGGGCAGAAATAGCCTCATACAGGGATGCCACCGGTGAAAATCCTTTCCAAGTTCTTACAGTTTTTGCTTTAACTGTGCTCATTTTACCTCATTCTAATGCGGACATGGAGCGTATTTTCAGTCAGAGGAAGTTATAAAATCAAAATTGTGAAACAGACTGAGCATAAATAGTTTGACAGCTGTTTTGACTATTAGATATGGAATGAAAAGATATGGCAAATGCTGTCATGATTATAAACTACCTAAGGATATTCTTCGAAAAAATTGGATCACAGGAGGCATTTACACGTTTCTTTCAATCATCATCATCATCATCATCATCATCATCATCATCATCATCATCATCATCATCATCATCATCATCATCATCATCATCATCATCATCATCATCATCATCATCATATCATCATCATCATCATCATCATCATCATCATCATCATCATCATCATCATCATCATCGTCCTCCTCCTCCTCATCGTCATCATCATCGACATCATCATCATCGCAGGAGCAAACACAGCAGGAAATAGCTACATAAACTGAAAAGGAGTTGTCTGACTGGGATTTGGCGGATCTGAAAGAAACTTCATTCTAATATTCAGTGATAGTAATCAATTATAAGGTGCTACCTTGTTACATCTATATATATAAAAGACGATGTATGTATGTCTGTTAT
This sequence comes from Cepaea nemoralis, assembly GCA_014155875.1. Lineage (NCBI taxonomy): Eukaryota > Metazoa > Mollusca > Gastropoda > Stylommatophora > Helicidae > Cepaea > Cepaea nemoralis. The sequence continues at coordinate 70,876 of JACEFZ010028483.1, forward strand.
TTATGCGTTCGATAACGGTCCATCCGATTGAGATGAAATTTTCTACATGCTTTCTTTTCATTCCCGTGCAGCCAACTGTCATAGTTTGTTAGTGTACAATCAGCTATTTACTTACTAAAATTTAATATTTAAATTTACATTATCATTTATATATAGCGAGGGGACTTAACTTAAGAAAAGTTATTTCAAGGGGCATAACGTTTAATAGAATTGCTATATATTTTATATATAGATTGTTGCATTGTTTTCAAAGATTTATAAACTCTTTGTCTACAGTTATTTACAGGCATATGAGTTATAATAAATAATGATATAATCTTTAAGGCATTTTCAAAGTTTTCATAAAAATAATGCATCTATTTAAATAGTGAAAATTTTCTAACCCATCTTTTTATTTTTCTTCAACAGCACATTAATTTTTTTTTAACATTCTCATATGTATGGCGCGTTACACCCACGTTGGGTATTTATGATGCCCATGTTAAACATTTCCTCAACGAGTTACTTTTCATGCATTTTAATGCTTATTGTTCTTTTGTTGTCAAAGAATTGCTTCATAAGAGATGTTGAATGAAAGAATGTATGAGAGGAAATAGAGAAGAAGGGCAGAATGTAGGACGGGCCTGCGTGCCCAATTCTTAACCCTTTGAAAATAAAGATTTTCGTTCGTTAAAAAAAAAAAGTAATTTTTTGTGAGAGAAAGTTAGTTGCATATCGTTTGCAGTACTCTGCAGTCAACCCACCGCCCACCATTTATTGGCTGTTCGTGATATCTTGGTAAGTTTACTTTAGATAGATCTCTTCCAATCATATTTTCTACTATCAATCTATCTATTCTTCTATTCTATCTATATTTTTAACGGGAACGGGCCGAACATAGACAGACAGACAGACAGACAGACAGACAGACAGACAGACAGACAGACAGACAGACAGACAGACAGATAGATAGACAGACGGGAACGGGAGCTTATATGACTACTTATATGAATTAAATGAAATGCTCCCCTCCAGGGGCTGGGCGAAGCCGGCCGCGTCAAACAGACAGACAGACAGACAGACAGACAGACAGACAGACGAACAGACGGATAGATAGACAGACAGATAGATAGATAGATAGATAGATAGATAGATAGATAGATAGATAGATAGATAGATGGATGGATGGATGGATGGATGGATGGATGGATGGATGGATGGATGGATGGATGGATAGATAGATAGATAGATAGGGCCTGGGCGAAGCCGGGCCGGGTCAGCTAGTTTGTAATAAAAACCGTTGGTGCTTTGTTTGGGTGCTTTCCAAAAATTTGTGGTGCTTTTTGGGTCGATTTTGGTGCCTTTTAATCATCAGGAAGTGGCAACACTGCTTGTGCTTCAAAAAGACATAATAACTACAGCCCATGGCGGTTGCGAATGTGACTGATAAACCAATTCGTTCTGTACACGTTTGTCCACAATGGATGCATGTGAACACGTGGTCCTTGTGACGAGCGTGAGTTTTGCATCTATGGGGTAAACGACTTATTAGGAATTTGCTAATTCCAGCAATGTTACAACAAAGGTTCAGAGATGTTAAGAGGAGAAGTATATGCAGATGTGAGGTCATTAAAGGTTGAGGGAGGAATTCCAAGTACAATGGCAAGCTCTAAAAACAGGGGGAGAGTAGATCATGGTGTTGTCAGCCTTAGTCACGTAGGCACTAGATAAACCATGAAAGTAGAGTGGATGCGAGGTCAGAGTAGTGATTAAGAAACTCCGGAACAGTGAGTAAGACCCAACACAGAGAGTGTTAGGACACGTACGGGCTAAGAGGAGGTAACTAATGAGATGAGTATACGTGACATTAAGACTGACAGACAAAGAGAAATCAGGAATAGAATGTTGGAGTTATGTAAAGTAGGGTCCCAGAGGATAAATTGTGTGTTTAGTGGGTGGTCTGCAAAGAGAAGATAAATACGCGAGGCTGGGAAATTGAAGGGGATTCGAGTAGAGTACAGCCGAGTGGAGGCTGGGGCTAGGTTTGGAGAGCTAGCCCGACAGTGGAGTCGTGGCGGAGTTAGGGACAACTCAGCCTGGTGGATGCTCAGACAGTGGAGTCTGAGGCGACTGCGTCAGGGAGACGTAGCGAGGGCATTAAGATATGGACCAGTGGAGGGATCTGGGTCCAGAGCGAAGATACTCAGAGGAGAGCTGAGTTTTGAGTCAGACAGTGAAGGTCTGATTTGTGAGCAGTGATATTTTGGGCTGAGTGAGGAAACCAGCCAGAAAGCGGCGTTCAGGAAGAAGTATTCAGTGTGGGCTACGTTTAAGGGAAGAAACTAGCCAGTTCGGGCTGAGGAGGAAATCTCAGGCAGTCAGGAAGATCGGACACAGGATCTAGTCCGAGGCCTATTAGTCTTATCAGGCCGATCGAAGACAGTTGTGTTATGTACCTGTGCCAATGCATTTTCTGGAAATAGTGTCATGTTTGCTGTGAATCATGTACCTGTGTCATTAATAAATGGATGTGCGCGAAACGGTGTTTTTATAGTGTCTGTAGCTGTGCACCTGTAAACCTGCAGAGTGTTCATACAAACATTCACATTGATATCCTCTAGACAACGATAGCCACTCTATATGTCACTCGGTCATCTTCCACTTTGTGACAGTCCTTTTCACCACCACGTACCATCTTACGTCTCACTCGCTCAGTGTCCGACCACCTGCAATCATTTTCTCCTTTGTCTTTATTCCATTTCTGATATTTGCTCCCCGTGCAACACGTTCGGCGGCGACTTGCTCCCAGTGTGCATTAACATACAAAATCATTACTGAGGCGCTCCAGTGTGGAAAATCGCGACTACTATAGACACTACTATATGAACCAATCAGCCAACGTAAGGTCACCTTACAGTAGATACAATCTCGCTGTGGAGTACCGGGAAACGAAAAAGCTAATCAACTAGTTAAGGAAGGAGCAACAGAAGAGCACCCTGGTGTACCTTTCATGTATCACCATATGAAAAGAATCATCAAATCAATCAGAAAACCAGCAACACCAGGACAAGGCAATTTGTTATTTTATAAACAGGCCAGAACAAATCAGTATTCTGTTTCTCAGAAAAGGACACAGTCGATTACGCAAACACATGTATACACAATTCAAGACAGGCGAATCAGCCTCGTGGATTGCATCATAGATAGCAGATCACATAAGCCAAGATTACCCAAAATACGACATATCTAGGCAAACTTTCTGGCCCAAAGAAACCACACTGGATGATAAATTCTATGGCCCACTGATAGAACTAAAAAGGACAGCAAGGTTTATACAAGAAACAACATTTCATCATATAGACAATACATTACATTTCAAGCGAACGAAAACGAAGAAGTAAATACAGTGAAGTACTGTAGCATAGTGGTGTGAACGTTTGCAGGCTGAGACGATGGTTATGTGCATGCATCTCCGCAGAGACGGAGACTTCCAGCCTAATCTCGACACCAGGAGATGTTGTGGGAAGTAAAGACGGTCTGTGTGATACTGACTACAACCCATCGAGTGGAGTTTTATTCATATACATGTGGGATAGCATCATTTGCTGAAGACTTCGAGAATTATTATTTACTTAATAAAAGTGTCGTCTTTAATTGTAGCTGAAAAATGTCACGTCTCTGTTACATTTCTTTCACCTGCCCCTCCCCCCCCCCCACCCTTTTCATTCAGAACTTCTTTCAAACCTCTATGTTTGATTCCATGAAATACCTAATACCTACTCGTCTGTATACCCACCTAGTTTTGATTCCATGAAATACTTATTGGTCTGTATACCCACCTAGTTCTGATTCCACGAAATATCTGTTCGTCTGTGTAAGTATGCGTTTAAGTTGTTTCACGCTTATCTCACATCGTATTATTTCTGTTATTCACTACTTTTGACTAAGCCTTAGCCGCGTTGGCCCTTAAAAATTGAAGAGTACCTAACTAACTAGTCTACGTAAGTACTATACTATTCTAACTAATTTTAAAATTTTAACTGTGGTCGCAATAATATGGTCATGTTTCTTTTTCTTTCCTTTCACTTATGAGACTGCTGAATTAAAACCAATTAAAAAAAAAAAACGTGTGTATGTCCTAATGCATGGAGTTGCATTCAACCCCAGCCTATATTAACTGTTCGTGATTTTCTAAGCAGTTTCGTGTTGCTATTTATGCTAGTTTCTGAACGAGAAGCCAAACTTAAGTCCGACTGACCGGTGTGTGAAATGAACCCACTTTGCCACCTCAGTGACAATTCTAAGAGAAAATATCAAACATGAATAATTTAGAGTCTGTAATTACACATTTTAATAATAATATTATTGAAACCAAAGACCGAGATCTGTGGAAAGTCATGAATGGCACTTGATGATGAATATTAGTACTGATAAATTTAAATACACCAGAAAATATCCGACTGAACAGAATGACTTTTGACCCAGTAAGTAAATAATGGAGCTGAAATAACTATGTTACTATGACTAAACTAAACTCTCCTTTAAACTTAGACACTTTTTTATTCAATGTTTTCTTAATGAACCAGTTAGCAACTATATATCATTGCAACCAGGACAGTGAGGCCTGAATGTGACATCTGGTTTTAGATATGATGTAAATCTTCTTCTGCCTTTCATCTCCCAAATGAAGCTTAGACCCTCAACCAACTCGCGCCAGACTGTGTAGAGTGTAGACCCTTGGATTTTGCAGAAACAGTTTTTTATGGGATGAGGTAGCCGGTCTCCCACCAACCCTTTTATGGCGCGCTTGTTATGTTACAGTGTTACTGTTCTTTGCTTCCCATTGTGAGCCCCAGTTAATAATTGATATAAACTTGTTTCTTTAAACAATGTACTGGTGTACACTTTAATACGAAGTCAGAGTCATAGATGGGTCCGAAAATTGATTTCATTCAGAAAGCAGTGGCAAACTACTGAACATAAACTTGATAAGAAATTACAAACAGTTAAAAAATATTGGGTTTGACATCCTGTAAAGCATATGCAACTAACTTTTAACTGTAGGGATATCTGTGTCTGAGATTTTCTGATTACTAATCTGTCGAGACAACATGATGTGGAAAAATTCGTGATGCACCACTTTTTAGGTCAAGATTCTCATTCCCTTTTATGTCGAAAGGTTTTTACCATAAACACCTGGGCAGCCCAGTTGTTGATCTGAGGCTGAAGTCCTTAAGTCCTTGTATTGTTTCATTCCATGTCCATTGGGGGGGGGGGGGGGGGGGGGGAGGGGGAGGGGGGGAGAGAGAGAGAGAGAGAATGAGAATGAACATTAACCTATCATTCTCCCATGACTTTTTAAAAATTGTCTGATAGACTGACCACGCACTAGTAGTATAAACTCTGCCTTATGCAGATGCATATGCTGGGGGGAGGATCTGAGCACCTATGGACATGTCCGGAGTGCAACGAAGATACCCCAACTGATAACTGACTGACTGACTGACTCTGCCTTAAAGCAATCACAACAGGAGGCTTATGATTATCAGGAGCTGGGTCCCATTTATACTTATGAGGGGGGGGGGGGGGGGAAACCCACTTGGCATTCCTGAGCACCAGTGTTCTAAATGACTGATTCATACATTATCACATAGTGAGGAGGAGAACGAGCATCTTAAGTGACAAACCATGTGCGTTTGTAGTTTTATTCATGGGAGTGGGAATAACCCTGTTGTATGGTGTGTGTGAGTATGTGTATGTGGTCATGTGTAGGTTGATAGAATCCAGTCAATGCATTCTTTAATCACATGATTTGTACCCTTGAATCCAGTCAGTCAATCAGCACTTCAGTCATAGGATTTTTACCCTTGAATCCAATCAGCACTTCAATCATTGGATTTTTACCTTGGATCCAATCAGACCATCAATGCTTTCAGTCAAATGGCCCTCCCATTTACAGATTCATATAAAGCAGGTCTAGTCTACTATTTCTCCTTATTAGCATTTGAGCTCTGAAAATGGCTTGTGACTATCAGAGTGAGGCTGGTGTCTTTAGTGACGTATCTCCCATTCTGGTGCTAAAATTTCATATTCATGGGAATTGTGTTGCAGAACACTCCTTCCCTTCTCCAACCTGAAATAGCAGCGGTGTGTGCAAGACACAAACTGGAACTTCACATTTTCAGAGAAGCATATTGGCATAATCAGGTCATGCAGTCTGGCAGGATTAGGCCTAGGCTGGTCATATTTTCTTCATGGAAATTTCATCATCTTTCATTTAAAATCAGCTGAAAACCATAAATCGATGATAAGAATGAGAACAGTAATGAAACACTGAAATAAGTGGACAGGTGTAAGAAATATGTCACATGTATCACAAAAAAGGCACTGCCCAACAGTTAAACAGTCCTACCGTATTATAACTTATATCAAACTGAGCTTATAATGTTGTGAGGGAAGCTGTTAAACTTGATCATCATCATACACCCAGAGGATGCTTTGTGGAGGTTGTTATGGAATATTTATGACATCTTTCAATTGCATTGATTTGTGTTGTTGCATCAATAATCAATTTCATGATTCTTATATGAATGAAAAAAGTTTAGAACACATGAAGGGAAAAGTTGGACAGCAAGAACAAAGACAAGTAAAATGTTACTGACAAACCTGAACCAAACTAACCTCCACAAGAAAACATGGAACGTGTCTACCAGTTATTTAAACAATATAAAAGAACACAGAGTAATGTAACTTTGCAGAACACAATTACAGAAAACACAGGACCTTGCAGCGACTAAACTTCATCAGCAAACAAATACACACACACACAAAAAAGGTTACAGTCAAAAGTTGGAGGCAGCCGAGCCAAATGTGGATGAATACAAATGGGAAAATAACATATAGAGATGGATGAACAGCAGTTTCTCGGAGGGTACAATCAGGGTGATATTGGAGATTTATTGCAACCAAAGGTCATTGTTGGGATGGCATCTGATCGATTGATTGATGTCCAACTTGGACACTAACGATAAATTATTTAAAATCACCAGTCTTGGACTATTCATCATCATCACTCTGTTGTCCCTATGATGAAGCTTGGCTGTACTGGTCTCCAGCAATTTGTTGTGTATTCTGCTAGGTTGATTTTTTCCTGATCAAGTGTCTGCCCATTTACATTCTTGATATCAGCTTTTCCCTTCGTCATGGCTTTAAGTAGATTATTCTGCCATTTAATGTGGCCTGAGTAATGTCTTTCTCATGTTTATTTCTCTCAACAGTAAACAGTGCCATATATTTATAAAATCAAATCTCATGGCTTGGTCATCATCATCATTATCATGTGCCTTGCCAGGTGGCGCAGGCTTCCACGTCTCTCCACAGATCTCAGGCCGTGGTGTTCTGGATCTACTCTGCTGATGATTTTTGTCCATTGACTCTCTGTCCAGGTTGGTGCCTGTAGAATAATAAGTTCTAATTGTGCTACTGCCTCCTGTTATTACATGTAATTTCCAAGTACATACTTGCGATGTAGTATATTAAGTTTGATTGTCCTGAGACTTATCACTTACTCAAACTTTTATTTTAACCATAACAAAAAACAAAAAGTTTTCAAATATATGTGCACATCATTAATATTTATTTATTATTGTCATAAAGTATTTCATTTGTTTTTATTTACAATTCACATACAATTATGCATCAACAGTAATTTTTATGAAATATGCATTTAAAAGAAACCAAGTTTTAGTGTTAACAGTAAAGTCACATAACCATCAACACATATAATAATACAAGTAATGTTAAATATATTATTTCATGGTGTACATCCATTAATCATTGACATGCATTTAAAATAAATCATTATTTTCAATGTTTTATTATTAACAATAAATTCATGAAACAGCACAATCTTCGTACCAACTCTATGCTACCAATGCCAAACATGGACAATTTCAGAAAAAAAAAGAAGAAAAATTACAACGGAAATGAGATTCCTGAGAAGAATACTGTATCAAAAAGACAGAAAATCAGAAATGATGAAAGCAGGACTAATGGGGGTTATAGCCCTGCTAGATTTCATTCGAAGCAGCAAGGTAAATGGTTTGGCCATGTAACTAAGTTACCAACTAACAGTATACAAAATCAAGCAATGATGTACAAACCAAATGGAATCAAGAAAAGGCTGACCATGTAAATGGTTAGAGGGAATAACAGAGCCATTGGAATCTTGATATACAGAGCCCATAAACGGGCACTTTCCCACTGTGTATGCTTCACCTCGACACTGCAAGGTACAAGAGAACTAAGATGAGATGAATGAAACCATCACCGGTTATGATAGTGCTGTTCATGTTAAACAATTGTATCATGTCACGGTGTACATGCATTAATCATTGACAGGGGGTTCTCTGTGGTAGGAAGTGGTCAAGCAGACTGCCTTGTGTGTTAAAGGTTTTGGTTGTTTCCCTACTTCATCATTTGTATTGTGCAATCTAAATATGAACCCATGGTCTTCAGTGTGTGAAATAGATAGTTTGACCCATTCACCATTGTCCTTGAATTTCTAAAAAACATTCACTGCATTTGTGTTTAATACATGCAAAACACTTGTCTAAATATTTTCTAAAATTATTTGATGTCAAATTTTGCCACACACGACAGCATTTACAGCAATCAAGCTCATTGATGTATAGTTCAGGAGATGGATCATAGGGCATTAGCCCAAAAGGGGTCATGTCTATTGTTAGTGTTATAAAATCTACAGTGGATTTAAACAACAGTTTGTCTTTCAACACCTGTGGCAGAGGTAAGTTGTTGACACGGTTCTCACGGCCAGGGGATGTCCCCACAGCAGATGATACTTCCACAAAAGCCAGCCTGAACAGGGACACTGGCTGTGAAGACATCTCACCAAGCAGGTTCAAACACTGTGCATGGTTTTTCTTTTCCAGATATGAACGAACAGGTTTGTTATACAATAATGAAGTCAGATCTGATTTTGTAAGCCACATGATGTCAACAAAATGACGAGCCAGGGATGCATTACCACTTAGAAGTACTGTACATAAAGGTGATATATCAAATTTGGGATCAGCAGGTGAGAAGTAGTTAAAGTGTTTGTCTGACCTTACAGTTATGGGTCCTGTTCCATTTGATATAAGTTTACAAATAATGTCACTGTCGTTACAAAATAAAATTCTATGAAACATTTTAGGTTGCAAATAAGAAAAACAGGCACCTCGAGCTAGGAAAACTTCTAGGCAGGCTGTTATATCTTCATTATCAATATCCATGGTCTGGAAGTACGACATGGCGGTCTTTGTTCTATCTGTTTTACTGACGGCATTAATGTCAGCTCCTGCATCCAGTAGAATCTGTACAGCCTCTTTGCTGCATCTGTTTGCAGCCAACATTAATGGTGACAGGCCATCATCATTTTGCAAGTTAACGTCACAGCCTGCATCTATTAGAGTGGTTACAATGTCATCAGTCTCGTAGTTGCAGCCATCATTATCGATTCTGTTTATTGCGTGCAGCAAGGCTGTATTGCCATTTTTATCTGTCGTATTCATTTCGGGGTTGTGATCTATCACCCCCTTGACCACAGCTACATTGCTGTATCTTGCTGCTTGAATTAAAACTGTCAATCCTTCATTATTTTGTGAGTTGATAAAATGTTTGTCTTTAGCATATCTGATTAGAAATTCAGCATTGCTATCACAACCTTCATAAATAGAATAGGAAAAGGCAGTATCACCTTTGTTGTCTTTCCAGTTAATGTCAGCACCATAGTCTAATAGTAACTGAAGCAGATCTGTACTATTGTCAGTTAAAGCTGCAAACATTAATGGTGATGTATCACCACGAATATTAGGAGAAGCCCCATTTTCAAGCAGTACCTTAACAACTTGTAGCTTAGTTGCGTAGCACATATCGTTACCAAGAACCAGATATAGAGGAGTATAGCTACCACATGTTTCTACCAATTTATTTACATCAGCTCCTTTCTGAATTAGAAGTGAGGCAACTTCTCCGTTTCCGGACTCCACTAACAATCTTTCCCAACAAGGATACTCACCCGTAATGTCAAATACAATATCAATAATGTGGCTAATGAATTCAATATTTGTTCCTCTTACTGCTGACAGTAACAAATCCTGTTGATCTTTACAAATATATTGTTGAAGTTCATGCCAGCAATACACAATCAGGAAGTTAATGCAGGCCACACTGTGATTATGTCTAAGACTATATATAGCATTCTGCACGTCAAATTTTGCACCATGCTGCAGTAAAAGTTTAGCGCAGTCTGTGTGGCCATGAAGAAGGGCCATGTCAACGGGTGAGTCATTCAGTACTTTATCATGAACGTTGGCTCCAAATTTTAACATCACCTCAATCATGTCAATATGACCACCTTTTGCTGCGATAAATAACGGAGGATACCCAAACATCCCATCTATCTTGCTCAGATCAGCACCATGCTGACAGAGCAACTCAACCAGAGGATAACTGCCAACTTTAGTTGCCACAGATAGAGGGACAACTGATGGCCCACCGTTCACATCTGCTCTTAGTTCCAAGAGTCGTTTAACCATTGAAAAATGATCTTTGGTAATCTGGCTAAATTCATGATGAAAAAAATTTGTGAAGGCATTACTGACCATCCTGGTCTTAACTTGTTCATCTAAATCCATTGTGTCTAACAATATATCCAGAAATTTCACATTGCAAGCTTGAACTGCAGTGTCTAGGGGTGTTTGTTCACTTTCATAAATTGTATATTTGTTTGCTCTCCTCCACATAGCATGACTGATGAGTTCCCAACTCGACAGTTGCATGCTCTCTGCTGCATTCATATCTGTGTTGAGTCCCGTGGTTTCAGAAGCAGGCCTTCCTTCTTGTGTCAGACACTCTTCTGTTGATTGGATCATGTCTGCATCAGCAAGTCTTGACATCTTCTGTTCTGGTATTTTCTAACCTGAAATGTAAGAAAAATAACGTCAACATCATGTCTTATTCTCTCTAAATATTCATCAAGTGCAAAGTATAAAAACTTGTGTTACTATGATTAAATGTAAAACCGTATGGCTGGGAAAGAGGCAGGCTGTCAAAGGCTGGTAAAAAGCCAGAAAGGCTAACATGCCGCAGGTTGAGTTAGCGAACCTGAAGACTGAGGTCCATAGAACTATGACTTTATTCAAATCCTGCGCCAAACAGGTCAAGGCCGAGAAATGAGACGAGTTCTGCAGGAAGGTGTGCTCCGAGTGATCTCTCACGATATTCTGGCGCCTCCATAAGAGCATGAACGGTGCTGCACAACGTAGGGGTATTCCAGACTCAAGGCACAAACCTCACATGGAAAAAGTTGGATGCGGATAAAAGTAAGGCCCTTTTTGCAAGCTACATAGAGCAGACTGACCAGAAAGACGAGCCCGCCAGACAGAGGACCACAACGACACTCTCTAAGTTGTGTGAGAGGGTCTGGGACAGACGAAGAATGGATAATCACAGCTGAGACAATACGTGCGATGCTCAAGAAATCACCTAACACCGCCCCAGGCGGCATCCGATATGGTGACCTACTGGTGATGTCAGATGATAACATGAAAGAACTGGCCAGAGAATTCAACACCAGTATCCAGAGGAGTCAGATCAAAGAAGAATGGCTACACAGCTACTTGCTGCCGCTGCCAAAACCGAACAAAGACCATTCCAAGATAATCGGCTACAGAATCACGATACAGAACACTGCTGGCAAGCTACTGGAGAAAATTGTAGCACACAGACTTGCTTGTTACTTGGAACAACTCGGCTGCTTCCCGCCCACACTTGGAGGATACAGACATAACAAAGAGTCATGGCTGAATGCGGCGGTCATAGACTTAGAGGACACATACAATAGAGTATCCTTTGAGCACTTGATGCAAACCCTCCTCAGACTAAATGTGCACCCTCACCTTGTACGATGGATAGCTGCAGTTCTGCTCCAAAGAAAGGTAGTGCTAAGATGTGGGAACCAATAACAATACGTCCAGGATTGCCGCAGGGTTCACCACTGTCCCAGTACTATTCAATGCGTATATGGTGCCGATCGCTAACCAACAAGTTGGACGGGAGGGGTAGGACTCTGTCATTTGCTGATGATATTCTCGTGTATCGACAGGGTCGAGATAGACAGGTGGTTGCCAATGATATGCAGGGCAAACTAGATCGAATTTCCTCATGGTGTGCTGATGGCGGTGTCCTTGTCAATCCTGCAAAGGCATTGGTTACATGGTTCTCCCTAAACAACCATATTGTGAACACAGACCTGCCGGCAGTAAGAATGGATGGGAGCATTTTGAGTAGAACCCAGTCAATGACGTATCTTGGCATGAGGCTTGATCGAAGCCTGTCCTTCAGAGATCATGTCGATTATGTCATAACGAAAGCTCGAAAAGGTTTGTCAGCAATGAGAGTCATGGCGACTGTCAATATCGAGCAAAGACTGCTAATACTTCTGTTCCAAGGACTCGTGCTTTCACGCATCGAGTATGCCTTGGCCATCCTCACTGTCCGCCCTACACAGATTGGAAGACTTGAAAATGAACAAAACGAAGCCATGCGCATCATTTTGGGCTGCACGAGAGACACCAGCTGTGTAGCAATGAGATACCTCCTTGACTTCCCGACAATGGAACACAGGATCAAGATCTGGAGAGCTCATGCATACTTAAAAATAAGTGCAGGTGAGCAGCACCCTCTGCATGACGCTATATTCAGAGAAAAGGGTGACAGGCTAAAGAGGGGCAAATCATGGATGGGTCAGGCGGAAGATGTCGTCAGACAGGTCTGCAGTCTTACCAGTATCAACCCGGCAAGGAATGGGTGCCGGTGCCTCCAGCTTTTAAGTGCACTTTCTCCTGCATTATCACACTCGACAGACGGTGCAGAGAGCAGAACCCTGCCGCTGTCAATGCAGAGGTCAACGCGCTCATCTATGAACACTCAGATAGCCCCGAAGTGCTCATCTATACAGATGGATCTGTTGTAAAGCAGCAGAGAAGTGTGTGGGCATTTACAGCCCATTCAGTGGGCTGAACCGTTCAAGAATCCAGTGGTGCCCACTCTAAGACCACGAGCAGCATGACGATGGAGGTGATGGCAGTTACACAGGCTTTCATATGGCTGGAATCACAGCATTATACCAACGTGTGTGTACTAAGTGATTCAATGAGCATGATTCAGAAGGTCGAAGCTGGATCTGTACGTAGACAATAGACTAAAGTCGCTGCGAAGTCTGTTGTCCGTAAAGTCACTTTCATCTTCATCTCGGGACATAGGGAGTCGAAGGAAATGAATGAGCTGATAAACTGGCTGGCTCTGCACCCCCTGTAGATGGCCAGCCCATGGACCATGCCGATGTTATTAACATCCCTAAAGATATGGCGAGAACAGAGGACTTTGACGTCAGCGAATCCACATCGCTGTCCAGGATGAAAGACTTGGGGAGTAAGAATCAGCACAGCCAGACGCGAGAGGTACATCGGGAAAACAAGGTGCCTTGTCAACCAACACAGAACTGGCACTATTAGCCACCGGACGCTGATGCATATGCTGGGGGTGGGGGGGATCTGAGCACCTATGGACCTGTCCGAAGTGCAATGAAGATACCTCAACTGATAACTGACACTAATTAAATGTAATAAATATTAGCCTGACATGTTCGGGAATTCTATAATATAATATCATCCTAAATTCTCATAAAAAATTATTAAAAGTGTTGCACAAAAAGTAATATGTGTTTTCTTAAACCAATGTGGTTCCATATGCAAGTGCACAATTGCAGTCACCAGCAGAGATAATGCCACTGTAATAGTTCACAAAAATGGCAGTTACTAACAATAACATGCCTAACAATGAATTCTTGGTCATCAAGAAAGGAAGAATAATTTATAATGTTGTTTATTGTTGTGCATTCGATAGCAAAATTGTGCTTTGCCATTTGATATGAAATAGCAGATGATAGAAGCTAGGTGGGGAGTTGTGGTTTCAGGGAGTGAAGAGACCAAGGTGCATGAATTGCCATCATGTCACAATAATCCTAAACATTAGTGTACAGATGCCATGATTCATCTGAATGATCACATAGCAAGGCAGCAATTGCCCGTACAGCTTTCTGGCAGGGGGTAAAGTGTGATGACAATAATCAGCACCCTTGAAGATTACAATGGGTTCTTCAATGCATTACAGCTGACCAAAGACCAACTTGTTCTGACCATTTGAAGTGTTTTGATGCCAATATGAAGCATTTTTTCCTGGATCTTCACAGGTGATGAAAACTAGGATCACTGTAAAAGTGGAGGAGGATTGTCAGATGAAAGCATGAGTAAATTAAGAATCCAGTTATGTTTTGCTTTGTCTCTGTGACTAGGAATCCATGTCATGCTAAAGGTGAAGGATGCTATCAAGTAATGGGTTTATCTTACTAGTTAGATGTTTTTGCTTGCGTGTGCCATGCTTTTTAGGGTCTCCATGACAGACAAGATGTCTCAGCATTTATAAACATGGTTATGTGCTTAATGACCTGTTAAAATCCATTCTTATAGATATGACAAAGTGCCAGGGCTTTAGATGTGAAGATCATTGCACAGTCAATCTAATGAGTCATATGCCAATGTTATTACTGAGAATCATGAGTAGAGTTAGAAACAGGATTAATCTGGATCTGAAGAGTGAAAAGGCACAAACAATTGTCGTTTACGTTCTCAGGACAAAATTATAAAGAGCTATACAAGTAAACATAGATCTATATTTTTGCTTCATAGACCTGATAAACATGACAGTTAAAAAAAAAAAATAATTAGTTGCATGTTCCTTACATGTTCTGAATCATGTGCCAAAGTTGTTACTTATTGAGAATCATCACGTGAAGAATTAGAAACAAGATAGACCAGAAATTAGATATGAACACTAGAGTTTTAGAGGGGAAGGGCGTAAGACATACCATATAAATTATTGGGACAATTTGGAAACTGGCCTAGATCGAAGCTCTGACAGGCAGACAGTTAGAGCATTGCTTTACTGATCCAGCAGCTTAATGTACATGTCTTGTCCAAGCTATATTGGTGTTACCTTTCCTCTGGAGTAAACTAGGCAGGCAGAGAGAGAGAGAGAGAGAGAGAGAGAGAGAGAGAGAGAGAGAGAGAGAGAGAGAGAGAGAGAGAGAGAGAGAGAGAGAGAGAGAGAGAGAGAGAGAGAGAGAGAGAGAGAGATCATGCTGCATGGCCAACACATGGTCTCTAAAATTCAGCCCTGGCTTTGTACTACAAAGAGGGCTTTATACTTTTCCACAGCATAAAGCCATGTGTTGTCAATGTAGCATGATCCCTCTTGCTGCCTTAGTTAGTTAGTTTAGTTGGTTAGTTAGTTTGGTTGGTTGGTTAGTAAGTAAATGGCAATTTATCTACTAAAATTAAACAGAATACAAGTTTAAGCTGTAGCAGTAATTTATCTGTGTACTTGTATAATTTTTCAGCATTTTACATGACTGAAAATAATTTTGAAAGCCAGTTTTCAGACCCGTCTGTAACCCTGTAAGGAGTACTTATTTTTCTTAGCAGCGCACCAGTGCTTAATTATTTAAATTTAAATAAAATACTGTGAAAAAGGTTACGGTTTTTTTTTTTTAAAGTTAGAATTTAATTATTAAGTGCTCACTTTTAGATACAGAACAGTGTAATTATTGAGCAGAAGTAGAAATCAATTATTAGCAAATATTTACTTATTTTCTCTTATTTATTATTATTTAATATGTTAATAATTAACTGATTTTGAATAACGAAGACAAACAATAGATTGCATACTAATTATCAGCACAGACGAGCTACAAGCAACATCGTTCCAGGCCACAATGAACAAGACGCATAAAAACATCTCTCTATCTATGGAACACGAACACAACGAAGCGTTGCCGTTCCTAGATATTCTAATGAGACTTAGAGCAGACAGCACAATTCAAAGATCGGTATATCGCAAAGGAACATGGACTGGCCAATACCTAAATTTTCAGAGCTTCACACCTGTCCAGTATAAACAGGGCTTAGTACGGACCCTGTTTGACCGTGCTAGAAAGATATGCACCCAGGACACACTGACAGAGGAATTTGAAACTGAAGAATGTCTTAAACCTGAATGGGTACTCCACAGGATTTATAAAGCGCCACTGCCAACAGCCCAAACCAAAACCAGACGTAACTACACTCCCCAAACTCAAGTTATTCATCCAGCTAACCTTTCGAGGGGATGACATAATGCAACGTCTACAAGACCGGCTTACTACAGCAGTAGGCCGAACATTCTGTGCTGTAACTCCAGTCATTAGATATAAAACAGTATCAATTCCTACACCAGCAGTCAAAGAGCCTGTTCCTCTGTACGCCACAAACAATTGTATTTACCAATTCACATGTAGATGTCAGGCCTTCTACATTGGTAGAACAGAGAGACAGTTTAACAAACGAGTGTCAGAACACATACCTCAATGGGTCAACAAGATACAACACACAGGAAATGCTAGCCTCGTGGGGCCGACACACTGGAAGCTCCCGGCATCTTCAATTGGTAGGCACATTGTTGAAAGTGGCCATGTGGTGGACAGAGACACTGCCTTTCGTGTGTTGTTTAACACACAAAATACTGGCTTGTTAAAGTTTGCAGAAGCAATTATGATCAATCAACGCAAGCCAGAATTGTGCAAACAGAAAGACATGTTAGTCAGCTTAAAATT
Organism: Cepaea nemoralis; assembly: GCA_014155875.1. NCBI lineage: Eukaryota > Metazoa > Mollusca > Gastropoda > Stylommatophora > Helicidae > Cepaea > Cepaea nemoralis. The sequence goes on from JACEFZ010028483.1 coordinate 87,626, forward strand.
ACCGTGGTAGATAATTGACATTACTGTGCGAATATGTGTATATTTCAACTTGAAGGATTCATCTAGTTAATTCACGTAAGTTGTGTGGTTTCTGCAGTATGTACCTGACGAGATGCAGCGAAATATGCCAGGCAATAAATCGTGCAATCTATTGTTTGTGTCTTCGTTATTCAAATTCACTACGGGAAAACATTGTTTTGAATTAATTAACTGCTGCTTAATTTACAAACTTAAGTTAAAAACTTATTTACTTACATTAATGCGTGATATTTAATCAACAAAAGAAAGCTGTTGCAATGCAATGGGTGCATTAAGACAATATGAGTACATTTTCAAGAATTGTTCTTTCACTAACGACGAACATTTCACATGACATTTAATTAATATAAATTTGCAACTATTTTTAACTGTTAATTAGGTTAGAGCATATCCTATCGAAAAGTCTTAAAAGTCAAGTGCATTTTTCTCTGAGACATGGAGATTCTCGTGCTTTGTGCAATACTTTCGGCAAGCCGCGCTGCGGAAAGAGACTTAGCCATATGGGGTAAAATCTGGTGCAATGTAGTCGATCCTGTCAATCCTCTTGACATTCTATTGAAAGAGGAATGTGACCTTTACTTTCCTGTTACCAAAACGCATAATAAAATATACATCTTACCAGGTTTGTTAACAATGCGACAGACTTTTAATAAGTAATTGGTGGCTATTTTTAATTGTTAATTAGGTCACGGCACATCCTATTGAAAAATAGATAATACGCAAAGTTAGGCCTCGCCGCCACGGACGCATTGATATATGAATATGGTTCTGTGTTGTCTGTTTAAAAATAAACATGCCACAGTAATAGAAGGTCTCAGCTTCCAATTTATTGAGCCGCGATAAAATCTCCCCCATTTCTTAGGACCTCTTTACACTTCCTGGTTTTAGACCACGACACAAAAATATTGATAACTCCGCTTAGAATTAACGAACACTCTTCGTTGATATACCGTTGGATTCGTCTTGTCAAGCTGTATCCAACTGTTATGATTTCATAAGTATAAACCCCATTTAAAAATATTCTCTGTATATTCTACTTGAAGTGTGTTCGGACTACGACGCTTGCTTTCAAAGCGAGCGAGCACTCAACAAAAAATGAGTAACTTAACATAAGCACAAGCTAATCTTACTATTCCAGTTTAATATGTGAGAAGCTGTTTCATATCGTTAAATGTTATTTTACCCATATAAGATAGCTCGTGACATACATACATACCTAGAAAAATCCAAAGACACTCATGAAAACGTCTATATGAGAATATCGTATCGAAATCAGTCCAATACAGCGATTCACGTGGTGGTGTTTACACTTGGGCAGGTTGTGGCGTCTTCAGTGGACGATTTCGATTATGATATGTCGATACTGCAGCGGTGTTACCAGGTTACATTTTGATTTTTGAAGCCAAACGTAAATAAACACAAGCCAAATAAATTTATGCGATGTTTCATTATCATATGGGACGCAGAGGTGTTTCCAAGGCACCAGGGCTGGGTTCTATACTGGCCAAGACCTATTGACGCGTCCTCGCCGAGCGTCCTGGGCAACAGGTTCCTTTGGGGTCCTGGCTAAAGTCAGTAGGATCGTTGATTCCTCTGAAGTCGGAGAGTGTCTGCCTGCATGGCGAGGAACCACCAGTCTGCACACCAATAAGCCAGACATGGGAAACGGATACTCACGCAAACCTCAGGTCCTGTATGACATCACACTGATGTTGGACAGCAGGATGTCTTCATCCGGCATACAGAACTTCGCGCCGGAGTTCACAGCCAGCGAACACAAGCAAGCAAGCAAGCATTATCATATGATTTTTTTAAAATAGCTATTTCAAGGAAGCAGATATACGCATCTATATTTACGAAAGAAGAAGTATTAAATACACTATAAAGGCCATTCGTCCCAGAAGCTGAATCTGAATTATCGTATTTGTTTAAACAAATATAATTTATAAAATAATAAATCATTACCATAGTATATATAGTCTATAGCAACGACCTTTAGGACTGGGAGACTTTAATCCCAAACAGGGCCCTGAATCATGTATTCCCCGGGAAGGTTAACCCGGTCAACAAATGCCCGCAGAAGTCGGATGTGTCGGCCTAACGGCGCAAGATCGCAGCTCTGCTGTAAACAGGCACAACGCAATCACATCCGAAAAAAAACTCCGGATGAACGAAGAAGAAGAAGAAGAAGAAGAATCATGTATTCCTAACATGGATGAGAGACTTTATTCCCAAGCGGGGCCCTGGAACATGTATTCCTAGCATGTATTCCCTAACCTATAGACGTCACGTGACCATAACCGTTTGGGAATAAACACTTAGAACATGTAATCCCTAACCCTAACGCAAGCCCTAATCCTAACCCCATCCCTAACCCTAATCATACACAATAGCACTTGCTTGCCTTTAAAGAAAAAATTATATTAAAGCCTTCGCTTGCTGCTTGTTTTAAAAACAAAATTCAAATTTTGGCCTCATTCAACTTGCTTCTTTCAGCTGTGGTTATTGTTGAGGTCCGTGGTTTTTGTGGGTTCATTCGCCCTGGTTCTTGTCTTATACGATCTTGCGAGTTAGTTGGTCCTGATCCGGACTGGTTTTATCTGCTTTTGTGTCTGTGACGTCAACTGGGGGTTGGATGGCGGCTATCCTTTGTGCTCGACACTTACTCTAAGGCTCTCAACTGAGGAAAATGGCTGAACGCCTCTAAGCCATAAACACTCGGATGTGAGAATCTGACCGATACCCACCTACCGATTAATGGAGGGAGATGCTGAGCACGTTACATGCTTAGTTCAGATACTTGTTCGAAGGCTCTCAGCTGGGGGATATGAGGATCCCCGGATGAGAGGGTATGGCCGTTTCTCGCTCATTGAACGCGCACGGAGGTAAGGTGCGAGCCGGCAGCATATGTAGCCTACCTCGTGAGCGAATACTAAATGTAGAAAAGTGCCCCAGTCGCATGAAATTGTTACAAAAAATGTCTGTATCTATACTCATAGTGAGTGTAATCAAAGGTGGAAAAATGCCTCAATAACACGAAATGGAACGCCTGACTAGCGAATCCATTGCGTGGTCCGAAGTCCAAAGCAAAAGTTACCTAGTGGATGGCGTCCGCAGACTGACCGTTTCCTGTTTGTGCTTGAGCGACCAGTGGCAAGCGAAATGCCCAATAGATGGAAGTGAGGAATTAAAGCAGCCATGAGCAGGACATGGCAATTACTCGGGTGAGCCCAGTTTCAGAGCAATATGTGCCGGCTCTGCAATTATGGAAGCCTCCTTGGATAGCGGGGAACGCCCATGGTCTGCCCCTGCCGTCCCTTGAGGGTTGACCGTGATGTCTTTGACCGTTCTACCTTGACCTGCTGAGATGTTGGCGACATCACAACAATAAGTATAACGTGCCTCGAAACACGAGGAAGGCTAACCTCAGTTAAAAATGCTAGCCGCAGTCGGAAGTGCCGGCCTACGGGTGGCAGAATAAAAATTGGCATTACGCATTTACGTCCGAGTGAAATGTCTTGTCCGCATATCTCTAGTGCTAGGAACAGCTCTGACTACCTAATTTCCGAACGTCACTCATGTCCGGAACAGTTTTGACTAGTTAGTTTTCCGAATGTCCGTCATGCCCGGAACAGCACTGTCCGGGCACAACGACAAGCACATGTCCGAATCGAAAACTCGCTGAGTAGATACCGTCTGCAAACCGGTCTGGTTTGTGCGGGAAAGGCCCGTGGCGAACGAAATGCCCAATATATTGAAGTGAGGAATTAAAGCAGCCATGAGCAAGCAGGACGTGACGATTCCCTCGGCGAGACCAGCACCAGGGCGCTATGTATCGCTCTGCAACTATGGAAGCCACCCTGGATGGCGGAAAATTCTATGGACTGTCCCTGCCTTGAAGGATGACCATAAAGTCTACGACCGTTCCAACTTGAAGAGCTGGGATTCAGACGATACCACAAAAGTGAGAGTTTCCCAGGAGTGCTAACCTTGTCAAAAATGCACGCAGAAGTCGGATGAGTTGGCCCAAGGGTTTCGGCTCAAGGGTGCATAACAACTCAACGCAATCACATCTGAAAAAGAAAAAAAAAACACTCCGGGTGAACGCAAAGAAGAAGCAGAAGAAAAAGGCCGTTTCTGCTCACGAGGTCAAGTGCCTTTGTGAGGTCGATGAAGGCAATATATAATGGCTTCCTCTGTTCTCTGCCCTTCTCTTGGGGCTACCGGAGTGAGAAAATCATATCGATGGTGGACCAGTTGGGTCTAAATCCGCACTGTGATTCGGGGTAGATTCTTTCAGCAAGAATGTGTAACCTTTCAAGGATTACTCGAGCAAAAATCTTGCCTGTAATGCTGAGTAGGGAAATACCGTGATAGTTATTGCAGTCGTTTCTGTCGCTTTTGTTTTTATAAAGGGTAACAATGTTTCGTCTATCATATCTTGTGGTACTGATTTCTCTTTCCAGCAGAGCTGAAGTATTGTATACAGTTCTGGGATTATTGTTTCTTTGCTACATTTTAAAATTTCAGGTGGAATACTATCTTTTCCTGGTGCCTTGCCGGATTTGAGAGTGTCTAGTGCTTCGCACCGGTTTCTGTGGCTAAGGGCTTGCGAACGCGGTTTGTGAGACCGTATACCAGGGTTCGAAACAAGCGGTGCTGGTTTTTTCAAAAAAGGTATAGGAGCCGGTCGTTCAGAAAGCAATGGCAAACTACTGAACGTAAAATTTGCCCAGGAATCACGAACAGCGAAAATGCTGGGGTTGACTGCTACGTCCTGTGAAGGACATGCAACTTAATTTTTTAGTGCTTCGCTGATTTGGTAATAAGTGGTAATAATCTTAAGTGGTAATAATCCTAACAATATTATGCGAAGCTATCTTGCTCACAACAGGGCTTGATCTTGATTAGCCAAAGCGCGTTGTAATTCAAACTGTTGGCTTGTTCCCAATGTTGCTGTATGTAGCCGGGGCGCAGTGTTGGGGTGAGCGCCCAACATTGCTTAAATACCCCAATGGCTCGTGAATATATAACCTCTGCAGCAAAAGTCCAACTCCTGGCCTTCACGTGGCGGAACTGTTTTTAACTAACATAAGAAGGAGCGGCGGCGAGTTTCTGGTGCCGAAAAATAACCAGTATGCTCTAGATGTGTATGCACGTACATGCATGTGCAGACACGTGTGTGCGCGCGTACACATTGTCGCTTGTCGTCCCTGGGGGGAAAGTGGAATAAACAAGCAGACCTGTTAAATATCCTTTTCTCAGTTTATGTCTGCTGGTGGACCTTTGTCTACACACCCCCTTTTTATTTAAAGTCTTTTGATATCTCTCTCTCTCTCTCTCTCTCTCTCTCTCTCTCTCTCTCTCTCTCTCTCTCTCTCTCTCTCTCTCTCTCTCTCTCTCTCTCTCTCTCCACTAGACAATATCCCTCTTCACGTTCCTTCAGCACATACCCCCACTAACACAGGTTTCGAACAAATTGATAAAACATTTATTGCAGAAAACTGTCAGTTGTGTGTGCGATGTATGGGTGTGAATATATGTGGTGTTATCTATCTTGAATGTGTGACAGGATATAGTCTAGGATCAGCATCACAGTTGTCATCATGATACAGCCATTCGACGTCACAATTCACAGAACAGGAAATATCTCACCAAGGGGGTGTGTCTTTCTGACTGATGCTTGTTTTCTTCCAACTCTGTTCTGGAAACTTTTGAATAATATAGTCTCCACTGAATTATTATGTGTTAGTGTCTATTCATCCAATAAACTGGAATTTACTATAGGTCAGTTAATGTCTGATCACCACTGCTTGATTGAGTTACTTAGGGTCCTTTAGTTCTACAAACACGATATATCTGTCGGTAATATAGTCCTTGTATTGAAGAAGATAAACACCGGTCCAACAATATATCGTCCTATACACTGCGGTTTGTCACTCATGGAAAATGTTAATGATAGACTTTTCCTTTCTCTATTGTTTATAGTAAATATTCCTGTTCATCATTATCTAGTTGTATTGAATACCTTCATTTAGCACCTCACTTAGAGTGATTCAGTTTTAGTGGTCATTTTAACTCAACACTTGTCTGACCTTCTTGCTAAACAGGGTTCACAGCTTGATATCATTTATTACTTCACCAGAGTATGACCAATTGCTTTCTGCTCAGATTTGTAACCATTTTCAATTTCAAGTGCGGGGAACCTGTCGAAGAAAACAACACCCTGTGAGAGAAACTCAACTCCTAACCATTCCGTGCGAATGTAGGCCTAAGGCCATATTCATTCTGTAACCTCTATATCATCCTAGAGCTACACTCTTGCATAAGACAGAGTAGTTCAGCACTCTACCCTATACAAGGTAAAAGAGAGAAACGCTAAAGAAAAGCACAGAAATCCTAGTATTGACTTATCCTTTATCTCCCCACTCAATCTCAATCTTGTTGAATATCTTCTAATGTCATTTACTTATCCTACCGACTGTAAAGACACCCCACTCGTCACAGCTTAATTCACTCTTCAGCCTAATGCGGTCGACACTCTATACTACGGTTACACACGAAAGTCACTATGCTAGAGTTCTAATCTACATCCATATATAACCACCTTATTTAATCTATTTCAGGCCTAGAAGTAAACCACCTAGTCCCATGAAGGAAAAGTGCTTGTTGTCTTCAAACAACCTAGACTTTGTGATATATATTCTATTTCGGCACTGAAATAAATTCACACTCCAGCCGGTCTAAAGTGCAACCTTCAACTGACTTTAAAACGATAATTTCAGTCCACAGATAATTTGCCTGGACTACGTCACTTGTTTTGCTTTTAACCAATCAGCCCCTGCTCTTTTTATCTTCTTTTGATTCCCGTACAAAACCGTGCCGACAATCTTCTTTTGTTGTAGACAAGTTTCTTCCGTGGTTCCATCCACCGTCTTTCACAGAGATCCGAGCGTTTTTTATCGGACATCCGCCTCCTTTGAAATAAACGATCTTTCTGGACATCGCTGATTATCCTTTGATCTCGACTAGTTTTCCCGGGATCACGCGACCTACGTTCTCGTCTTCAAAGAGTTCGACTAGTGTTTAAATTGACGATCTCTGTCCTTTGAAAATTCAGGAGCGTCAACCTCTCACCACACTGTTTCTGTCATTTGATCCATTAGGAGCAACGCCTTCCAGCCATTTCGTGACACACATCTACGCTCGAGTGAGACCGCAGCCTGCTCTAGCAAAGAAAGGTGCTGAAGACGGAGGCATCCAGCCAGGAGGCGCACCACAGGAATCAGGATGCCACGCAATTACGCAAAATGGAATATGTCGACTACTGCTAAATTTTATGGTGCTCGCCCTGCTTTGGACCCCCAGGCAGGAGAAGTGCCGGGCCCTATGTCTCGAAAGGGTCTAACCCCAACTACTGGAGGTCCTTCTCAGATGTTCTGTGGAGCCAGGGGACATGAGAATAGGATGACTGGCCATACTAAACAAAGACTTAAAATAATGCACTGGAATGCGGAGGGAGTCCGCAAAAAAAAAAAAAAAAAAAAAAAAAAAAAAAAAATATTAGAAAAGGTAAGCATATGTTGCTTGCAAGAAACTGACCTCAATGAAAATATAGCCTTCAAAATCAGAGGAGGCTACCAGTGTTACCGATCTGACCGAAAGGACAGGCGAAAATGTGGGATACCGACCCTTGTAAAAATAACATAATTGCTTCCCAAATCAAAGTCTACATGGAAGGGGCTGAGTATCAGACACTTAATCTTAAGACAGGTAATACAGACCTACATCTGATCAATTACTACTGTCCAAGTGACCGCCCACAGGCACTGGATACACTACCATTAAAAGAAAAAATGATTGTGTGTGGAGATTTCAACAGCCACTCGCAGAGCTGGGGCTATGATCACATGGACCAAAGAGGAGAGAGACTGGAAGACTGGCAGGATGAGAATAGATTCATCGTGATTAACAAGCCGTCCGACCCACATACTTTCTACTCGAAAACACTACAACTACACTTGACCTGGCTTTTCATTCACCAGACCTGGAGTGGAACATTACACGAATTGTTGGGAAACAACTTGGTGGCAGTGATCATCGGCCAGTCTTTCTAACCGTGGAAAATGAGCTTGTAAGTGAAAGCAGCACCCTCTAGAGGTGGAACTACAAGAAAGCAGACTGTGCAATGTACAAGCATCGCACCAGCATACTGGTTAGAAACCTGAACACTGAGAAAGACATAAATAAAGTAGTTGAAGAGTTTGGGAAATGCATACTACAGGCAGCGCGAGAAACAGTACCAAGAGGAGCCCGTAAACAATATAAACCCTACTGGAGTAGTGAACTGGAACAGTTGCATAACGATGTGGAAGTGTGTATAAAGCAAGCAGAGGCCACACCCAGCAAAGAGCACCACAATAAATTCCAGCACGCAAAAGCCAAATTTCAAAGGGCCAAGTTGCAGGCTAGACGAAAAAGCTGGCAGGAGAAAACGGAGTCTCTGAACTTTGAAAAAGACACAAGGAAATTGTGGAAGCTAATAAAACAACTTAACGATGAGAGCACAGGGGGAAACTCAAAAATTGCACTACATACAGATGGAAACATCTTAACAAGAAAGCAAGCAGCTGACCATTTTGCGGACTCATTCGCACAAGATAACAATATCAAAATTAGTCAAGAGAAACAACAAGAGATTCGAGAGAAACGACAACATACAGGACAGAAGGAAATAGTACATGAGGTTCTGGAGGCACACATCACAATCAGCGAACTGGAGCTAGCCATATCAAAACTGAAAATGAGAAAGTCACCAGGAGCTGATGGTATCTCCAATGAAATTATCAGGAACCTAGGAACAGAGGCCAAAGCAAAGCTATTAGATCTTCTATAACAGCTGGACCTTAGGCAGCGTTCCACAAGCCCGGAGAGAAGCAATCATGATACCTCTCCTAAAATCAGGGAAAGATGGTTCCATTGCCTCTAGCTACAGACCGATTAGCCTCACCATCTGTCTCTGCAAAACACTGGAGCGCATCATCAATCACAGACTGCAGTGGTATATTGAAAGTAAAAACATCCTTGTGCCACAGCAGGCTGGCTTTAGGCAGTGCTTCTCTACGGAAGATCAGACAACCTACCTCTCTCAAGAAATTGAGGATGCATTCCATGAGAAGAAGCTGGTGCTTGCGGCATGGATAGATCTGAAGAAAGCCTTTGACAAAGTCTGGAAAGAAGGTCTGATGAAGAAACTGAGAAACTGCGAAGTCAATGGAAGAATGTACAAACGGGTGAAAGCATACTTGCACAGCAGAAGAGCCCGAGTACAGATAGACGAACTCAAGAACAAGAAAGTACTACTGCGTCCCGGTGTTCCCCAGGGCGGATTCTTGTCCCCCACACATTTTCTAATCTCAATCAATGATCTTATTGCTAATCTACCGCATGGAATTAAAGCAGCAATGTACGCCGATGACCTGGTTTTATGGAGCACAAATGAACATGCATCAGTGGCCACCAAATTGCTACAAAGAGCTGTAGATACATTTGTTGCAAATAGATGGTGTGTCAGCATAAATACTGACAAGTGCAGCACCACCCTATTTACCCTCTCTTCAAAACAAAAGGCAGGGATCATCCAGATAAATGGAACACCCCTAAGAGAAGATAAAGAACCAACATACCTTGGAGTAACATTTGATGGCAGGCTGACATGGAGAAAGCACATCAACAAAGCAGTAGCAAAAGCCAGAAGGAAAATAACCATCCCGAGAAAGCTAAGTGGAACCACATGGGGAGCCAGTGGGAAAATACTTAGCAAAGTTTACCGACAGAGCAAACGACCACACCTGGAATAACGGTCAACTGCGTGGTGTTCAGCATAAAAACCCACACTACAAGAGCTGGACAAGGTGCAAAATCAAGCACTTAGAGTCACCACAGGAGGGATGAGATCAACCCCTATAGTGGAAATGGAGAAGATGGGGAGGACACAAGCACTGAGTGAGCGCAGAGATATGAAAACGTTAATACAAGCAGAAAAGTTCCTCAGCTTGCCAGGCCACCCTACGAAGAACAGATTTGAAAACATTGCTATGGGGTGGTTGAAAAGAAGTAGTTTTATTCACCAGGCCAAACGACTCTGCAGAGAAACCACCGATCTGCCCACAGTTGGTATCCCCCTAACAACTATTCCAGAGCGAACTCCATGGAAAGATGAGCATAGACCATCATTACAAATCCAGGAAAAAGTGAGAGGAATATTTGACAAGGAAGAACAGAACAGTGTGCAGCGCAGAACAGCCACTCTCAGCTTCCTTGATGAAGAATATCCACAGGACCTTTGGATCCGAGTCTACACAGATGGGTCGGCACAAAATGCTGTTCGAAATGGAAGAGCTTGAGTGTACATAGAATACCAAATAATACTAGGGACACAGCCAGAGTACCTACAAGAAAGTACTGCCATAACTATGATGCTGAAATTGAGGCAATCAAGTTAGCAACAAAGAAATTACTAAATACCAGCAATGGTATACAACCTGTGGTGCTGCTGACAGATGTAAAATCAGTACTCGAGGCGCTCCTGTCTGGGAAATTGCCAGTTACTAAGGACACTACTTTCTGAACTTAGCAGTCAGCATAAGGTCACAATATAGTGGATACCATCCCACTGTGGTGTACCCGGAAACGACAAAGCTGATCAATTGGCTAAGGAATGAGCCAAAGAAGAACAGCCTGATGTGCCCGTTGCATACCATAGAAAGAAAAGAATGATCAAATCAGTCAGAAAGCCACCAAAACCTGCTCAAGACTGCCATGTATGGACAGACCAGAACAAGTCATTATTCTGCGCCTCAGAACAGGACACAATAGATTACGCAACCACATGTATACAAAATTCAAGATTGGTGAAACAGCCATGTGCACATGTGGATTGGCCTTGCAGACAGCAGAGCACACACTCCAAGACTGCCCAAAATATAACATATCTAGGCAAATCTTCTGGCCTAGAGAGACGACAGTGGAAGATAAACTCTATGGACCACTGTGTGAACTGAAAAAGACAGTTAAATTCATACAAGAGACAACATTGCAGATATAGACATATTTCAAGCGAACGAAAGAAGAAGAAGATGAAACTGTTGGCTCAGTTAAAAACACAACAGTGTCTGCCTAACTTAAAGGTTGGGTATGGGATCTGACTCTTTTACCTTTTTCTCTTAATTTCTGGTTGGTTTGTCCCTTGTTGGCAGTTTTGAAATAGCCTATGCTTTCATATCCTTTAAACCTTTTAAATCTTATTTTGGACTTGTAGTACATGGTTCCGTCGCCCAGCTACTGAACTAAGTGCGTGGAGCGACATTGTGAGCTGTGGATTTCATGTGGAATGCTGTTACATATGTCCACGGTGGTTTGTATTGCGAATTGCATGTTCAGAAAAATAGTGACGACTGATTGCTGAACTAGCTGGTTTTGCCTTATGCAGTAATGTGTTTGCAACTGCTGTTTTTTCAAGTAACAGCCTCTGAACTGTAATTTTAGTCGCAGGCAGTCGTGTTGGCATTTTGGCAGCGGCCTTATGCATGAATGCCGGGACTTCTATCTGTTCCACTTTTCACTGGGCTCCGTGAGAGGCATGTTGTCTTATATTTACTGGCACGCATTGACGGAGCATTATGGGGTAAACATTTGCCGTGAAGCTGTCACAGCGACTAGCTAACTAACTGACCAACCGACCGACCGAGTGACTGACTAAGTAACTAACTATATGATGATCAATTGACTAACTGATTAACTAACTAACTTAATAACTAACAAACTAGCTAACTCACTCACTCACTTACCAACCAACCAACTACTTAACTGACTAAACCTTTTCAAATTGAATAAGAGATTTGTATCGTCTCATAAATTCGAGATGCGCAGTATCTAGTGTTTTCGATCTTCTTAATGTCAGTAAGTAACGGGCTCTTCTTTACACGCCTAAGGGTTCATCAGTGCCAGACCTATACTTATAAACCACCCGGTACTCGCTGGGCGAAGTGGTCAGAATCACACCGGCTTAATCTTTATGTCAGCCATATACATTTTGTCCCGAGGCAATTTCTGACAAATTGCGGTTGCCCGACAATGATATTACATAAAACTGCGGCAGCACCCCTCCCCCACCCCCCTTTGTCCACACTCGCACTTCTGACAATCTCACATGATACACACACGCACGCGCGCGCACACACACACACACACACACACACACACACACACACACAGATTATGGTCGTCACTAGGAAGAACGAAATATCACAATGACATATACAGGTAAATAGGAACATTCTTAAACAAGTGAATCGGCACAAATATCTCGGAACAGTCATGACATCTGGTGGGATATGCCTTGGAGAGATTAGAACAAGAATCGCCATGGCGAAAGTAGCCTGTTGCTGTAAAGCTAAAGTAGCTTTTATAATATATACTTTCCTCCGAAGCCGGAGGGTATCTGCCTGCATGGCGAGGAAGGACTAGTCTGCACACCAATAAGCCAGACATGGGACAACGGATACTCACGCAAACCTCAGGTTCGGTATGACATCACATTGATGTTGGACAACAGGATGTATTCACCCGACATACAGGACTTCACGCTGGAGTTCACAGCCAGCGAACACAAGCACGCAAGCAAGCAAGCATAATATATACTATAAAGAAAGTAGCTTTTAGATATTTATAGCAAATAAAAAGATGACAACTGCTACGGGAAAAAAGAGAGTTGAGGTGCTACATAAGGCCTGTACTTTTGTATGGATGTGAAGCGCGGACAATGAGAAGTCAGGCTGAAAAAATATCTGATGGCTGTGGAATTGTGGTTTCTGATGAGAATGCAAAGAATACCATAGACAGACAGAAAAACCAACAACCGTCATACAAGAAACAAATGAAAATCGTAAACTGATTAGAGAAATTAGACGTAGACAGTCAAAAATGTTTGGATATGTTATAAGAAGAAATAAATGGGAGAACTTGGTGACAACTGGCAAGATCGAGGGGAAGAGAACAAGGGGAAAACGGAGAAGTAAATACGTGGATGGTTTGGCCACGTGGCATGGTCGAGACAAGAAGACTGAGCTGATCCACGACTCTGGTGATGGAGTGAAATGGCGAATAATGACCGCCCACGCTTACCGGCATGGTACATGATTGATGGATGGGTGTGTGTGTGTGTGTGTATGTGTGTTTGTGCGTGTGTGTGTGTGTGTATATATATATATATATATATATATATATATATATATATATATATATATATATATATATATATATATATCTTATATATAAATTAGGATGTGTGTGGATATGTATGTCTGTATGTCTGTATGTCCTTTATACGTTCGCGAACGGCCCATCCGATTGAGATGAAATTTTCTACACGCCTTCCTTTCATTCCAGCGCTGCCAACTGTCGTATTTTTTTTTCTTATTCCTCCTCCTCCCTCCTCCCATTCCCAAAATACGTACGTAAATATATGATGATGATGATGAAAGAATCCCCGAAACCAAAACGCTAGGGAAAGGGAAGAAAATGACGTGACTACACAGAATCGTCACACGGCAATCATCATCATCATCAAGTGCCGTGCCGGCTGGCGTAGGCGTTCAACTCTGCTGCTGATATATATGCCTCCATGCGACGGCAATATCAATAACAATTCATCTTTTTATGTGTAAGGAAGTTATCTACAGTCGTGTAGAAGGGAAGAACAATCAATGGAAGGACCGAAATCACAGAACCTAGACGAGTATGAATTCGGAATGGCGAACTCCCTCCTCGTCTCTTCTCCTCCTTCCTCTACCTCCTCCCCTCCTCCTCCCTCTACCTCCTCCCTCCACCCTCCTCCTCTTCCTCATCCCTCTACCTCCTCCCCCTCCTCCCTCTCCCTCCTCCCTCCTCCTTCTCCCTCTTCCTTCTCCCTCTTCCTCTCCCCTCCTCCTCCATCCTCCTACTCCCTCCGCCTACTCCCTCCTCCTCCCTCTACCTCCTCTCTCCTCCTCCCTCTACCTCCTCTCTCCTCCTCCCTCTACCTCCTCCCTCCACCCTCCTCCTCTTCCTCCTCCCTCTACCTCCTCCCCCTCCTCCCTCTCCCTCCTCCTTCTCCCCCTCCCTTCTCCCTCCTCCTCCCTCTCATCCTCCCTTCTCCTCATCCCTCCTACTCCCTTCTCCTCCTCCTCTTCTCTCCTCCTCCCTTTTCCTCCCTCTACCTCCTCCCTCTACCTCCTCCCTCCTCCTCCTTCCTCCACATCCCTCTTCCTCCTCCTCCCTCCTCATCATTCCTCCTCCTCCTTCTCCCTCCTCCTTCTACCTCTTCCTCCCTCCTCCTTCTCCCTCCACCTCCTCCCTCCTCCTCTCTCCTCCCTCCTCCTCCCTCTCCCTCCTCCTCCTTCCCCACCTGCGTTCTCATCCTCCCTCCTCCTCCTTCACCCTCCTCCTCCCCCTCCCTCCTCCCCTCCTCCCTCTTCCTCCTCCTCCTTCACCCTCCTCCCTCCTCCTCCTCCTTCACCCTCCTCCCTCCTCCTCCTCCTCCTCCTCCCTCCTCATCCCTCTTCCTCCTCCCTCCTCCTCCCTCCTCCTTCTCCCCTTTCCCCCCTCCTTCTCTTAATCCCTCCTCCTCTCTCCTCCTCCCTCCTATTCCTCCCTACTCCTCCCCTCCCTCCTCCTCCTCTCTCCGCCTATCTCTTCCTCCCTCCTCCTCCCTCCTCCACTCTCTTCCTCCTCCCTCTTCCTCCTCCTCCTACCTCCTCGCCCTCCTCTTCCTTCCTCCTTCGCCCTCCTCCTCCCTTCATCCTCCTCCCCCTCCTACCCTCCCTCCTCCCCCTCCTCCCTCACTCCTTCCTTCCTCCTCTTCCTCCTCCCCTCCCCCTCCTCCTTCCTCCTCCTCCCTCTCCTCCTCATCTCTCCTCCTCCATTCTCCTCCTCCCTACTCCTCCTCCCTCTACCTCCTCCCTCCTCCTCCCTTCACATTCCTCCTCCTCCCTCTTCCTTCCTCCTCCTCCATCCCTCTTCCTCCTCCTCCATCCTCCTCCCTCCCTCCTCCTCCTCCCTCTACCCTCCTCCTCTACCTCCTCCCTTCACATTCCTCCTCCTCCCTCTTCCTTCCTCCTCCCCCTCATCCTCTTCCCTCCTTCTCCTCCCTCTTCCTCCTCCCTCTTCCTCCCTCTTCCTTCTCCCTCCACCTCCTCCCTCCTCCCACTCTCTCCTCCTCCTCCCTCCTCCTACCTTTCCCTCCTCCTCCCTCCTCCTCCTGCGTTCTCCTCCTCCCTCCTTCTCCCTCTTCCTCCTCCCTCCTCCTTCTCCCTCTTTCTCCTCCCTCTTCCTCCCTCCGCCTCCTCCCTCCTCCTACTCTCTCCTCCTCCTCCCTTCTCATCCCTCTCCCTCCTCCTCCCTCTCCTCCTCCCTCCTCCTCCTGCGTTCTCCTCCTCCCTCCTTCTCCCTCTTCCTCCTCCCTCCTCCTCCCCCTCCTCCTCCACCCTACTCCTCCTTCCTCTTCCTAATCCCTCCTCCTCCCTCCTATTCCTCCCTATTCCTCCTGTCTCCTGTCTCCTCCTCCCTCCTCCCCCCTCCTCTTCTTTCCTCCACCTCCCTCTTCCTCCTCCCTCCTCCATTTACCCAAGACAGACAGACAGATAGTCGGGAACGGGATCTTATATGACTACTTATATGATTTAAGTCGGGTCAGACAGACAGACAGATAGATAGATAGACAGACAGACAGACAGACAGACAGACAGACAGACAGACAGACAGACAGACAGACAGACAGACAGACAGACAGACAGACAGACAGACAGACAGACAGACAGTCGGGAACGGGAACTTATATGAATTAAATGAGATGCTCCCCATCAGGGTCTGGGCGAAGACGGGCCGGGTCAGACAGACAGACAGACAGACAGATAGACAGACAGACAGACAGACAGACAGACAGACAGACAGACAGACAGACAGACAGACAGACAGATAGTCGGTAACGGGAACGAGAACTTATATGACTACTTATATGAATTAAATGAGATGCTCCCCACCAGAGTCTGGGCGAAGCCGGGCCGGGTCAGCTAGTATATATATATATATATATATATATATATATATATATATATATATATATATATATATATATATATATATATATATATATATATATATATATATATATATATATGTACACTATAGTGTGTGTTTTTTTGTTTGCCTCAATATAAAATTCAATATCTCAGTAACGGGCTGAGATAAAATGATGAGATTTAGTATATAACCTTATCATTATGTCCACCCAACAAAAAAATTTTTGTTCTGGAGATTTTACAGCAGATTTCAAAGTTAGCTTATATACGGTATATTAATTATGACTTAAAGATTACGTCCATGATTTTAACAGTTTTACAGCTTCCCCAAGATTCGACCCAAATTATTCAAAATTTTCACGTGACTTTCGTTTTCAAACAAACAGCGCGAAGATTCAGAGGCGTCTCCAAATGTGGGTTCTTTCATGAAACGTGATTATATAAATAAACTAGCTGACAAGGCCCGGTTTTCTGGTGGAAATCAATCAATCAATCAATCTATCTGTCTGTCTGTCTGTCTGTCTGTCTGTCTGTCTGTCTGTCTGTCTGTCTGTCTGAATGTCTGCCGGTTGGCTGACCCATCCACCGACCGACCGACCGACCCACCGACCTACCGATATCTATCTATCTATCTATCTATCTATCTATCTATCTATCTATCTATCTATCTATCTATCTATCTATCTATCTATCTATCTATCTATCTATCTAATCTATCTATCTGTCTGTCTGTCTGTCTGTCTGTCTGTCTGCCTGTCTGCCTGCCTGCCGGCCCACCCACCCACCGACCGATCGACCGACGTACCGATATCTATCTATCTATCTATCTATCTATCTATCTATCTATCTATCTATCTATCTATCTATCTATCTATCTATCTATCTATCTATCTAATCTATCTAATCTATCTAATCTATCTAATCTATCTAATCTATCTGTCTGTCTGCCTGCCTGCCTGCCGGCCCACCCACCCACATACCGACCGACCGACCGACAGATATCTATCTATCTATCTATCTATCTATCTATCTATCTATCTATCTATCTATCTATCTATCTATCTATCTATCTATCTATCTATCTATCTATCTATCTAATCTATCTATCTGTCTGTCTGTCTGTCTGTCTGTCTGTCTGTCTGTCTGTCTGCCTGTCTGCCTGCCTGCCTGCCGGCCCACCCACCCACCGACCGATCGACCGACGTACCGATATCTATCTACCTATCTATCTATCTATCTATCTATCTATCTATCTATCTATCTATCTATCTATCTATATATCTATCTATATATCTATCTATCTAATCTATCTAATCTATCTGTCTGTCTGTCTGCCTGCCTGCCGGCCCACCCACCCACATACCGACCGACCGACCGACAGATATCTATCTATCTATCTATCTATCTATCTATCTATCTATCTAATCTATCTATCTATCTATCTGTCTGTCTGTCTGTCTGTCTGTCTGCCTGTCTGCCTGCCGGCCCACCCACCCACCGACCGATCGACCGACGTACCGATATCTATCTACCTATCTATCTATCTATCTATCTATCTATCTATCTATCTATCTATCTATCTATCTATCTATCTATCTATCTATCTATCTATCTATCTATCTATCTATCTATCTAATCTATCTAATCTATCTAATCTATCTGTCTGTCTGCCTGCCTGCCTGCCTGCCGGCCCACCCACCCACATACCGACCGACCGACCGACAGATATCTATCTATCTATCTATCTATCTATCTATCTATCTATCTATCTATCTATCTATCTATCTATCTATCTATCTATCTTATCTAATCTAATCTATCTGTCTGTCCTATCTATCTAATCTATCTGTCTGTCTGTCTGTCTGCCTTCCTGCCGGCCCACCCACCCACTAACCGACCGACCTACCGATATCTATCTATCTATCTATCTATCTATCTATCTATCTATCTATCTATCTATCTATCTATCTATCTATCTATCTATCTGCCTGCCGGCCCGACCACCCACCCACCGACTGACCGACCGACCTACCGATATCAATCTATCTAATCTATCTGTCTGTCCTATCTAATCTATCTGTCTGTCTGTCTGTCTGCCTGCCTACCCACCCACCCACTAACCGACCGACCTACCGATATCTATCTATCTATCTATCTATCTATCTATCTATCTATCTATCTATCTATCTATCTATCTATCTGTCTGTCTGCCTGCTTGCCGACCCACCCACCCACCCACCGACCGACCGACCCACCGACCGACCGATCCACCCACTCAGCCAGCCAGCCAGCCATCCATCCACCCACCTATCTTTCTGCCTACCTACCTACCTACCTACCTACCTTTCTGTCTGTCCGGGCCGCGTCATTCATTTTATTCAGAGACTGTCGAGGGTCGTCGCTGGAGCTACGGAGTTCGTGCTTTGTGCGACGCTTTCCGCGCTGCGGAAAGAAACTGAGCCATATGGGATAAAAACCCGGTGCAATGCAGCCGATTCTGTCGACTGTAAGCTACTTCTTTGATTGCACCCACTCCCATACGAATCCAGATACGCCTTTGTTTGTCATCTGAATTTGCAGTCCTCATTACCGTAAACATAACTTTTTTAACAAGAAATCACTAGTTGTTAAGCAAAACATCAAAGGAATGATGCCGCTTTTAATGATTTAAGTTGTTTTTGGACATATCAAAGACATATTCCTTGGGTGGGGGTAAATATAAGACGGCTGGAAAAATTTCATAACGATGCAACAGATAGTTTTCAAAATAATTGATCTTGAATGAAGGCATAAATTTCCGGACAGACTATAGCTGACCCGGCCCGGCTTCGCCCAGACCCTGGTGGGGAGCATCTCATTTAATTCATATAAGTAGCCATATAAGTTCTCGTTCCCGTTACCGACAATCTGTCTGTCTGTCTGTCTATCTGTCTGTCTGTCTGTCTGTCTGTCTGACCCGGCCCGGCTTCGCCCAGACCCTGATGGGGAGCATCTCATTTAATTCATATAAGTAGTCATATAAGTTCCCGTTCCCGACTATCTATCTGTCTGTCTGTCTGACCCGGCCCGGCATCGCCCAACTCCTGGTGGGGAGCATCTCATTTAATTCATATAAGTAGTCATATAAGTTCCCGTTCCCGACTGTCTGTCTGTCTTTCTATCTATCTGTCTGTCTGTCTGTCTGACCCGGCCCAGCCCATGGTGGAGAGCATCTCATTTAAATTATATAAGTAGTCATATAAGATCCCGTTCCCGACTATCTGTCTGACTGTCTGTCTGTCTTGGGTGAATGTAGGAGGGAGGAGGAAGAGGGAGGTGGAGGAGGGAAGAGGAGGGAGGAGGAGGGAGGAGACAGGAGGAGTAGGGAGGAATAGGAGGGAGGAGGAGGGATTAGGAGGAGGAGGGAGGAGTAGGGTGGAGGAGGAGGCGAGGAGGAGGGAGGAGGAAGAGGGAGGAGGAGGGAGAAGGAGGGAGGAGGAGAACGCAGGAGGAGAAGGGAGCAGGAGGAGGAGGAGAGGGAGGAGGAGGGAGAGGGAGGAGGAGGGAGAGGGAGGAGGAGGGAGGAGGAGGAGAGAGTAGGAGGGAGGAGGCGGAGGGAGAAGGAAGAGGGAGGAGGAAGAGGGAGGAGGGAGAAGGAGGAGAAGGAGGGAGGAGGAGGAATGTGAAGGGAGGAGGTAGAGGGAGGAGGAGGAGGGAGGCGGAGAGAGGAGGAGGAGGGAGGAGGAGGAAGAGGGAGGAGGAGGAATGTGAAGGGAGGAGGGGGGAGGAGGTAGAGGGAGGAGGAGGGAGGAGGAGGTAGAGGGAGGAGGAGGGAGGAGGAGGAGGGAGGAGGCGGAGAGGGAGGAGGAGGAAGGAGGAGGGGGAGGAGTGAGGAGGAGGGAGGAAGAAGGAGGAGGAGGGAGGAGGAGTGATGAGGAGGAGGGAGGAGGAGGAGGGAGGAGGAGAGAGGAGGAGGAGAGAGGAGGAGGGAGGAGGAGGAGGGAGGAGGAGGAAGAGGGAGGAGGAGGTGTAACAGTATTGGGATCTAGTGGGAAACCCAGATACAGCACGATTGAGCATTGAGACTGAAAGGGGGGGGGAAGATGCTCAATCGTGACGTATTGGGTTGGTATGGGCAGTTAGAACCCAGATTGAGTAGCGAATGGAGGTGTACATCGGAGCTTTGTTATATTAAGCCAATAAACGTTTTATCAACACACAAACGACCGGCCTTCGTCTTATATTACACTCTGTTACAAGAGGCGAAATGGAGCCACACGACCAGGATGCGAACCTGAGAATGAGAAAGATAAAACTATGCAAAGTCGGAGTTGAATAACGTCGTCGCGGAAAGATTCAAGCGGCACGTGAAAAAACAACTATTGAACCTGGTAACAGCCGCACCAAAAGATGGCCAGCAAGTTATAAGACGAGATAGTAATAATATCTGAATACAAAGGCCAAAAGCTCGCCCAGGAGTGGTCCTTTGTAAGTCTTTTTTAAGACTTCAGATAAGAAGTTTGTTGTACCAGCCGTTTTGCAGAGGTCACGGTGAAGAAAGTTTGTATGGCCGCCCTTCTGCAGGTTGACTGTTAGCAAGAGCCATCAAAGCCGCTGCCTTACATCATTTTGATTGACCAGGAGTGATCCTGTCCTGAAAGTTTGGGCAAACCAGCAATTTAAGTTCCTCAAAGTTAAAGAGCTAATCAGGAGTTGTCAGGACAGCATGATCGTTGATCGGGCCATAAGTTCTTAAGACACGCCATTATCGTTGGGCCTTGGCTGATCCTGATCCATTTCTGGGCCTTGTTGATCCTACGACCCAAACACCTGATCCATCCTTGGGCCTTGTCATTCCTATGACCCAAACACACCTGATCCATCCTTGGGCCACGTTAATCCTATGACCCATTCCAAACGACGTTGAAGTACCCACCTGAGAATCAAGGAAGGGACCCAACCAGGGGTTGAAGATTTTCCGGCAGCCCATGAGATGTGACCCAACCAGGGGTTGAAGAATTTTCTGGCAGCCCATGAGAAGGACGAAAGTACCTGAGGGAGGAGAAATGGTATCTGAACTCCACCACCTGAACTCTGAGACTAAGTTTCACCTAATGCGGGATCTGGTTGCTTGAACTGAACTGAAGGTAACAGAGTAATTTAGAAATAGAATCAGAGTTGTATATTTCGAGGTCTCCCGTGAGGTTCCGAATTCGTTTATTAGAGTGGAGTACAGAACATTATCTACAAGGAACCTTCTTCTGATTGCCACCAGTTTGAGTTTTTTTTTCGAGGACAGGGGTCATTATTCCTATGCTCAGACAGGACATCGTTGGTGCTTCTTCTGATTAATGTAACATCTTACAATATTATAACCAACTGAATTGTGCTGGTTGGGATTTGGGAAATTATAATTGTGTGATTGGTTGCTTGCTTTGTTTTGCTATTTTTTTTCAGCATGGCGGAACAGGACACCTTAGCACAAGTTCTGACAGGCGTAGGAACAGCAGTAGGCCGACTTAATATGGTGGTCAAACAACAGGGGATGGCAACAGAAATTGTGAAATTTAGTGGACAGGCTAAGGACTATAAGAAGTGGGTCACCTCTATAGAAAAATATGCCTATTTGATCTCGGCAACAGATGAAGAGAAAATGAGACTAGCGTATCAGACGGCAACAGAACCGGTCTCAGATCATATAAGAAGAAAATTAGAGGCTAGGGTAGATGAGACATGGGAACAATTCAAAGAGGACCTAGCAAGAAAATATGCAGAAATTACGGATCCGCAACATGCATTTTCGGTGTTGAGGCAGGCTAAACAAAATAACGGAGAAACGGTGCAGTTGTTTAGCGATAGGTTGATTAACCTGGCTGAAGAGGCATTCTTAGGACAGAATGTGCGAGGGGAGGAGGTGGAAAGGATGTTGGTAGGGATTTTTGTGGATGGCATCAAATCTGATGGTTTGAAACTTAAGCTGATGAGGGATAACCCTGAGAGGTTATCACAAGCGGTGGATATTGCGGTGCAAGAGGAAAATTTGAGACGAAGGTTTAGATTAAGAACAGGACGAGAAGTGGGAAGTAATAGAGACGACAGAATTGAGGAACCCATGGAGATAGGACAAACAAGATTCGGATGGAATAGGAGAGGCGGTATACAAACCTTACAAGGTAGAAATAGGAGCGATTATGTTGAAAGAAGAAATGTGAGATACCCTACAAGTGAGGCAGTAAGAAACACAAATAACACAAACATTGTCTGTTGGGTTTGTGGTCAACGGGGACATGTTTCTCGTTTTTGTAATAACAGGCGTGTCCAGTCGAATACACAGGGTAGATATGATAATAATAGGGTGACTGGGAATGTTGTTGATGGACACAGGAATTTTACAGGTACAAGAACACAGGTAAATCGGCGCCCTACCTATTAGACAGGACCTATGATAGGAGGGTAAATAATAGGGTCCCAAGTGTTAGAGAGTATGTTAATAACAAGTATAATAGATCGAACAGAGAATATTTTCAAATGGATGAAGTCAAGAAATTTATAGAAGATAAAACAGATTATAGCTCGTGTATATTAGAAATAGGGAAGTATAGAGTTCGTACATTAATAGACTCAGGAGCTCAAGTTAGTGTAGTAAAAGAAAGTTTTTTATACAAAATAGTAAGAAATTGTAGAGTATTTAAGTGTAGTAATAATTTACACTCTGTTACTGGACAGAATTTACAAGTAGTTGGACAAACAATGATCAATTTTAAATTAGGAGGGATCAACATAAGACACCTTTTTCATGTAGTGAGGGGTTTAAATAGAAATATGTTGATAGGAAGAGATTTTTTGATAAAGAATGGGATAAGACTTTTTTATGATTTACATAAGTTAAAATTCAGAGACGTATATATAGATATGGAAGAGGATATGCATATAGCAGCACTAGTTAGGGTCAAAATGACAACGACATTAAAACCACAGTCGGTTAATTTGATACAAGCGAAGCTGAAGAGAAACCCATATTATGTGGAAGGAAACACAGTCAGAATCACTGAGTTACAAGAAGAAATAATTGATGAGCCTGGTTTGGAGGTTCCAGATGGAGTAATGAAGTTGGATAAACACTTAACCTTTCCAGTAATGATTATCAACAACACAGGGAGAGAAATCAAGTTATATAGAGGATGTGTGATAGCAAAGTTAGATCATAACATTAGTGAAATATTGGCAACGAATAGAACAGAAGTGTTGGGAACAAGTTATTTGGAAACTTCTAGTGAAAGGAGAAGTGACAGACGCGGATGCGGAAGAAGAGGGAAAATCAGAATGAATGAATTGATCCATCCATTCGGAGAAAATAAAGTACATATACATTCACTAGACAAAATAACAAGGGAACAAGAATTGCTGTCACAGTTAAAAGCTTCGCCAGAAAATAAGGAAGTGTTAGAACAGTTTATAAAGCAAAATCAAGATGTGTTTGCGGTTAATGATTTGGAATTGGGTAAGACGCGGACGGTTACGATGGAGATAGACACGGGAGATCATCCACCAATTAGTCTAAAACCATACAGAACTCCATTAAGAAACAGAGAAATAATGGAAAAGGCAATAGAAGAGATGCTGAAAGCAGGAATAATAAAAAGGTCGAAGTCAGAATGGTCATCTCCGGTCGTCATAGTGGCCAAGCCCGATGGTTCCAGTCGCTTCTGTTGCGACTACAGGGCGTTGAACAAAATCACTAAGAATGTAGCATACCCACTGCCGGTAATTGATGATATTTTGGGGCTACTTAATGGCTCTACATATTTCACAACGTTGGACGCAAGGTCAGGGTTTTGGTGTATTCCGATGTCAGAGGACGCGCAACGGAAAAGTGCCTTTTGTACCCACATGGGCTCGTACGAATTCTTACGAATGCCTTTTGGAGTCAAGACAGCGCCCTCACACTATATGCTCTTAATAAATGAAGTTCTAGAGGGTATGCAAAGGTTCGCTCTTGCTTATATTGATGATATATTGGTCTATACCAAAGGAGATGTAGAAGATCATTTGAAACATATTAGACTAGTGTTTGATAGGTTAAGAAAGCATGATGTGAAGTTGAAGCTTAGTAAGTGCCAATTTTTAAAAACAGAAACAAAATATTTAGGGTATATTATAAATAGAGAGGGTATAAAACCAGACCAGGAAAAAATAAAGATTATTAAAGAGTTACCTGCACCAACAAACGTTAAGGAAGTACGTGCTTTTATAGGAACGTGTGCGTATTATAGACGGTTTATTCCGGCATTTTCAAGGATAGCTGAACCAATTACAAATTTAACAGCCAAGTACGCCAGGTTTAAGTGGGATGATGAGTGTCAAAAAGCCTTCGACTATTTAAAAAACAGCTTAACATTGGTACCACTATTGACGCATCCAGACTTAAACAAACAGTTAATACTATACACAGATGCTTCAGACAGTGCAGTAGGAGCATGTTTAGTACAACCATATGAAGGAAAAGAATCTGGAATACCAGGGGTAAAAAATGAAAGACCTATCTACTTTTTGTCTCATAAGCTTAGTAAATCACAAAAAAAATGGAGTACTATCGAGAAGGAGGCTTACGCGATTCATTACGCTCTTCAAAAACTTAATTACTATTTACATAACGCAAGTTTTGTTATTAGAACTGACCACATGCCTTTAAAGTCTTTTTTAGAAGCTCCAGTGCAGAACAGGAAAATACAGACATGGGCATTGAATCTACAGGGGTACGACGCGAAAATTGAGTACATACCGGGTAAGATAAACACATGCGCTGATCTTTTGTCTAGAATTCCATATACACAGTCATCAGAGGATACAGAAGAGGAGGCAGCCGAACCAGAGATAGACGACAGGAATTGGCAGGTAAATATTCTGGATTCTGCTATAATAAATGGGGGAGAATTTGATAGCTTACCATCAGATCAAGAGTCTGGACATAGAGAAGAAGATCTACAGTTAGCACAATTCAATATGAAAGAAGAGCAGGATTTGGACCCAAGAATCATACAAATAAAGGAAAAGTTACGAGAAACAGAAGATAACAAATATAAAAGGAATTATTTGCTATTACAAGAGGATGGACAGTTATATTATATGTGTGAAAAGAACGAACAACTAAGGAAATATGTTCCAAAGCATTTGGAAAATGAACTTTTAAAAGCATATCACGATGAAAATGGACATCTCGGTAGAGACAAACTAGTGAAAGCACTTACAAGTAAATATTATTGGCCAAACTTATTTAAATCTGCATGCAAATATGTAGATACGTGTGAAAAGTGTAGATTAAGGAACATGAAAACAATAAAGTCTCCATTACAGGACACAGATATTCCTCACTTCCCAATGCAAAAGATTAGTTTAGACATATCAGGTCCACACCCCAGAACATTGTCAGGAAATGTATATTTAATTCATATAGTAGACATCTACAGTCTTTGGCCAGAGGTTTATGCAATTCCAGATAAGAGCGCGGATACTGTCATTAATATTTTTTTACAGGAGTTCGTACCAAGGTTTAGTTGCCCACAAAGTATACTTACAGATAATGGTAGAGAATTTGTAAATAAAAAATTCGAAAAGTTATTAAAAGATTTAAACATAAGACATATAAAGACCTCATTTTATAGACCTTCGTCAAATGCGAAAAACGAGCGTCAACATCAGACGTTATACAACATTGTGGCAAAGATTATTGATGAACATGAAAAAGATTGGGATCTATTTTTGGGACCTGCTCTTAGCGCTATTCGTACAAATCAAAATGAGAGCACGGGTTTTTTCGCCATTTTATTTAATACACGGGAGAGAACCAATATTACCTATAGATAATTTATTAAAACCTAGACGGAAATATATGGGTGAAGATTTTCAAGAGGTCATAATACAAGAAATGCATAAAGCACATATGAGATTAAGAAATAATATAATAAAAGCTAGGGAAAGACAGAAAAAGTACAAAAATGTAAATACAAAATTACAGGAGTTTAAAGTAGGTGATAGAGTTTATTACAAAAAGCATAGAAGAAACTCTAAGTTTGATTCTCGTTGGATTCCAGGTTATTACGTTTTGGAAAAACTGGGTAATGTATCGTATGTTATAAAGAACCAGGTCACAGCACACATAGCAAGGGCACACGTTGAACACTTAAGAAGAGATGAAAATGAGATAGAAAATAATAATTATAATAATAATTGTTATTCGGATGCAAAATTTTTGGATGAACAAGTTGTTACAATAACTCCAGATCTTAGAAGAGCTACAGTAACCCCAGATCTTAGAAAAGAACCAGAACAAAATCAGTTGTTAGCAAATCCAAGTTACGAAGAACAAGAACAGACAATTCCGAAAAGAATGGAAGAAGAAGGAACAAATGAAACTCATTATGATAGTATGGAAGAAGACACAGGTGCTCCATTTAAAAATACTAGACAAGCAACAAAAAGAAGAATGGACAGTCAAAGAGATAAAGAAGTAAAAAGACAGAGAAGAATTAGAGATGATTCAACAAGCGGAGATGATATACCTATACTAGAAAGATCCTTAAGAAAGAGTGATCGACAAATTAGGTGGGATGTTGAACGGAAGAAATTAGCGGCAGCTAAAGAGAGACATACAGACGAAGAAGAAGAAATGGATGAAAAGTCAGAGTCAAGTAGTAGTATGGAAGAGGCTAGTAGGTTGTACGAAGAAGAAGATGTTGATATAGAGTTAGCACTTATTCAGAGAAACTTAGAGTTGTTGAGGAAATGGAAACGTAAGAGATAAATAAATCGAAAGTACTGTAGATAACAAGAAGAAGTATACGAAACGGTGGAAAAAGTGGTCTTGAGATGTTAGTACAGTGGGTGAATGTATTTTTTTATTGATGTTAGAAGTGCCATGTTTAAAGATAGGGGTTAACAAGTTATAATAATAATAGACAGGACAGATCACAAGTACGTTGATAAGTAGAGGATGGCTACATTGAGTTAATGTTGGATATAGGTTACAGTGCTTACTTAAGAGCTTATTCAGGATGTCATGTGCTGTTAAGAGATAATAAATAGATAATTCTGGATTACTGATTTGTTTATCTAGATAGAACAGATATGTTCATAATTGATCTGTAAATAACAGATATATAGATAGGAGGTTTAGTCTTCTCGGTCATATAAATACTGGATATGCGTCATTTATGAGAGCCTAATGCTGGTAGTAATTTTAAGAGAGTTAAAATTGTGTTGAAAACGGTGTTTATGAAATCTAAGTTTTATGAGTTATGAGTCATATAAGAAATGTTTTTATGCTTGAGTTACTACTAGAAAATGAGGGATGTTGTTTGGTTGTTTTATTGAGCCTAAGTTGTAATACCTCATTTTGTTTTCTTGATTTGGTCTTGAAATATGATTGTTATTGTTTGAGTAATTGGTTTAGAGTAGGGTGATTGTGTTCATAGCATTTGAGTTGACAAGAACTATTGGTCCGTAAAAGTGTCCAATAGTGATAGGTAGAATAGGATATTTTATTCTGATTTGATAACATGCATGTTATGTCATTTTAAAATGTGTTTTTTTCTTCTAGATTAATTTGGAGGTTGTGTTCATTTTATTTTGATTACATGAATGATTTGGTATATTGAGTTAAATGCTTGTAAAGTTAGTTAAGTAAATTTAAGTTTCAAATGAAGGAGGTTTTGCTAAAGGTTTTTCGTTAAGAAAAGAGTTGATAAAAACAAATTTGTCCAAGGTAAGGGGAAACTATGCATTCATTAACTAGTGGGAAACCATAGTTGGTGAACGTGTATGCACGAATGGATAGACGTATCCAGGGTCTGCACACACGTCACTTAACAGGATGGGTTGTACGGGGGAAAGATATAGGTGCTGTGAAATACCAGCTTTAATTATATTTAAGTTGTTCATAAAATATGAACATGGGCTCATGGTAAAAGGTGAGATAACGGAAGAGGAACGGAATTGTGGTTGGCAATGTCAATGTGAAATATAAAAGGTTCATGAAAACTTATGCCAAATTGTTTTATAACGAACAATAATATATTTCTTAAAGGTGTTTTAAAAAATTATTTTACAAAAAAATTTTTTATTGGCAAGGGAGGTAAAGGGTGAATGTCTTAAATGTACATTTACAATATGTCCATGTGGTCATGTCGTGTATTCATTCTTCATGTTCTTTATTTGGTGCGCACCACTTCTTTACTTTTTCTAACTACATTGTTTTTGTACGTCCTGGGGTTTGAAAGAATGAGGAATCGTATAAGATCATAATTTTTGACACAGAATTTATGAGAATGAGGAATTGTATAAGATCATAATTTTTGACACAGAATTTATGAGCTGTTCTTATGATATGTATATTTGATACAGATAACCAGAAAGAACCAGAAATGAAGAATTACGTAGTAGATAACTATGAAATGTTGGGGAAATAAAAAGGAAAGAAGGACTGGTTGGATTAACCGTGGTATTATATAAATAAAAGGCGAAGAAGAAGTATAAGAAGTATATGGGGAGGTTGTTGGCAGACCATGTCACTGGGAGAAGAGTAAAAGATGTATTGTTTACTCAAACTTGGTTTTAGCATAGGTTAGAAGACAAAGAGGGAATGGAGTAGGGGGATTTAGAGTAAAGATTTTTCCTTTATAAGGAAAATTCTTTATTAAACATGGGGAGGTGTAACAGTATTGGGATCTAGTGGGAAACCCAGATACAGCACGATTGAGCATTGAGACTGAAAGGGGGGGGGAAGATGCTCAATCGTGACGTATTGGGTTGGTATGGGCAGTTAGAACCCAGATTGAGTAGCGAATGGAGGTGTACATCGGAGCTTTGTTATATTAAGCCAATAAACGTTTTATCAACACACAAACGACCGGCCTTCGTCTTATATTACACTCTGTTACAGAGGAATGTGAAGGGAGGAGGAGGGAGGAGGTAGAGAGAGGAGGAGGAGGGAGGAGGAGGAGTGAGGAGGAGGAGAGGGAGGAGGAGGAAGGAGGAGGGAGAGGAGGGAGGAGGAGGAGGAGGGAGGAAGAAGGAGGAGGAGGGAGAAGGAGGGATGAGGAGGAGGGAGGAGGAGGAAGAGGGAGGAGGAGGAATGTGAAGGGAGGAGGAGGTAGAGGGAGGAGGAGGGAGGAGGAGAAGGGAGGAGGAGGGATGAGGAGGAGGGAGGAGGAGGAAGAGGGAGGAGGAGGAATGTGAAGGGAGGAGGAGGGAGGAGGTAGAGGGAGGAGGAGGGAGGAGGAGGAGTGAGGAGGAGGAGAGGGAGGAGGAGGAAGGAGGAGGGGGAGGAGGGAGGAGGAGGAGGAGGGAGGAAGAAGGAGGAGGAGGAGGAGGAGGGAGGAGGAGGAAGAGGGAGGAGGAGGAATGTGAAGGGAGGAGAAGGGATAGGGAGGAGGGGGAGGGAAAGAGGAAGAGGGTAGGAGGAAGAGTGGAGAGGAGGAGGGAGGAGGTAGAGGGAGGAGGAGGAGGGAGGAAAAGGGAGGAGGGAGGAGGAGGAGGGAGGAGGTAGGAGGAGGAGGAAGAGGGAGGAGGAGGGAGGAGAATGAAGGAGGAGGAAGAAGGAGGAGGAAGAGGGGGAGGATGGAGGAGGGAGAGGGAGGAAGAGGGAGGAGGAGGAAGGAGGAGGAAGAGGGAGGAGGAGGAAGAGGGAGTAGGAGGATGGAGGAGGGAGAGGGAGGAGGGGAAGAGGAAGAGGGTAGGAGGAGGAGGAGGGGAGAGGAGGAGGAGAAGAAGGGAGAAGGAGGGAGGAGGAGAAGGAGGAGAAGGAGGGAGGAGGAGGGGAGAGGAGGAGGGAGGAGGCAGAGGGAGAAGAAGGAAGGAGGAGGAGGAAGGAAGGAGAGGAAGGAGGGACAATGAGGAGGGGAGGAAGGAAAGGGAGGTGGAAGAGGAGGAGGAGGGAGGAGGAAAGAGGTAGGGGGAGGAGGAGGTAGAGGGAGGAGGAGGAAGGAAAGGGAGGAGGAAGAGGAGGAGGAGGGAGGAGGAAGAGGTAGAGGGAGGAGGAGGGATGAGGTAGGAGGAGGAAGAGGGTGGAGGGAGAAGAAGGGAGAAGGAGGAGGGAGGATGATGAGGGAGAAGGAGGCAGGAGGAGGAGGGAGGCAGGAGGAGGAGGGATGAGGAGGGAGAGGGAGGAGGAGGGAAGATGAGGGAGGAGGCGGAGGGAGTAGGAGGGAGGAGGATGGAGGAGGAGGGGAGAGGAAGAGGGAGAAGGAAGAGGGAGAAGGAGGAGGGAGGAGGGAGAGGGATGAGAGGGAGGAGGAAGAGGAGAAGGGTGGAGGGAGGAGGTAGAGGGAGGAGAAGAGAGGAGGAGAGAGTTCGCCATTCCGAATTCATACTCGTCTAGTTCTTCCCTTCTACACGACTGTAGATAACTTCCTTACACATAAAAAGATGAATTGTTATTGATATTGCCGTGGCATGGAGGAATATCAGCAGCAGAGTTGATCCCAAAAACCAAAGACTGAGATCTACGGAGAGCCATGAACGCCTACGCTAGCCGGCACGGCACTTGATGATGATGATTGCCGTGTGACGATTCTGTGTAGTCACGTCATTTTCTTCCCTTTCCCTAGCGGTTTGGTTCGGGGATTCTTTCATCATCATCATCATATATTTACGTACGTATTTTGGGAGGGGGAGGAGGGAGGAGGAGGAAGAAGAAAAAAAAACTATGACAGTTGACAGCTCTGGAATGAAAGGAAGGCGTGTAGAAAATTTCATCTCAATCGGATGGGCCGTTCGCGAACAAATAAAGGACATACATATATATTTACATACATATTTACATACATACACTTTGTTTTATAGATATAGATATATATATGCGTGTGTGTGTGTGTGTGTGTGTGTGTGTGTGTGTGTGTGTGTGTGTGTGTGTGTGTGTGTGTGTGCTTCGTCTAAATAAGTCCAATTTACTACGAACAGTAGTTTGTGTATGGGCTACGCTTGAGTTCAAAGCGAGCGAAGGCCAAAAAAAAAAAAAAAAGGTGGAAGTTGGCTTGTAGTAGTTGTAGAGATTAGAAGAAGAATAGACGTGGAAAAAATAGCCTTTTGCAAGATGAACAATCTTACTCACAAGTAAGAAGTTGTCAATTACAATAAAAATGAATGGAAAATAAAAGAGATGGTTTTAAGGTCATATGTTAGTGTCATATTTTTACATATTTAGTTTATATTTTGTCATTTCTTCAGTCTTAAATGTCTGCATTTTCATAAAGTTGCAATCCTTAATGGTCGTTGCTATAGTAATAATAAGTTATTAGTTTAGAAATTTAATTTGTTTAGGCAAATATAATAATGAATCACACATTAAATTTATTTGGCGCGTGTTTATGTACGTTTGGCTTTAAAATCAAACTGTAACCTGGTAACACGGCGGCAGTATTGAAATATAAGCGTAGTCTTCTACCGAAGACGCCACAAGCCACAACCTGGCCCAGCGTAAGCAAAACCCCGTGAGAAGCTGTATTGGACTGATTTCGCTATCTTCATATAAACATTTTCATCAGTGTCTTTGGATTGTTCACGTATGTATGTACTTCACTGGTTATCTTATATGGGTAAAATAACATTTAACAATATGAGACAGCTTCTCACATATTTACATATTAAACTGAAATAGTATTAGTAACATTATTAAATTAGCCATGTTAAGTTACGCGTTTTTTTTTTTTTTGGGATTAATAAACAGTAAACACCATAAAAGACGACTATACACACGGAAAAGCCCTGAGATGAAAATACGCAACCAAATTGGCTACATACTTATTAATAAAAGATTTAGAAATGCATTAATAAGCGAAGTGTCTATTTGCAATCCAATTGCGAATAAACGAAATGTCTATTATTCGCACTCAAAGGTCAGCGAGCCCTATCATGATTTAAATTTGAGTTTTTACTAATGAGACCGCCACAGTAGATAGGCCTTGAAATTCAAAATCTAATGGTACCTCAATTATGCCTGTATGTCACTTCTAAGTGAAGATATTCACATATTTATGAACGTGAGACGAGTTGCGATGTCTCATGCTATTCACTCAATATTAGAGCTCTCCAGTGTGTCTGATTACCTTCACCAGAGGGTGTGCGCATCTATACATGCGAGATTGTCTCAAACAGTAGCATGAACCATCAGATTTTTAAATTTGAGTATTTTCTAATGGGACCACCACCAAAAGATAGGCCTTGAGAAACCGAATCTAATGGTACCAAGATGATGCATGTATGTCAATTAGAAGCGAAGATATGCAACTTTGAGTGTCGAGATCATTAACGCAGAAATTGACACAAAAGATCTCTTCTGCACATCTTTTTTTCGTGTCCGAACCAAGGTCATGGCAGAAGTTATCAAAACTAGAGTAGTTTGTTTATTTTTAAACGAACATCCTAGCAACCATACACGAACATCCTAGCAACCATACATCATTGCGATCGGTGTAGCGAAGCCTAACCGCTCATGTCATCTATTTTTACATATGATGTAACATTATCTAATTAGCATATAAAAATGGCCACCAATTAGTTATTATATTAATTAATTACCAAGTGCATTCTTTATATTATGTTTAAACCCTGGCACGTAATATATTGTATTATGCGGAATGATGCTACGCACATAATGGGTTAATTCCTGTTTAGATAGTATGCAACGTTATCTAATTAGCATATAAAAATGGCCGCCAATTAGTTATTATATTAATTAATTACCAAGTGCATTCTTTATATTATGTTTAAACCCTGGCACGTAATATATTGTATTATGCGGAATGATGCTACGCACATAATGGGTTAATTCCTGTTTAGATAGTATGCAACGTTATCTAATTAGCATATAAAAATGGCCGCCAATTAGTTATTATATTAATTAATTACCAAGTGCATTCTTTATATTATGTTTAAACCCTGGCACGTAATATATTGTATTATGCGGAATGATGCTACGCACATAATGGGTTAATTCCTGTTTAGATAGTATGCAACGTTATCTAATTAGCATATAAAAATGGCCGCGAGAAGAAGAAGAAGAAGAAGACTGGCCACGATATGAAAAAGATTTGCAGAAAGAAATACAGAAAGACAGCATGATCGACCACAGTTGTACTCACAGTTTCTTGCTGCACCTCTTATACTCTTGAAGCCAAGCGTAGCAATTGGAGCTCTCTGCATTAAGGCATCCGAGCAGTCGAGCTATGTACCCTTTCAGAATAGGGTATCCTTCTTGGAACACAGACAGATGGGATCTTAGATCATCAGCAGTCCTTGCCATGATTCACTAGTGCGATTCTAAATATGAAATAAACTTACATAAAAAGTACAATTATTAGTAACATAAATTCATGAGATAATATATCTTTATTTATATGAGACATTTGTATAAAAATGGATGTCTCCTGTGAGCATTTAAACATTTCTAAAAACAAATAACATATAATATATGTAAATAAATATAATAAAAAATTTAATCCGATTGATATGCATGGTGTAGCGCCGCCATTGATGTCGATAAATACCAAAAGGACTGAATATCGTACCTCACAAGTAAGCGATGAAGTCCCTGAAGCTGAAGGGATACGTTCCATTCCAGATGAAAAAGAGAAAGACTATTGTGTGCAGTGACAGAAAAATTCCTGGAGGGCGGAAGCGGGCCCAGTCAATGTACAACAAATGTCAAAAGGGACTTCATGATTGTTTCTTTTCTAAACATAAGTGTTCAAAGTTATTCTAAAGTGGTGTAGGAATTCAGTGAGGAAATGTTAGGTGAGTATCATTTTTTTTTAAATGTATTTTATTACAAAATATTAAATTAAAATATTTTATTTTTCACAAAATGCAAATGAGGTCACCAAATTTGCATAAACATGAACAAAATAACTTCAGTCATACACAGAAATAAACTTTAGTTTATCCTCTTAACATCTTACAACTAATTTATCTATTTTAAAATGAATTTTGTAGGTATGTGCGAGATTGACTCAAACGCCGCCATTGTTTCCCAATGGCAAAAAGTCGGCACAACACATGTCCCCAATCTTTTTCTTTTCTTTTCAAATTCAAAGGATTTAAGAGATAGAACTCTCTGAATATATATATACAATTGAATGCAGAATCCGAAAATGCAAACAAAAACATCTAACAACTAATTTATCTATTTTAAAATGAATTTTGTAGGTATGTGTGAGATTGAGTCAAACGCCGCCATTGTTTCCCAATGGCAAAAGTCGGCACAACACATGTCCCCAATCTTTTTCTTTTCTTTTCAAATTCAAAGGATTTAAGAGATAAAACTCTCTGAATATATATATACAATTGAATGCAGAATCCGAAAATGCAAACAAAAACATCTAACAACTAATTTATCTATTTTAAAATGAATTTTGTAGGTATGTGTGAGATTGAGTCAAACGCCGCCATTGTTTCCCAATGGCAAAAGTCGGCACAACACATGTCCCCAATCTTTTTCTTTTCTTTTCAAATTCAAAGGATTTAAGAGATAAAACTCTCTGAATATATATATACAATTGAATTCAGAATCCGAAAATGCAAACAAAAACATCTAACAACTAATTTATCGATTTTAAAATGAATTTTGTAGGTATGTGCGAGATTGACTCAAACGCCGCCATTGTTTCCCAATGGCAAAAAGTCGGCACAACACATGTCCACAGTTTTATTATTCTTTTCACATTCAAAGCTATATAAGAGATGAAACTCTACAAATATATGTAAAATTGCATGCAGAATCCAAAAATCTATATAAAAACATTAAACTATTAATGAATCAAGCTTAAAATAGACAATTACTAACTTATATCACAAGAAATTCAATTTTTCAAAGACTGAAGGAAAAGTTACCCACACTCTGCGATTTCAAAATGGCAGACTGACCTTTGGTCATGAAGCCAAGATGGCGCCCGTGGTTGTTATGCGTTATTTGAAGGTATCCAATCAGAAACAACAGAACCACCTATAATCGACAATGACTCGTTGACACGGCGAAACCCTTCTGCGCAAGCGCGGAAAAAATGGCTTCCGGTTAAAGTATGCTTCAGTACTGATGGATCACGCTACAAACAGTCATATGAAAACTGACTTCAAAAATCATGTCATGTTAATTGATTAAAAAAATAGTACAAGTATACAAATAAGTTATTAATAATCTTTAAACTTGTCTTCTCTTTAACTTTAGTAGGTCGAATTGCACGTTTTGAGTGTTGAAAAGTGAAAGTGTACATGTCATTCCGATCGATACGCGCATGCGCAGTCGCCATGGCACATGGCCATCCATTTCTCCATTCACAAGGGCAAGCTTTGCAGAAAATGTTGTTTTTCATCCACAAATAAAGCTAGAACAGCGATGAAACTTTCCAGATATATTTAAAATTATATGCAGAGTTCAAAAATACATCTATAATTGATGCAATTCTATCAACAATGCCAGAATAGTGTTACAAAGTGCACATGCCAGTCGGATCGATATGCGCAAAGAACAAAAACATGCCTTCACAGAAAATGTTTTTCTCCACAATTAAAGCTAGTACAGCGATGAAACTTTCCAGATATATTTAAAATTGTATGCAGAATTCAGAAATACATCTATAATTGATGTGATTCTATCAACAACACCCCAAAAAAATTAATTACGGTAAGTATGAAATATATTCATATTTATATAAAAGGTCACGATGATTTTAACCAATCGCTGTGCACGGAATATTAGGCAAACCATTCCTGGAAAACCCAGGATGACATGTGTTCTTGTCACGTGAGATTTGAATGAATGAATGACGTTGAAAGAATGCATGGTAAATTGGACAGCATTTTCCGGGACAAGATTTTCAATGGCGGAATGACTCCGTACATGACTTTCGTTTTAACTTTGGGTAATGGCACGATGGAACACGCTGCTAGTCACGTGATATACGTGGCATGGGGGCATGTGTTTGACTATATTTTACATTTTTGTTAAAATTTCATTGTGTCCAGTAGCATATCGTTTAGTATCTCCACCTGTAACGCAGGAGACAGTGGTTCGATTCCCCGCCTGTGAATTTTGTTTTTCATTTTTCAGAAATTAATTAAGTGAAAGCGACAAAATAACTATGTACAAAGACAGTTATTCGGCATTTTGACAAAATTAGCTAACTTGCTGGTAACTGATAGTAATTATTTATTAAAGTAAGCTATTATGGTCTTATATTAGGTAAGGAACTATGGCAGGTCTAGCAAACCGGTAGGAAGCTGGAGGAAAGGCGCTAGTCACAGTCGCTGGAGCTTCAATTAACCTCCACGACACCTAATGGCATAAGTAAAAGGCAACACCAACTTCTGGAATAAATGCCGTGGTTGATTTTGATGCCCTGTAAAAGACATCCAACTAACTGTACCTTCTGAAATAAACGAATAGTCACCGGGTCTGTAGTGAAATGGTTATGAATGCATTTTGTAATCCTGCATACCTAGCTGCAGCGATTTGGAAGCAGACTGCCTTGAGTTGGTTTTCATACAAAGGTTTGAGTGCCGGTGGTTCAGAAAGAAATGGCAAACTACCAAACATAAACATGCCCGGGAATTTAAAAAAAAAACATATTCTGTTGATTCGCCATACATCACAGTGTCAGGATTAATTCACAGAAATATCAAATATATCATGATAGGCTTGCTTATAGGATATCTGAATTTGTTGTTGTTGTTTGCTTTGAACGCAAGCGTAGTCAATATACATGCTACTACTAATAGCTGCCACTACTGCAGAGTGCGCTGGACTGATATTTGCATGTGGATTATTTTTCCTATTACCATTGTCCCTCACCATCAGGTAAACCCACTCAGACTTCAGGCAGTGGCAGACTTGGGCATTCCCCGCACATGGCTGCTTTATTGTATAAGCTTCTACATAGGTTTGTTAGATGTGTACTCACTCCATATTGTTTAAGGATTTCCCACAGCTTGTTTGTATCTACTCTTCATTGCGAATAGATACTTCGTTTATTAGCAATTTGATTGTGAATAGAGACTTTGTTTATTCGCAGTTTGATTGCGAATAAACTCTCCCTTAATAAATGTAAAGACAATGCCTGGTGCTGACAGTAATAGTGATCATGTACCACTATGTGGACAAATAAAAGTAAGATTAAAGAAGGGAAAAAAATGGTTAAAAACTTGAGACTTAATAACGAGGTTCTGAAAGTAGATAAAGAAATTCAAGAACAATATAGAGTGACTGTGAAAAATAGGTACAATGCAATAGCTAAAATACAGAGTATAAATGAACAATGGGAAATGTTAAAG
Source organism: Cepaea nemoralis (assembly GCA_014155875.1). Taxonomy (NCBI): domain Eukaryota; kingdom Metazoa; phylum Mollusca; class Gastropoda; order Stylommatophora; family Helicidae; genus Cepaea; species Cepaea nemoralis. The sequence continues at coordinate 125,080 of JACEFZ010028483.1, forward strand.
GACTCCATTCATCAAACTAGCAAAGAAATATTACCGGAGAGAAGCCAAAAAGCTAAGAAAAAATGGATGAGTGAAGAAATCTTAATGCTGATGGACAAAAGGAAACAGAATAAAAGTGACAAACAAGAGTATGCTAAGATACATAAAGAGATAAATGTGTGAAGGCAAAAGAAAGTTGGTTAAACGAGCAATGCAAAAAAAGTGAATTAAATTCCATTAAAGATCAAAAAAGTATGCACAGACAAATAGGTGAGCTCACAGGAAGAAAAATAAGAATAAATACTGGGTGTTTGAAATCAAAAACAGGAAAGATTTTATTGGAGGAAGGTGCTATAGTGAAGAGGTGGAATGAGTATATAAGAGAATTATATAATGGAGAAAGGGAAGAATTAACAGAAGAAAGTAACTTAGAACGCCCACCTAAAAGAAGTCGCTGACGCTTTGAAACATATGGAGAAAGGAAAAACAGCTGGGCCAGATGAAATCACAGTAGAGTAATTAGAAGTATTGGGAGAATTTGGGGTAGATATATTAATCAAAATGCTGAATGATATTTACAAAAGTGGATATTTACTGAGCGATATGCTGAAATCTGTATTTATAGCAATACCAAAGAGACCAGGAGCAATTGAATGCGAAGATTTTCGTACAATTAACCTTATAAACCATATCACTAAGCTTCTACTCAGAATCATAATGAGAAGAACCAAAAAGAAAAAAAAAATTGAAATTAGTGAAGAACAGTATAAATTTGTGGAAGGAAAGGGCACAAACAATACAATTTATACATTACGGACACTAATAGAAAGACCAATAGAGAAACAGAGAGACATATATTTGTGTTTCATAGATTATACTAAGGCATTTGATAAAGTAAAACATGATGAACTGATTAAAATGTTGGAAGATATCAACATTGATGGAAAAGATTTAAGAATAATAAAGTATGTTTACTGGAACCAAGTAGCAGCAATTAAAATGGGAAATAAAGAGGGTAGTTATGAACAGATAAAGCTAGGAGTACGACAGGGGTGTGTCTTGTCACCCAATCTCTTCTCCCTATATAGCGAAGTAATAATGAGAGAGATCAAAGAGAAGCCAGGAATACTAATCAGAGGATATAATATAAACAATATACACTATGCAGATGACACAGTATTGGTGGCAGATAATGCAACAGACCTACAACAATTGTTGGACAGTGTAGCAACAGAGAGTGCACAGAAAGGACTCTCCTTGAATATCAAGAAAACAGTAACAATGGTGATATCAAAGAAAATGGGGACACCAAAATGTGACATAGAAATGGAAGGGGAAATTCTCAACCAAGTGGATAATTTTAAATACCTAGGGGCACTTATAACATCAGATGGAAGATGTACAACAGAGATTAAGAGCAGAATAGGGCAGGCAAAAGCCACATTTCAGAAAATTAAGAGTATCTTATGCAATAAATCGCTATCAATTAATGTAAGAGAGTGCTAAAATGCTATATAGAACCAGTTTTGCTGTATGGCAGCGAATCTTGTAAATGAACAAATTAGGAAGAACTTAGAACAGAGATGTGGTTTTTAAGACGAATGTTGCGAATTCCTTGGACTGCCAGAGTAACTAACAACGATTGCCTGAAAGAGGCTAATGAAACTGAACACTACATACAACAATAAGAAAGAGACAAACAGCTTTCTTTGCTCATGTGATGAGAAGAGGCATTGGAGAACATCGTGACAACTGGCGAGATCGAGGGGAGCAGAGGCAGACCAAGAGAAATGATGCTGGACGGACTGAGACAGTGGCATGGAGGAATATCATCAGCAGAGTTAATCCAAAGCACCAAAGACCGAGATCTGTGGAGAGCCATGAACGTCCATGCCAGCTGGCATGGCACATGATGATGATGATGAAGTGTGTGCTCGCTCCCTTCGAATGCAAGCATAGTCCATTTGCCATTTACTTCTTTTTAGTTAGTGCTGGACTGGATTTTGCGTGTGGATAAGCTTTCCCTATTAACAGTGTCCCTCGCCATCAGGCAAACCCACTTCGACTTTAGAGGTAAGTTACGAATTATCATGCAGTGTATTTTATTGTGATATATAATAATATTAATAATTCTACTCATTATAATAATAGTAAATAGATAAATCGATCATGTATTTGCACAAACTATTATGAGAACGCCAAAGCAAGATTGTCCTTGAAAAATCTAATCCAACCATACCTATAGCATGAACCATCACTATGTTAAATTTGAGTATTTACTCATGAGAACACCACAGTAGATAGGCCTTGAAAATCAAAATCTAACTGGTATCTCAATGATGCTTTTTGTCACTTCTAAGTGAAGATATTACATTTTTTGTGAAGGTGAGACGAGTTGCGATTTCTCATGCTCCTCACCTGATATTGTCGCTGTTCAGTGTGTCCGTTACCTCCACCAGCGATCTGTGCGTGTCTGTGCATGTGAAATGGTCTCAAACGGTCATATGAAAACTGACTTCAAAAATATGTTCCGTCATGTTAAATGATTACAAAATAGTACAAGTATACAAATAAATTATTATTAATCTTTAAAATTGTGTTCACTTTAACTTTAGTAGTTCAAGTTGCACGTTTTGAGTGTTACAAAGTTTAGCGCAATCGATATGCGTGGCCGTCATGACCCGTGAGGTTTCCAATTCACAAGGGCACATCTTCACAAAAAATCTGTTTTTCAACCACAATTCGAGCAAGTTTAGAGATGACTACTGATTCAGGGGCAATATTTTATATGGCAATTAAAATTTACATTAAACAAAGACATCTATTGGATCCATCGATTCTGATACGCGATCATTCCGCTGCCTCTGTGCAGCAGTCGGCTGCTTGCACAGATCCATAGAGCCCACTTTATTCACAAACTTCCAGTTTCTTAGTTCTATATAATATTTTAGTTCGTAATGTTTAATAGTTTCTATTATATCACCTAATAATTTTGTGAAAAATAAAAAAAAAAGAAAAGTACCCAGCCGGGAATAGAACCCGGTCTCCCACATGACAGGCGGAATGCTAACGACTACGCTTGCAAGGACACAATGATTGTTCTGTCAAAGATTAGTAACATAGTCAAGCCGCAGTTTTGGGTTTCCTATTCACAAAGGCACTCCACACTCGTCACGATCGTAACATCTTTGCCTGTTTTTCTACCACAATCACAGCAAGTTTAGCGCTGAAACTTTACAAATTTCTGAAAAATTGGATGCAAAATTAGATTAATCTACAGTTGATGGTTTTCTATTGAAAGTGTCAGAAAAAAAAAAAAATTAATTACGGTTCAGCGTGCCATTTCCATTTTTTCTCTGCGTGCAAGGATGCCTCAACCAAACGGGTCACAGGTGGATTATGAAAACTGACTTCAAAAATATGTTCAGTCATGTTAATTGATTAAAAAATAGTACAAGTATACAAATAAATTATTATTAATCTTCAAACTTGTATTTTCTTTAACTTTAGTAGTTCAAATTGCACGTTTTGTGTGTTTTCATTGTTAAAAAGTGTACATGCCAGTCTGATCGATATGCACATGCGCAGCCGCCATGGCCCATGGCCATGCATTTCCCTATTCATGATAAGCACATCATCAATGAAAATGTTGATTTCATCGACAAATGAAGCTATTCTAGCGATGAAACTTTCCAAATATATGTAAATTTGCATGCAGAACTTGAAAATTTATCTAAAAGTTATGCCTATCTATTACCAGCGCCAGAATAATGTTACAAAGTGTACATGCCAGTCCGATCAATAATGCGCAAAGAACAAGAACAAGCCTTGGCAGAAAATGTTGATTTCATCAGCAAATGAAGCTATTCTAGCAATGTAACTTTCCAAATATATGTAAATTTGCATGCAGAACTTGAAAATTTATCTAAAAGTTTTGCCTTTCTATTACGAGCGCCTGAAAAAAATTAATTACTGTAAGTATGAAAATAATTTTATGTATATAAAATGTCACGATGAAATCAATTAATCGCTGTGCACGGAATATTAGGAAAACCTTTCCTGGAAAACCCAGGACGACGTGTGTTCTTGTCACGTGATATTTTAATGAATGAATGACGTTGAAAGAATGCATGGTCTGAACTTAGCGAATTGGGGGACGTGGTGAATCATGGCGGCATGACTCCGTACAAGACTTCGGTTTTCATTTCCGGTCGTGGCACGATGGAACTGTCTAATACCTAAATGAAGCTTGTTGTATGTCAATTTCAATGAAGGCATTTTAGCGTCAGTTTAGTTTCGTCGAGGGATCAACATCACAGCACACGGGTGTAACCAATAAGTGCTCCGTTCTACTCCTAACTCAAGCCTTCCGTTCATTAGCATCAGCAACCATAATAAACAAATCATCACCACGTGCCAAACCGATAAGCGTGGGTGGTCATAAATCACCACATAACACGATGACCATCAGCTGTGTGTGATCTTGTCCATCTGGCCGAGCTTTAGGCACATTTATCTCTTCACCTTCATATTTCTCTTTCCCCATTCAGTTTGTCAGTTGTTACCAAGTTTTAAATTTATTTCCTACATGTTAATGTCCCAACAATCTTAAACTTGTTATGTGTGATTTAAGACTTCATGGCATCGGTTGCCTGATTTTTCTGCCCATCCATGGTATTCTTTACATTTGTATTATAAAAAACATTTCAGTCCAAAGAAGTACACCAACACGGCAAACATGTGCTGTGAGTCTGGGGGTCAATGGGTAAAATTGTTTTCATCAGACATTTTAATCATGTCAAATGATTGGGGAAAAAAAATTACTAAGTGAGAGCAGAATTCAACAACATATACTATTCGTTGTACATGAGGACACAGTTCAACGACCTATTAGATTCATGTTACTAATATTAACTATTAATATGTGATCTTCCATGTGGCCGTGATAGATTGGTTGACGTTCATTCTTTCAGTACCCATACATAGGGGTCGCTGAGTAAAACTCTTCAACAGTTCAACAGTTTCAGTTATGTATTGTAAAACTATGAAAGAAATAATTATAAAAGCAGAACTGAGTGTAGAAACCCCCATGTGGTTGCGTGGTGTGGTAACCCAGGAGACACCACATTATTTGTTCATGAAATCATGTAGATTCGCATTTCAAAGTCAGTGACTATGGATGTCCAACTATGGACTGTCACACAACCCACATGTGACATCATCAGACTGTCATCTGGATACTGTTGACAAAAACAAGCAGATTTTACAAAGTAAAATGAAGGCAGATATATATATATATATATATATATATATATATATATATATATATATATATATATATATATATATATATATATATATATATATATAAAATTCAAATTGTCATTGCGTTTATTAAACATATCATGCATGCGACCACCATCCTGTGATGCTTCCTTGTTGAATCTCCCAGCGTCAAGATGTCAATTTCCTGCAATTTACGTGGCATTCTCTAGTTCGTCACACATAATTGTTCAAAATCAACACCTATATGTACACCTAAGTGCTGATTTCAAATATATAAATATGTTAATAAAGTTACCAATAAAAGGCTATGCTTCCAAAATTAAAAATTTTCAGTACAAATGTAAAATCCGTAAGCCAAGCTTTCTTAGGCTAGCTTCAGTGCAACAACGTCAAAATGTTCATGATATTCCATATATCTGTGTGTGCTGAATGAAAGAACAACACACATTCTTGCCAGTGAAAATGTTTCATGTTGAGAACAGCATGGACTTTGGACATGTTTTCCTGTAGTAAACTTGAATAACGAAGACACAAACAAAAGATTACATGATTTATTGCCTGGCATATTTCACTGTATCTTGTCAGGTACATGCTGCAGAAATCATACAACATAAACTAAAGCAATAAGAGACATGATAGCTAGGTTATAAAATTATCATGGTAGACAATCCATATTACTGTGTGAACTCTGCAGTAATATGGATTGTCTACCATGATAATTTGCTACTAAGAGCACACATGAAATCTGTTGTTGCTATAAGAGCACTCATGAAATCTGTTGTTGCTATAAGAGCACTCATGAAATCTGTTGTTGCTATAAGAGCACTCATGAAATCTGTTGTTGCCATAAGAGCACTCATGAAATATGTTGTTGCTATAAGAGCACACATGAAATCTGTTGTTACTATAAGAGCACTCATGAAATCTGTTGTTGCTATAAGAGCACTCATGAAATCTGTTGTTGCTATAAGAGCACTCATGAAATCTGTTGTTGCCATAAGAGCACTCATGAAAACCAAAAGGAAAAGATTACAGGAAGTGTATGGCCTTATACACAGAAGAGGTGGAGGTCAGCATGGCCGAATGGATAAGCGTAATCGTTCTTAAACATCCTGTGTGCTGATGCCAAGGTAGCTGTTTCAACTCCTACACCGGTCAGTTGGTCTAAAATGTTGACTTCTCGTCATTGCCTTGGAGATGTAAATTTCAACTACCCCTGAAGTCGGTGTGGGTTTCCCTGATGGTGAGGGACACTGGCAACAGGAAAAGCTAATTCTCACACAAAAATCAGAAGTAAAAGCACGTGTATGTGCCAATATTTTTCCATGCTGTGGTGAATTGCTGTCAACGATTCTTTCTTTACTCTTCCTCAATCTCTTTCCTCACTGTCTTTCTCAATCTCTGTCCTTACTGTCTTCCTCAATCTCTTTTCTTACTGTGTTCCTCAGTCTCTTTTCTTAGTTTTACTCAGTCTCTTTTAATTTCCAATTGTTTCCATTTCAACACCCTTTCTCACTGCACTTGCAAACCTTTGATTGCCTCTTTCAGAACATATATACTCATTTTAGCTCTCTAAGGATTTTCAGCATTCTTCTGTAAGACCATATTTTTGTGGCTTTAATAGCTATTTTTTGTTCATTTACTAATTATCCACATGCAAGAGTTCTTTAACTAACGTCTAAAGACAGGATTACATATATATTCACAAGATTACAGGTCATGCTAGACAGCATGCAAACTAGTTACCAAATGGTAAATTCAAACCTGTCAACTCCAAATAATGACAGGGCCTTGCTGCAGGGACAAAGTACTTAGATGCATGGCCAACTCGACACCCCTGGGCTGTCTTGGTTACCTCAAGGGGTCTACAACTGATATTTCTGTGAAATGACAGGATATATAAGATGTCTGTTTGTAACCAGAAGTGTTTTGCTTGTTCAATGCTATTATTTATTTCTGTGACACATCTCCGATAATTATATGAATGCACTCACACATCAGGATTTCCATATATAACCTAAAATGAGTACCAGCAAGGTTTAGGAAATAATCTTCTGCGTTCATCCTGAGTTTTTTTTTTTTCCGGGCGTGATTGTATTATGCCTGTTTACAGCAGAGCTGAGTTCTTGTGCTGTTAGGCCGACACATCTGACTTCTGCGGGTATTTGTTGATTGGGTTAACCTTCCCCGGGTTTCTTAGGACGTTCGACTCTCACTGTTGTGGTGTTATCCCCCATCCCAGCTGGCCCATATAGAACAGCCACCCCGGGAAGGTTAACCCGGTCAACAAATGCCCGCAGAAGTCGGATGTGTCGGCCTAACGGCGCAAGAACGCAGCTCTGCTGTAAACAGGCACAACGCAATCACATCCGAAAAAAAACTCCGGATGAACGAAGAAGAAGAAGAAGAAGAACAGCCAAAGACATCCTGGTCAGCTCACAAGGGAAGGCAGGGGCAGACCATGGGCATTCCATACTTGCAGAGCCGACACGCAGCACTCTAGAACTGGGCTCACCCAAGGAATCGTCATGTTCTGCATTTGGCTGCTTAGCCTCACTTCCGTATATTGGGCCTTCCGTTCACCATAGGCTGTTCTTCTGGAAACCAGAACAATGCAGTCTGCAGATGACATCCACACAGTGAGCTTTTGATTCAGACTTTCCATGTAATGGATTTGCTATCCAAGCAATACTCCATTTCGTGCCACTAGGACACTTTTTCCACCTTTCTTGAAGCCGACACAATGAGCTTTCGATTCTGACTTTCCACGTAATGGATTTGCTATCCAAGCGATATTCCATTTCATGCCTCTGGGACGCTTTTGTAACTAACATACCTGTGGTATGAAGTGTGGCAGTTTAAATACTTCTTCACCCCGGGAAGGTTAACCCGGTCAACAAATGCCCGCAGAAGTCGGATGTGTCGGCCTAACGGCGCAAGAACGCAGCTCTGCTGTAAACAGGCACAACGCAGTCACATCCGAAAAAAAAATCCGGATGAACGAAGAAGAGGAAGAAGAAGAATACTTCTTCATGCACCTTTAGATGTCAACCTGAATGCAGTTAAAGTAAGCTGCAGTTAACTTGAGCTTGTTATCTCCCTAGAGCTTGTCCTCAAATGACGCAGGTGTGGGCCAAAATATCTTTCTCTGTTCTGCATATATTGGGCACTCCTGCAGCAAATGGTTAGCCGTCATTTTACCAGTTCCACAATTACATTCATCGGTATCTCCTATCTTTAGTTTATTGAACAAGTGATATTTCAGCCTGTTATGTCCTGTGTGGAGTCTGAAGATTGCTACTTGTTCTCTTCGGTCGAGTTTGTAATATGCATAATCCTTCTGGTGGCGGCGTTGCTCTGATTCCCATTTGGTTCTATAAGTGCTTTTTATAAACCTCTTTGCCTCATTATAGGTTATGTCTGCGTCAGGCTGTGGTAGTCGTCCACCCTCTTTTGCTAGTCTGTCTGCCTCTTCATTTCCAGGTATACTGCAATGTGATGGGATCCACTGTATTACAGCTTTTTTGGATTTCTGGTATAGACCATGGAGTGCTGCTCTTAGGTCAGCTATTTCTGTGCTGTTTTTGCTCTTCAGTATTGAGACAGCTGACTTTGCATCTGTGAAGATAGCTATTTGCTTCTCTTTATTTTCCTCCATCAAGAGCATTTCTGCTGCAGTTTTCAAAGCCTCTACCTCCGCTTTGAAGTTACTTGAAAATTTTCCTGTTGCCACTGAATTTTTTTTTCCACTCCAATTTTTAAATGTAGAATTCCTCCTCATCCATTTTCTATTGAATTTTTAGCTGATCCATCTGTATATGCATGGTTAAATTGCTGCTTGGGTAATGTTCTTTTATGTTGTTTAGGGTTATTTTTCTTCTTTTGGTTTCATTCTGAGTGTTATTTTTCTCAATACCACGAATGTTTTCTATCATCTCAGGCACTTGCTGCTGTCTCCAAGCTGGGAACTTGTGTGCATTGTAAATGGGTTTGACTGTTGATATGTTAAGTATGGGATCTGCCCTAATCTTTCGTTTTGCAGTTTCTACAAAGTTGCTACGCTTCAGTCTTCCCTTTCCAAAGCCATTAAACATGTTATACATAGGGTGGCCTTTCAGTCTTCTAAAATTGTCTGCTTGTTGCTGGGTTCTGCTATCTCTTCTATCCTGCATTGGTTGTAAACAAGTGATCTTTTCTAGTTCATTAATAGGTGTTGTCTTCAGGCTTCCAGTTATGATTCGCATTCCTTGATTTTGGACTCTACTTATTTTGTTAAAGTTTGACTTAGCTGCTGTTGCCCAAGCTGCAATGCTATATTCCAGTACTGGCCTCACCCGTCCAGTATATAACTTCTTGAGAACTTTCTCATCTGCTCCCCATGTTGTACCAGTAAGCTTTTTCATGATTGCCATTCTTTGCCTTGCTCTTGTTCGATTTTTCTCAACCTGTGTCTTCCATGTCAGGCGACGATCAAAGGTGACTCCTAGATAGTTTGGATTTTCTTCATGGTGCAATATTTTTCCATTCAATACCAGCTTAGGTTGCTGAGTTTTATTTGAGAGGGAGAACACTGTGCATGTTGTTTTCTCCTTACTTATCTTCACTAGACATGATTTTGACCAGTCCTCTAGCGCTAATAAGGCTTGCTGTATTCTGCTGTTAGCTGTACTAATATATTCTTTAGATGTCATGTGTGCTTTTTCTCTTGGAAAGTATCCTCTATTATTTCCTAAGCTATATAGGTTATATTTGATCTTCAGTGGATCTGTACTTTCTGAATCCTGCTTGGTGTGGTGTTAAGAGTTGGTTTTATTCCAAAAGCCATGTTAGCCTGCCATTGATAATGTGTTCCATTAATTTTCCTACACAACTAAGAAGACTGATAGGTTGATAGCCATTTGGTTCTTTCAGGTCTTTTCCTTTCTTTGGGACTGGTATTAGTATAACTTCCTTCCATGCCTGTGGGACTATTCCTCTCTTCCAGCTGCAATTTAGGACTGCTAATAGTTTCTTTTTTGCCTTAGTGCCTAGTCGTATTTGCATTTCATTTGTGATTCCATCCTTTCCTGGTGACTACTTCTTTTTTTAGGGTATTCATTGCCTGTTCCATTTCTTTTATTGTTAGATTTACCATCATATATTCTGCTGCGGTCTCTGTATTTCTATGATGTATCTGTTTATCTTTGATTGCTTTCTTTTGTTCGATTGTAATATCAATGTGGTTTGCACTGGCATAGTGTTCCATTAGTGCATTTGCAGCCTTTTTCCCTGTAAGCAAGGCATTTCCTTGTTTAATTGTTATTTGTTTATTTCTAGGTCCTTCATTTTTCATGACTTTCACTAGTTTCCATAGTTTTTTTCCATCCCTGTCAAAGTTCAGGTTTTGTTTTTCCTCCCAACAATCTCTTGTTGTTTGATTTACTGTTTTTATATTTTGCTGAGATGGCTTTGAGAGAGATGTTCGCTTCAGTTGTTTGTTCTCTCTCTGCTGTCTTCCTGGCATCTTCACCTTTGTCCTCCAAAATTTGTAGTTCTTCAGTCCAGTATGGTTTGTAATTTTTCCTCGCTCCTCTAGGAATAGACTCTGTGGCCGCCTGTATTATTGCTCTGGTTTGCTCTGGACTTTCCACCATTTGCTTCATGTTGCCATATCGTGTATTTATGTTTTCATATTTGTCTGTTAGTATGGCAAATCTGTCCCAATCTGCTCGTTTGTAATTCCAGCGGGGCAAAGGCTTTTGCTTCTGTGCAACATACTCCATATTCATTACAAGCTTGATTGGTCTGTGGTCACTACCTGCTAATTGGTCAAGCACATGGCAATCGATTTTGTGGAGGATGTCTCCTGTGCAGAAAGCTAAGTCTGAAGTAGAAGTGGTAAACTGTCTTCTGGAATAGAAGCTTGGTGTGTCATCCGCTTTGTTGAGCAGATGGAGATTTGAGTCTATTTCCCAGTCCTCCACTTCATCTCCTCTTTTGTCAGTATCGGGGTATCCCCATCTTTCTGAGTCCCCGGCAATAATGCAGTTTGTGTCAGTTATTTTCATGTTTGAGTGTAAAGTCCTTATCTGCTGGGCTATACAGATTGTAAATTCTTATTTTCACGACCTTTATCATTATATCAACACCTATAATTTCCATTTGCAGATACTTCGCTGCAAGGTATTGTATTTCATGTAAGTATTAGAACTCCGGTCTCGTATCTTCGTGTAAGTATTAGAAATCGGTCTCTGTGGCTAAGGGCTTGCGAACGCGGTTTGTGAGCCCAGTATACCCGGCTTCGAAACACAGCGGTGCTGGTTTTTTTGAAAGAGGTATAGGAGCTGGTCATTCAGAAAGCAATGGCAAACTACTGAACGTAAAATTTGCCCAGGAATCACGAACAGCGAAAATGCTGGGGTTGACTAATATGTCCCGTGAAGGACTTGCGAGTTAATTTTTAAATTAGAACCCTCCTTTGTGTCCTTCGTGGTCGAAACGTGTGGCCTGATATCCTCTGATTGAGAATTTGCGATTGGCGTTGAGGTGTGTCTCTTGAATGTATGCCACATCTATTCTATCTTTATGAAGATGCTTTCTTAGGGAGACTTTCTTGTTATAAACTCCTTCGGCATTCCACTGTAGTATGTTGAGTGTCCAGGGTGTTTAGTCAATAGCTCTTAACCTACTCCTCTGTGCCTTGACTCCACAGCACAGGGGAAGGTGACCACCAATAGTCATGGGTAGATCCCTCGAGGCAGGGGGCCCGACACTATCACCGCCTGATGGGACTTCACGGGATTAGCACCATAACAATTAATTTTCATCTGTGGCATCATGAATTGATTAAGTTACGTTGCACTGCTTTGTCAAGCCTGTGGCTCAGTACATCAGATTTCGACAAGCATTTTTAGGGGTGCTTTCCCTAGCCTTTGACCGTCCCCAGTCTACCTACAAGGCAGCAGGTTTGTGTGTCTCTTCGTCTGGTTCCTCTCCCTTGACCTGTCTGACATGGGTGACCCTACCAGTAGCTGTGCTACCATTAGCATAGCTCTTGGGGTCACTGGAATGCACAAGCCCCTCTACCTCGTCAAGGTGGACACATGGCAGAGGGGAGATTTAGGAAATAAAGGCAGCATTCATGATATTGTCCACCATCACCATCACTAAGCAGTCAGAGGGATCATGCTGCATGGGCAACACATGGTCTCTATGATTCAGCCCTGGCTTTGTGCTATGCAAAGATATAATGTCCTCTTTGTAGTACAAAGTCCAGGGCTGAATTTTAGAGACCATGTGTTGTCCATGCAGCATGACCTCTCTCTCTGCCTGCTTAGTTTACTCCAGAGGAAAGGTAACACCAATGTAGCTGGGACAAGACAACCTGCAGTAGCTGCCGGATCAGTAAAGCAATGCTCTGTCTGCCTGTCAGAGCTTTGATCTAGACCAGTTGCCAAATTGTCCTAATAATTTATATGATATTTTTTGTGCCCTTCCCCTCTACAAATCTAGTGTACATATCTAATTTCTGGTCTATATTGTTTCTAATTCTTCACATGATGATTCTCAATAAGTAACAACTTTGACACATGATTGAGAAGACTTACTGTGCAATGATCATCATATCTAAAGTAGCTGGTTACTTTGGCAAGCTATAAATCATCCAGTGCTTCGCCAGCTGATGTGGGCAATCATGCCTCTCCACAAATTGTGATCTCTGACAGCATGGATCAATTCATGTGCTGACTCCCTTCAGTGACATGACGCAAGGCTGTCAAGGATTTTCTTTCACTGTCTCCTATATCTCTCTTTCCTCAAATCTTTCTGGTTGTCACATTTCCAGTGTTTTGTTTTCTCATAATGTGGCAAAAAATGATGGCTGCTTCTTTCTGATGTTTGTAATAATTGTCTTTGTGACTTAGCCTCCCTCAAAATGTCCAGCAGGTCATCAGATATGCACCCACAAATGCCATTTCCCTTTGACATCTTGTCTGTCACATTTTAACATCTATGGCTTTCATTGTGACATTTTTTCTGTCCTTAAAAAACACTGCAGATGAAAGCTTTAGTAAGCCAATCTGTCACAAATTTTTCTATAGATCTCATTATATCAGTAAATATGTACTCGCCTTGAGAAGTGGGACATATGATGGTAGTCACATATTTTTATAGACCAATCTGCACTTGAGAGGTGATGGTGGTCAATATAATGAATGCTGCCTTTACTTCCTAAGACTTTCTGGTATTCAGTTTAGGTGACATTGACCTTGGAGCATAGATCAAATTTGAACCCATGACCACTGGGCTGGCAGGCAAGAGTGCTAGTCACTACACCACCACAGCTCTGATCTCATGATATGCTCACTTGTAATGAAAACAAATTGGGGGACAGTACACATCACCCATCTTTATTCACTCAAATGTTCCTGATGAAATTGGTTGTTAGTTTGTTCTTACAGCTGCTGCTTGCTGCTGATAATGTCACATTGTTTTCTCAAATCTTTGCCACCAGTATTTAACTGTTGTAGAACATCTTCACATTTTATCTTCACATTTTATCTTCACATTTTAACTGTATCGGCTCTGTGGTGAGGGTGGTCATGGATGCAATTCCTAATCCTGGATACCACGCTTGAAACACAGCTGCGGGCGATTTGACAGCAGACCACCATGCGTTGGTTTCCATACAATGGCATGAGTGCTAGTCGCTCAGAAAGCAGTGGCAAACTACTAAACATAAACTTGCCATGAAATTGCAAACACCCAAAAAATGCTCGGGTTGATTGTGACATCCTGTAAGGAATATGCAGCTAACTCATTTTTGAAAACTGGATATAACAGAGTCTCTCTGATGGGGGATCGGGATTTGGTGTGCAATGTATAATAATAAAGCTAGTATTCAACAATGCGCGGGTGAGCACCCCGCTTGGAGGTAACTAGGGGATGTCACGATGTGACGTGAGGGTAGAGAACAAGTTAGTTACCAACTATAGCTTTTGATGGCAAGACGTGATGTCAACATCTAGAGCGAGAGTCAGTTTATATTTGATAATGTCAACTGTAATGAACTAATAAAGCGGGATTTCCAGAAGCTACAGCCATGACTTCTCGTTTGCTCTGTTTACACCACATCACATTAGTCTCCAGCACTGTTATACTGATCTTAATCAGGTCTGTGAAGCAAAAATATAGAACTTTTAATTGTATAGCTCTTTATAACATTGTCCTGAGAACGTAAACAACATTGTTTGTGCCCTTTCACTCTTCATATCATTGTTCATTTCTAATTTAATCTTGTTTCTTACTCTGCTCATGCGTCTCAGTAATAACGCTGGTATATGACTCATTAGAATGACTGCGCAATGATCTTCACATCTAAAATGTGCCCCTGGCACCTTGGCAAATCTATAAGAGTGGATTTTAACAGGTCATTAATCTTCTGCCTTCATCCGGAAAGAGCCTGTACTTTGTATGGATGTGAAGCTTGGACAATGAGCAGTCAAGCTGAAAAACATCTGATGGCTGTGGCAATGTGGTTTCTGAGGAGATTGCAAAGAACACCATGGACAGACAGAAAAACCAATGACCAAGTACTGCAGGAATCAAATGAAAATCGTAAATTGATTAGAGAAATTAGACGTAGACACTCAAAATGTTTTGGACATGTTATAAGAAGAAATGAATTGGAGAACTGGTGACAACTGGCAAGATCAAAGGAACAGACCAAGGGGAAGACTGAGAAGTAAATGCCTGGATGGTTTAGCCACATAGCATGGTCAAGATAGGAACACTGGGCTGATCCATGACTCTGGTGATGGAGTGAAATGGCAAGTCATGACTGCCCACATTTTCCGGCATAGCACATGATAGATGGTTGGATTGCGTTGTGTCTGTTTACAGCAGGGCTGTCTTCTTGCGCCATTAGGCTGACACATCCGACTTCTGGGGGCATTTGTTGACTGGGTTAACCTTCCCAGGGGTCATTAATCACAAACCCATGATTATAAATGCTGTGACATCATGTCTGTCATGGAGATACTGAAAAGCATTGCACATGAAAGCAATGACATTTAACTAGTAAGATTAACCCATTACTTGAAAGTATCCTTCTCCCTTAGTATGACATAGATTCCTAGTCACCGTCACCAGGCAAAACATAACTGGATTCTTAATTTACACATGCTTTCATCTGAAAATCCCCCTCCACTTTTATGGTGCTCCTAGTTTTCATCACCTGTGAAGATCCAGGACAAAAATGCTACACATTGGTATCAAAATGCTTCAAATGGTCAGAACATGTAGTTTGCCATTGGTCAGCTGTATTAGGTTGAAGAACCCATTGTGTGCATACCTTCTAATCCTTATTGTTATCAGACCTTACATACCCCGTAAGTTACCGACGCAGACTTTACCCTCTGCCAGATAAACAGGGCAATTGCTGTCTCATTATGTGATCATTCAGATGAATCATGACACCTATACACTCATGTTTAGGATTGTTGTGACACGATGCCTCGAACATGGCCATTCATGCAACTTGGTCTCTTCACTTCCTGAAACTACAACTCTGAACTTTACCTAGCTTCTTTCACCTACTATTTCATATCAAATGGCAAAGCAAAATTTTGCTATCGAATGCATAACATCAAAAAAACAAAATTATAAATTATTCTTTCTTTCTCCATGACCAAGAATTCATTGTTAGGCAAGTTATTGTTAATAACTGCCATTTGTGTAAACTATTACAGTGGCACTATCTCTGCTGGTGACTGCATTTGTGCACATGTATATGAAAACACATCAGTGTCGCAGCATTTTTGGTAAAAGAAAACGCATACAATATTACTTTTTGTGCAACCATTTTAATATTTTGTGTGAATTTAGAAAGAATTCCAGAACATGCCAGACTAATGTTTACCATATTTTACGGAGTATAAGACGCACTTTTTTCTTCAAAAAATGGCCTCCAAAATTCACGTGCATCTTATACTCGAAATTAATATAATATAATAATATAATGTTATTGTTTTAAAAAAATTGCTTACAAATTAAGGTGCGTCTTATAGTCCCTAAAATACGGTATTACATTTAATCATATTAGCTTTATGAATATTTCCATTGTTGAAGTTATTTTTCTTACATTTCAGGAGTTGTCAAGACTTGCTGCTGCAGATAGGATCCAATCAACAGAAGAGTGTCCGACACAAGAAGGAAGGCCTGTTTCTGAGACGACGGAACTCAACACAGGCATGAATGCAGCAGAGGGCAGGCAACTGTCAAGTAGGGAACTCATCTCTGATGCTGTGTGGAGGAGAGCAAACAAATATACATTTTATGACAGTGATAAAACACCACTAGACACTGCAGTCCAAGTTTGCAATGTGAAATTTCTGGATATATTTTTTGACTGTGTAGATTTAGATGAACAAATTAAGACCAAGATGGTCTGTAATGCCTACACAAACTTTTTTCATCGTGAATTTAGCCAGATTACCAAAGATCACATTGCAATGATCAAACGACTCTTGGAATTAGGAGCGAATGTGAATGGTGGACCATCAGTTTTCCCTCTGAATGTGGCAACTACAGCTGGCAGTTATCCTCTGGTTGAGTTGCTCTGCCAGCATGGTGCTGATCTGTGCAAGAGAGATTGGAAGTTAGGGTATCCCCCGTTATTTATCGCAGCAGAAGGTGGTCATTATCACATGATTGAAGTGATGTTAAAATTTGGAGCCAACATTAATGATAAAGTACTGTGGTACACAGCAGTTGACTGGGCCCTTGTTCATGGCCACACAGACTGCGTTAAACTTCTACTGAAGCATGGTGCAAAATTTGACGCCCCGAATGCTGTATACAATCTTAGATATCATCATAGTGTGGCCTAGCATTAACTTCCTGATTGTGAATTACAGGCAAGAAACTGAACAATATATTTGTAAACATCATCGGGATTTGTTACTGTCATCAGTAAGAGGAAATATTGAATTCATTAGCTATATTATTGATGTTGTATTTGACCTTACCGGTGAGTATCCTTGTTGGGAAGAATTGTTAGTGGAGTCCGTAGACAGAGAAATTGCCTCATTTCTAATTCAGAAAGGAGCAGATGTAAATAAGCTAGTAGAAAGACATGGTGGCTACACTCCCCTTTTTCTGGTTCTTGGTAACGATGATACGTGCGATGAATCTAAGGTACAGGTAGTTAAAGTACTGCTTGAAAATGGGGCTTCTCCTAATATTTGTGGTGACACATCGCCATTAATGCTTGCAGCTTTAACCAACAACAGTACAGATCTGCTTCAGTTACTATTAGACTACGGGGCTGACATTAACTGGAGAGACAACAAAGGTGATACAGCTTTTTCCTATTCTGTCTATGAAGGTTGTGATATCAATGCTGAATTTTTAATCAGATGTGCTAGAGACAAACATTTCATCAACTCAAAAACCAGTGAAGGATTGACAGCTTTGATGCAAGCAGCAAGATACAGCAATGTAGCTGTGGTCAAGGGGGTGATAGATCACAACCCTGATATGAATATGACAGATAACAATGGCAATACAGCCTTGCTGCACGCAATAAACAGAATCAATAATGATGAATATGACTACAAGCCTGATGACATTATAACCACTCTAATTAATGCAGGCTGTGACGTTAACTTGCAAAATGATGATGGCCTGTCACCATTAATGTTGGCTGCAAGCAGATACAGCAAAGAGGTTGTACAGATTATACTGGATGCAGGAGCTGACATTAATGCAGTCAATAAAAGAGATAGGACAAAGACCGCCATGTCATACTTCCAGCCCATGGATATTGATAACAAAGATATAACAACCTGCCTAGCAATTTTCCTAGCTCATGGTGCCTGTTTGTCTTATTTACAACCGAAAATGTTTCATAGAATTTTACTTTGTAATGACAGTGACACTATTTGTAAATTTATAACAAATGGAACAGGCCCCAAAACTGTACGGTCAGATGAATACTTTAACTACTTCTCACCTGCTGATCCCAAATTTGATATATCACCTTTATGTACAGCACTGATAAGTGGTAATGCATCCTTGGCTCGTCATTTTGTTGACATCATGTGGCTTACAAAATCTGATCTGACTTCACTAACGCATAACAAAACTGTTAGTTCATATCTGGAAAAGAAAAACCATACACAGTGTTTGAATCTGCTTGGTGAGATGTCTTCACAGCCATTGTCCCTATTCAGGTTGGCTTTTTTGGAAGTATCATCTGCTGTGGGAACAGCTCCTGGCCGTGAGAACCGTGTCAACACGTTACCTCTACCATGGTTGTTGAAAGACAAACTGTTGTTTAAATCCACCGTAGACTTTGTAACACCAACAATAGACGTGATTCCTGTTAGGCCATTGCCCTTTGATCCATCTCCTGAACTATACATTGATGTGCTTGATTGCTGTAAATGCTGTCGTGTGTGGCAAAATTTAATACCGTTTGCTTTTAAAGATTTTCGAAAGTGTTTTGCATGTATTAAACACAATTGCAGTAAATGTTCTTTAGAAATTCAATGATCCTGGTGAATGGGTCAAGCGCCGTCTATCTCAGAAACTGAAGACCATGGGATTATATTTGGATTGCACAATATAAATGATGGAGGGAAACATCCAAAACCTTTAGCATACAAGGCAATCAGATTGGCCACTTCCTATCATAGAGACCCTTCCTGTCAATGATTAATCTATGTACACCATGAAGATGATAAAATTATTTAATGTGAATGGCACTATTATATCTGCTGATGGTTTAATTCATCTCGTCTCATCTCAATTCTCTTGTACCTTGCAGTGTCGAGGTGAAGCATAAACATCATGAGAGTGCTCGTTTATGTGCTCTGTAAATAAAGATTCCATGGACTTTGTTAATCCCTCTGTCCATCAATTATAAGGTCAGCCTCTTCTTCTGATTCCATTTGGTTTGTACATCATTGTTTGTTGTGGTATACTGTTAGTTGGTAGCATAGTTACATGGCCAAACCATTTAACTTGCTGTTTCTAATGAAATCTAGCACCTCTATAACCTCTACTTTAGTCCTGATTTAATCATTTCTGATTTTCTCTCTCTTTGATACATTGAGTATTTTTCTCAGAATCTCATTTCAATTGTAATTTTTCTTTTCTCTTTTTCTGTCATTGTCCATGTTTGGCATTGGTAGCATAAAGTTGGTAGGAAGATTATTTTGTTTCATGAATTTATTGTTAATAATAAAACATTAAAAAATATTTCTTTTAAATACATGTCAACAATTAATGGATGTACACCATGAAGTGAAATATTTATTTAACATTACTGGTATTGTTATGTCTGTTGATCATTATGTGACTTTACTGTTAACAATAAAACATGATTTCTTTTAAATGCATGTTTCATAAAAATTACTGTTGAAGCATAAATGTATGTGAATTGTAAATTAAAAACAAATGAAATACTTTATGACAATAATAAATAAATATTGATGAGGTGCACATTATTTGAAAATGTATCTTTCTTTGTTTTGTTGTGATTAAAATAAAAGTTTTGGCTAAGTGATAAGCCTCATGACAATGAAACGAATGTAATACAGCGCATATGTACTTGGAAATTACATGTAATAACAGAAGGCAGCAGCACAATTAGAACTTATTATTCTAAAGACACCAACCTGGATAGAGACAGTCAATGGGCAAATATCATCAGCAGAGTTGATCCAGGACACCCAGGTCTGAGATCTGTGGAGAGACAATGAAGCCCATGCCAGCTGGCAAGGCATCTGCTAATGGTGATGACCAAGCCATGAGATTTGATTTTATAAATATACGGCACTGCTTACTGTTAAGGGAAATAAACATGACAAAGACAGATTACTCAGGCCATATTAAATGGCAGGACAATCTACTTACAGCCATGATGAAGGGAAAAGCTGACTGATATCAACAATATAAATGGACAAACATCTGATCAGGAAAAATACAATCTAGCAGATTGTTGTTTTTTTTAAATTCGCATATCCTTTACAAGACATCGCTGTCAACAGCAGCATCTTTCAGCTGTCTGTTGATTTATTGGCAAGATTACGCTCAGTAGTTTGCCATTGCTTTCTGAGCGGCCGGCTCAGTTATCCCGCAAGTCACCAGCGGGGGTCGAACCGCTTCCAGCTCTCTGCGTGATAAACGGGAGTACGGAGAAAGTGTTGTAACCCTTCGGCCAGAGAGACCGGCTATCTAGCAGATTACACAACATAAATTGCTGGAGACCAGTACCGCCAAGCTTCATCACAGGGACGAGATAGTGATGACAATGAATAGTCTAAGATTTTTGATTTTGAATACACCATTTCTGATTTTATTATTTTCCCATTTATCGTTAGTGTCAAAGTTGGATATCAATCAGAAGCCATCCCCAGAATGAACTTTGGTTGCAATAAATCTTCAACTATCATCCTGATTTGTTTGCTGATGAATGCTAGTCACCGCAATGTCCTGTATGTGTTGTAATTCTGTTATGTAAAGCTGCATTACTTTGTGTTATTTTATATTGTTTACATTTTCACAGCTTTACCGCAGTTCCACCAAATTTTATTCATACTTTTACAAGAAACAAATGAAAATCGTAAACTGATTAGAGAAATTAGACGTAGACAGTAAAAAATGTTTGGGCATGTTATGAGAAGAAATAAATTGGAGAAATTGGTGACAACTGGCAAGATCGAGGGGAAGAGAACAAGGGGAAGTCAATTCATACAAGAGACAGCACTGCAGTTATAGACATATTTCAAGCGAACGAAAGAAGAAGGGGAAGTCAGTGAAGTAAATACCTGGATGGTCTGACCACGTGGCATGGTCGAGACAAGAAAACTGAGCTGATCCACAACTCTGGTGTTCGAGTGATATATATATACATACATATACACATACACTCGTGCGCGCGCACACACACACACACACACATATATATATATATAGGTGTGGGTGTGTGCACGCGCGCAGCGTCTAAATAAGTCTAATGCACACTAAATAGTAGTAGTGTATGGGCAACGCTTGAGTTCAGAGTGAGCAAAAACACAAAACAAAACAAAAACTGGAAGTTGGCTTGTAGAGATTAGAAGAAGAATAGACATGGAAATAAAACAGCCCTTTGCAAGATGAAAAATCTTACTCACAAATAAGAAGTCAGTTACAATGAAAATGAGTGGAAAATAAAAGAGAAGATTTTTATGTCATAGTAAACATGTTAGTGTCACGTTTTGACATATTTTATATTGTGTCATCTCTTGGATCCTTTAAATGTCTGCATTTTCGTAAAGTTGCAAGTCCTAAAGGTTGATGCTATAGTAATGAGTTATTATGTTTGAAACTTAATTTGTTTAGACTAAAGTTAGTCGTCGGAACTCCGACGTGGGGCAAAAACGGCAGGGGGCTTAAGATCTTCAGAAGGAAAACCGCCTTCCTCAAGCATTTCGGGCCATTTAATTTCTTAATATTTTCAGGGGGGGGGGGGGGGGGGGGGGGGGGGGGTCCCGTCCGGGTCATGGCTCCGGGCGTCTGTACCCTGCCGCGGAGACGTTTTTTCGGTCATATTCGTTATATTGTTTACATTTTCACAGCTTTACCGCAGTTCCACCAAATTTTATTCATATTTTTACAAGAAACAAATGAAAATCGTAAACTGATTAGAGAAATTAGACGTAGACAGTAAAAAATGTTTGGGCATGTTATGAGAAGAAATAAATTGGAAAAATTGGCTGACAACTGGCAAAATCGAGGGGAAGAGAACAAGGGGAAGTCAGTGAAGTAAATACCTGGATGGTCTGACCACGTGGCATGGTCGAGACAAGAAAACTGAGCTGATCCCTTCGCTGTTACCTTGTCCACTCTCCAGCCCTCCCTCCCTTGGTGGGGAAAGCCCGTGCAGTCTGTGCCTGCCCCTTGACACGTGTGGCCGTGGGATGCTAGCTGCATTCCCCTGCCACGGCCTCTGTCGCCTCCACTTATCTCCGTTGCCCTGTGTGCCTTCCTCGTGCTCCATTCTCGGCCCCACACCCTTTAGGAAGCCGGATTCTTCCTTTCTTCTCGGACCCACCTCTTGGCCTGTCTGCAACTGACCAGACCACGTAGTATGCATATCTCGTGACAATGTGAGGTGGGGGTTATTATGGCAGCTTTGTTAAATGCGTTAGGACTGGGTGCGACCTACGGTCAATTATCGCTAAATTGTGGAGGTTGGACGTCGGCCGACATTTACGTGATTGACCTCACTGGGACTCGCCACCATGTTCGAAGGAAGGACTAGAGATCTGATACAGACGTCTGTAAAGTTCCTGGTTTTGATTGTGAAATTGTTGGTATTGCACTATTGCACACCGCTTCTATCCATACTAGTGACGAGACTCATTCCAATTCAGGTTGCGGTAGTTCCACAGCCAGCACGAGGCCTTTTCGGCAGCCTCAGACAGTTGTTTTTGGGCCGGGGCCCAGGCACGTCCTTTGGTGCCCATTCGCTTCAGCACATCGAACACGGAGTAGGAGACAAGACCTCGTGCGCCAACCTCGACGGCGAACAGCCTGACTGTGTAACACTCAGCCTGAGACTCGCGACCAAGTCATTGTACCTCTCTGTTTTGTACAGGTGTAGCTCCTCAATATTCATTCGATTCGTGCGGGACAGTCAGCTCAATCAGCGTTAGCTGCTTGGCTGACGAGGAGCTAAGCACAATGTCAGGCCGCATATAATAATGAAAAACACATAAACGTATTTGGCTTATGTTTATTTACGTTTGGCTTTAAAATCATGAGCCTTGGAATGTGATCAACATAGAACAATTAGTATAATGAGTCACATCACAAAGACAATGCGCAGGATCTGCAACAATTAGTAGATGCGGTTGTACACAGTGAGCAGCTGGGGTTAGAATTAAATTGTAAAAAGACACAGGTTATGGTCTTCACCAGGAAGAATGAAGTACCACAATGTAATATACAAGTAAATGGGAATACTCTTCAACAAGTGAATCGATACAATTATCTCGGAACAGTCATAATATCTGATGGGAGATGCCTTGAAGAGATTAGAACAAGAATCGCCATGGCAAAAGTAGCCTTTAGCCAGATGAAAAACATACTGACCAATAAAAAGATGTCAGTTGAAATGAGAAAAAGAGTGTTGAGGGGATACTTCTTCTTCTTCTTATTTGCGTTCATCCGGAGTGTTTTTTCAGATGTGATTGCGGTGTGTCTGTTATGCGCCCTTGGGCCGAAACCCGTAGGCCGACACATCCGGCTATAGCGTGCTTTTTTGACCAGGTAGTATTCCTGGGAGACTCTCACTTTTGCGGTATCATCCACAACCCAGCTGGCCAAGGTGGAACGGTCGAAGACAACGGTCAACCCTTAAAGGAAGGCAGGGACAGTCCATGGCATTTTCCGCCATCCAAGGTTGCTTCCATAATTGCAGGGCCGACACATAGCGCCCTGGTGCTGGGCTCACCGAGGGAATCGTCACGTCCTGCTCATGGCTGCTTTAATTCCTCACTTCAATATATTGGGATTTCGTTCGCCCCGGGCCGTTCCCGCACAAACCAGACAGGTCTGGAGACAGTATCCACTCAGCGAGTTTTCGACACGGACATGTGCTTGTCGTTGCGCCTGTCAGAGCTGTTCCAGGCACGACGGACATTCGGAAAACTATCTAGTCAGAGCTGTTCCGAACAAGAGCGGCATTCGGAAACTAGGTAGTCAGAGCTGTTCCTAGCACGAGAGACATTCGGACAAGACATTTCACTCGGACGTAAATGCGTAGTGCCAATTTTTATTTTACCACCCGTAGGACGGCACTTCCGGCTTCGGCGGGGATTTTTTAATGAGGTTAGCCTTCCTCGAGTTTCGAGGCACGTTAGACTTATTGTTGTGATGTCGCCCACATCTCAGCTGGTCAAGATAGAACGATAAAAGACATCACGGTCGACCCTCAATGGAAGGCAGGGGCAGACCATGGGCATTCCCTCGATATCCAAGGAGGCTTCCATAATTGCAGAGCCGGCACATATTGCTCTGAGGCTGGGCTCACCCGAGGAGTTGCCTCGTCCTGCTCATGGCTGCTTTAGTTCCTCACTTCCATGTGTTGGGCATCTCGCTTGCCACTGGTCGCTCAAGCACACACCAGGAACGGTCAGTCTGCAGGCGACATCCACTAGGTAAGCTTTCGCTTCGGACTTCGCACTACGCAATGGATTCGCTAGCCGTGCGTTCCATTTCGTGTTATTGAGACGTTTTTCCACCTTTGTCTACTCTCTACGAGTTAGAAACAGACTGTTTTCGTAACCATTTCATTCGACTGGGGCACTTCATCAACCTTTTTGTACTCGCTCACGAGGTAGGCTACATGTGCTGCCGGCTCAGCACCTTACCTCCGTACAGCAGTGAGCGAGAAACGGCCAGGCCCTCTCATCCGGGGATCCCTCATATCCCCCAGCTGAGAGCCTTCGGACAGGTATCTGAACTGGGCATGTAGCGTGCTCAGTATCTCACCTCCATTTTTCGGTAGGTGAGTATCGGCCGGGCTCTCTCATCCAAGGGTAGTAGCTTAGAGGCGTTCAGCTACATCTCTCAGATGGAGGCCTTTGTGTAAGTGTCTGGACCAAGTTTGTGGCTTCGTGCGCCTGAGTTTAAATTTTGACTGCTATCCTCAGTCTACCTGCAGAGCAGCAGGTTGTGTCTCTCTTAGTCTGGTCCCTATCCCAAGAGCTGTCCAATATGTAGTTTATATCCATTAGCACAGCGCTTGGGGGTCAGTGAGACACTCAAGCTCCCCCACCGCGGCAAGGTGGAGACACATAGGGGGAGGAGGGGATACACAGAGCCTGTTCTTTTGTATGGATGTGAAACTTGGACAATGTGCAGTCAAGCTGAAAAACATCTGATGGCTGCAGAAATGTGGTTTCTGAGGAAAATGCAAATACCATGGACAGATAGAAAAACCAATGACCAAGTACTACAGGAGACAAATGAAACTCGTAAATTGATTAGAGAAGTTAGACGCAGAAAGTGAACATTTTTTGGACATGTTATGAGAAGAAATGGATTGGAGAACTTAGTGACAACTGGCAAGATCGAAGGGAACAGACCAAGAGGAAGACCGAGAGGAAAATACTTGGATGGCTTGGCCACATCGCATGGACGAGACAGGAACACTGAGCTGATCCACGACTCTGGTGATCGAATGAAATGGCAAGCCATGACCGCCCACGCTTTCCAGCATGGCACATGATTGATTGATTTATTTAAAATCAAACTGTATTCTGGTAACACCGCTGCAGTATCCAAATACCACAATCGTAGTCGTCCAATAAAGACGCAACTACCTGCCCAATTGTAAACGCGACCACGTGAACCGCAGTGTTGGACTGATTTCGCTATTCTCATATAAACAATTTCACGAGTGTCTTTGGATTGTTCTAGGTATGTATGTCACCCCCCCCCCCCCCCACATATCCTTTACAGGACATCGCTGTCAACAGCAGCATCTTTCAGCTGTCTGTTGATTAATTATCTTATATGGGTAAAATAACATTTAACAATTTGAAACAGTCTCACATATTAAATTGGAATACTAAATTAGCCATGTTAAGTTACGCATTTTTTGGGTTGGGGGGGGGGGGGGGGGGGTGCTCGCTTGCTTTGAACGCAAGCGTAGTCCATACAACACAATCGACGTAAGAGGTAGGTTACGAATTATAATGCAGGGTATTTTATTGTGATATATAATAATAATAATAATTCTACACAATCTAAAAATAATAGTACATAGATAAATCGATCATGTATTTACATAATCTATTATATTATACTATTATCTATGAGATCACCAAAGCAAGATTATTGATAGCCCTTGAAAAATCAAATCCAACCATACCCAAATGAAACTTGTAAGCCACTTTAAATGGAGGCACTTTAACGTCAGTAACCATAATAAACAAATCACCACGCGCGGTGCTGAAGACGGAGGCAACCAGCCAGGAGGCGCACCACAGAAATCAGGATGCCACGCAATTACGCAAAATGTTTTTTATTTTTTTATTTTTTTTTGCCTCAATATAAAATTCAATATCCCAGTAACCAACTGAAGGTAAATGATGAGATTTAGCCTATAACCTTATAATTATGTCCACCCAACAAAAAATTTTTTGTTCTGGAGATTGTACAGCAGATTTTAATGTTTGTTTATATGCGGTATATATTTTATGGCCCCCCGCATTCATTCCATCATTTTAAGAGTATTACCGCTTCAGCAAGACACACCCCCGCTGTTTTTGAATTTTGTCTGCGCGGTTTTCGCTT
This sequence comes from Cepaea nemoralis, assembly GCA_014155875.1. Classification (NCBI taxonomy): domain Eukaryota; kingdom Metazoa; phylum Mollusca; class Gastropoda; order Stylommatophora; family Helicidae; genus Cepaea; species Cepaea nemoralis. The sequence goes on from JACEFZ010028483.1 coordinate 151,675, forward strand.
TTGGCAGACTGAGGGAATTTATATGGGGTAGTTCAGAGGTGTCGTCAAACTGTGGGTTCTTTCATGAAACGTGATTATATAAATAAACTAGCTGGCTCGTCCCGGTTCCTGGCGAGGATCTATCTATCTGTCTGTCTATCTATCTATCTATCTATCTATCTATCTATCTATCTATCTATCTATCTATCTATCTATCTATCTATCTATCTATCTATCTATCTATCTATCTATCTATCTATCTATCTATCTATCTATCTATCTATCTATCTATCTATCTATCTATCTGCCTGCCTGCCGGCCGACCCACTCACCCACCGACCGACCGACCGACCGACCCAGCCAGCCAGCCATCTACCCACCCACCCACCCACCTATCTTTCTGCCTACCTACATATCTACCTACCTACCTTTCTGTCTGTCTGTCTGTCTGTCCGCGCTATTAAATATTTATAAAAGTTACTGGAGAAAACGTCAGGACCATGTGTTGAAAGAGGAAGAGGACTATTGGAGAAAGGATGGATTGAATTTTATGCAACCGAGAGCAATCATCAACCTACTGGAATCGTCCGACACAGATTAAGGTCTGAGCAGATCGCAGACCTTAATCTACGTACACACTTACTGGGATATTTTGCTCCAACTATTCAGACGAATTGCAGACCCTAAACATTACAGCATCAGCACCAGCTGAAGAAACAAGAAGGAAATGAAAAATAAGGTAAGAAATATATTCCTTCTACTTTCCTGTTAATTTACACGTTATTTACCCCGTGCCTCTGTAAATTCTCTGTCTTTACTAATATTACACTTTGCACCCCTCTCGGGATTCTCCGTGGTGAAGTGGTCAAGACGTCAGACTCGGGCTCCGAAGGTTGTATGCTCGATTCCAGGCTGCGTCCTTCATTTCACGAGTGCTTTTTTTCGGAGACTCCCGAGGGTCGTCGCTGGAGCTACGGAGTTCGTGCTTTGTGCGACGCTTTCCGCGCTGCGGAAAGAAACTGAGCCATATGGGATAAAAACCCGGTGCAATGCAGCCGACCCTGTCGATTTTAAGCTAGTTCTTTCATTGCACCCACTCCCATACGAATCCGGATACGCCTTTGTGTATCAGAATTGACAGGTCTCACATTACCGTAGAAATAACTTTGTTAGCGAGAAATCACTAGTTGTTCAGCAAAACATCAAAGGAATGTCGCCGCTTTCAATGATTTAAGTTGTTTTTGGACCTATCAAAGACATATTCCTTGGGTGGGGGTAAATATAAGACGGCTGGAAAAATTTCATAACGATGCAACAGACAGTTTTCAAAATAATTGATCGTGAATAAGGCAAACAAATGTGAACATACTATAAATGTTATGGTGCTCGCCCTGCCTTGGACCCAGGCAGGTGCAGTGCCGGGCCCCATGTCTCGAAAGGGTCCAACCACAACTACTGGAGGTCCTTCTCAGATGTCCTGTGGAGCCAGGGGACATGAGAATAGGATGACTGGCCATACTAAACAAAGACTTAAAATAATGCACTGGAATACGGAGGGAGTCAGCAAGAAAAAAAAAAGAAGAAAGAATTAGAAAGCATCATGAACTAAGAAAAAGTAAGCGTATGTTTTTTGCAAGAAACTCACCTCAATAAAAATATAGCCTTCAAAATCAGAGGCTACCAGTGTTACCGATCTGACCGAAAGAACAGATGAAAAGGTGGGATACTGACCCTTGTAAAAAAAAATAACGTCACTGCTTCCCAATCGAAGTCTACATGGAAAGGGCTGAGTATCAGACACTTAAACTTAAGCCAGACAATACAGACCTACATCTGATCAATTATTACTGTCCAAGTGACCGCCCACAGGTACTGGACACACTACCATTAACAGAAAAAAAAATGATTGTGTGTGGCGATTTCAACAGCCACTCGCAGAGCTGGGGCTATGATCACACGGACTAGAGAGGAGACCGGAAGACTGGCAGGATGAGAACAGATTCATCTTGATTAACAAGCTGTCCGACCCACATACTTTCTACTCGAAATCATGGCCACTACAACTACTTCTGACCTAGCTTTTCATTCACCAGAACTGGAGTGGAACATTACACGAATCGTTGGGAAACAACATGGTGGCAGTGACCATCGGCCAGTCTTTTTAACTGTAGAAAATAAGCTTGTAAATGAAAGCAGCAGCCTATCGAGGTGGAACTACAAGAAAGCAAACTGGGCAATGTACAAGAATCGCACCAGCATACTGGTTAGAAACCTGAATACTAAGAAAGACATAAATAAAGTAGTTGAAGAGTTTGAGAAATGCATACTACAGGCAGCGCGAGAAACAGTACCAAGAGGAGCCCATAAACAATATAAACACTACTGGAGTAGTGAACTGGAACAGTTGCAATGTGGAAGTGTGTAGAAAGCAAGCAGAGGCCACACCCAGCCAAGAGCACCAAAACAAATTCCAGCACGCAAAAGCCAAATTTCAAAGGGCCAAGCTGCAGGCTAGACAGAAACGCTGGCAGGAGAAAACGGAGTCTGAACTTTGAAAGAGACACAAGGAAATTGTGGAAGCTAATAAAACAACTTAACAATGAGGGCACAGGGAGAAACTCAACAATTGCACTACATAAGGATGGAAACAACAAGAAAGGAAGCAGCTGACCATTTTGCGGACTCATTCGCACAAGATAACAATATCAAAATTAGTCCAAAGAAACAACAGAAGGAAATAGTACATGAGGTTCTGGAGGCACACATCACAATCAGCGAACTGGAGCTAGCCATATCAAAATTGAACATGAGAAAGTCACCAGGAACTGATGGTATCTCCAATTAATTTATCAGGAACCTAGGAATAGAGGCCAAAACAAAGCTGTTTCAGATCTTCAATAACAACTAGACCTTAGGAAGTGTTCCACAAGCCTGGAGAGAAGCAATCATGATACCCTTTCTAACATCAGGGAAAGATAGTTCCATTGCCTCTAGCTACAGACCAATTAGCCTCACCAGCTGTCTCTGCAAAACACTGGAGCGCATCATCAATCACATATTGCAGTGGTACATTGAAAGCAAAAACTTCCTTGTGTTACAGCAGGCTGGCTTTAGGCAGTGCTACTCCATAGAAGATCAGACAATCTACCTCTCAAGAAATTATTGAAGATGCATTCCAAGAGAAGAAGCTGGTGCTTGCGGCATGGATAGATCTAAAGAAAGCCTTTGACAAAGTCTGGAAAGAAGGTATGATAAAGAAACTGAGAAACTGCAAAGTCAATGGACGTATGTACAAATGGTTGAAAGCATACTTGCACAACATAAGAGCCTTAGAACAGATAGACGGACTCAAGAGCAAGAAAGCACTACTGCGTCACGGTGTTCCCTAGGGCGGAGTCTTGTCCTCCACACTTTTTCTAATCTTCATCAATGATCTTGTTGCTAATCTACCGCATGGAATTAAAGCGGCAATTACGCCTGATGACGTTGTTCTGTGGAGCACAAATGAACATGCATTCAGTGGCCACCAGATTGCTACAAACAGCTGTAGATACATTTGTTGCATGGGCAAATAGATGGTGTGTCAGCATAAAAACTGACAAGTGCAGCACCACTCTATTTACCCTCTCTCCAAAACAAAAGGCAGGAATCATCCAGATAAATGGAACACACCTAAGAGAAGATAAAGAACCAACATACCATGGATTAACATTTTATGGCAGGCTGTCATGGAGAAAGCACATCAACAAAGCAGTAGCAAAAGACAGAAGGAAAATAGCCATCCTGGGAAAGCTAATTGGAACCACGTGGGGAGCCAGTGGGAAAATACTTAGCAAAGTTTATCAACAGAGCATACGACCACACATGGGATACGGGTCAACTGTGTGGTGTTTTGCATAAAAAACCACACTACAAGAGCTGGACAAGGTGCAAAATCAAGCACTTAGAGTCACCACAGGAGAGATGAGATCAACCCCTATAGTGGACATGGAGAAGATGGGGAGGACACAAGCACCGAGAGAGCGCAGCGATACGAAAACGCTAATACAAGCAGAAATGTTCCTCAGCTTGCCAGGCCACCCTGTGAAGAACTGATTTGAAAATCTTGCTATGGGGCGGTTGATAAGCAGTAGTTTTATCCACCAGGCCAAACGACTCTGCAGAGAAACCACCGATCTGCCCACAGTTCTTATCCCCCTAACAACTATTCCAGAGCTAACTCGATAGAAAGATGAACATAGACTATCATTACAAATCCAGACAAAAGTGATAGGAATATTTGACAATGAAGAACAGAACAGTGTGCAGCGCAGTACAGCCACTCTCAGCTTCCTTGATGAAGAATACCCACAGTACCTCTGGATCCGAGTCTACACAGATGGGTCAGCACAAAATTGCTGTTCGAAATAGAGGAGCGTGAGTGTACATAGAATACCAAATAATACTAGGGACACAGCGAGAGTACCGACAAGAAAGTACTGCCATAACTATGGTATTGAAATTGAGGCAATAAAGACAGCAACAGAAAAATTACTAAATACCAGCAATTGTACACAACCTGTGGTGCTATTGACAGATGCAAAATCAGTACTCGAGGCGCTCCTGTCTGGGAAATTGCCAGTACTAAGGACACTACTTTCTGAACTTAGCAGTCAGCATAAGGTCGCCATACAGTGGATACCATCCCACTGTGGAGTGCTCCTAAACGACAGAGCTGATCAACTGGCTAAGGAAGGAGCCAAAGAAGAACAGTCTGATGTGCCCGTAACATACCACCAAAAGAAAAGAATGATCAGATCAGTCAGAAAGCCACCAAAACCTACTCAAGATGACTATCACATTGCGGACAGACCAGAACAAGTCATTATTCTGCACCTCAGAACAGGACACAATAGATTACGCAACCACATGTATACACAATTTAAGATTTGTGACACAGCCATGTGCACATGTGGATTGGCGTCGCAGACAGCAGAGCACATACTTCAATAATGCCCAAAATATAACATCTAGGCAAGCCTTCTGGCCTAGAGAGACGACAGTGGAAGATAAACTCTATGGACCGCAGTGTGAACTAAAAAAAGACAGTTAAATTCATACAAGAGACAACATTGCAGATATAGACATATTCCAAGTGAACGAAATAAGAAGAAGAATCACCATGTGCCAAGCCGATAAGCGTGGGCGGTCATAAATCACCACATAACACGATGACCATCAGCTGTATGTATGTGATCTTATCCAACTGGCCTAGCTATCCACTTATTTACCGCTTCACCTTCATATTTCTCTTTCCCCATTCAGTTTATCAGTTGTTACCAAGATTTTAATTAATTTCCTACATGTTAATGTCCCAAAAATCTTAAACTTGCTATGTCTAATTTAAGACTTCATGGAATCGGTTGTCTAATTTTTCTGCCCATCCACCATGGTATTCTTTATATTTTTATCATGTCAAATGACGGAATAAAAAAAAAAGTTACTAAGTAGTAATTAGAGCAGAATTCAACATCATATATTAAAACTATTCGTTTTACACGAGGACACAGTTCAACGGCCTATTCGAGTCATGTTACTAGTATTAACTATTAAAATGTGATCGCCCACGTGGCCGTGATAGATTGGTTGCCGTTCGTTCTTTCAGTACCCATGCATAGTGAATCGCTGAGTAAAACTCTGTAACAGTTCAATAGTTTCAGTCATGTATTGTAAAACTATGAAAGAAATAATTATCAAAGCAGAACTGAGTGTAGAATTCAATCATGTATTCTGTCTGAAAGTCCTCCTTGTGGTCCCAGGAGAAACCACATGTTGATATATTCATGAAATCATGTAGATTCGCATTTTGAACTGTCACATGACCCAAAAGTGACACCACCATTGGACGTCCTCGTGGTTTCGTCGCAGATGACCTTTGATGTAAGGCCAGTGATCAATGTAATGGTAGTTGACGGTGTTGCATTCTAACGACGTGGCCAAACCACTTGATCTTCTGTCTTTCAATAAGTGTGGCACAAGGTGTTGATCAAACTGTCTGTCTCATAACAGCATTTCGTACTCGGTCTCGGATTGTTAAGTTGGCAGCTCTCCTCGGGCATCTAATCTCACATGTGTTGATTTTATGCGAGTGTGATTTGGATAAAGTCCAAGTCTGATATATATATATATATATATATATATATATATATATATATATATATATATATATATATATATATATATATATATATATATATATAAAACAGAGTGTATGTTTGTTTGTGGCTATTTATGTATTGGATGCGTTCGATAACGGTACATCCGATTGAGATGAAATTTTCTACACGTCTTCCTTTCATTCCTGTGCAACCGACTATAATAATTTCTTAATGTAAAATCTTCTACTTATTTAATAACATTTACTTTTCCATTTTCATTATATAATGTCTATATAGCAGGGGGACTTCACTCTAGAAAAGTTATTTCAAGGGGCATAACTTTTAATAACATTTCTATATACTTTATAGTCATATTGTTGGACTTACTTGCACTATTGTTAAACTCTTTGTCTATAGTTATTTTCAGGCATATGAGTTATAATAAATAATGATATAATCTTTAAGGCATTTTCAAAGTTTTCATAAAAATAATGCATAATGCATAACATTGTAACCCATCTTTTTCTACAGTTTTCATTGAATGGTGTGTGGAAGGACATTCTTTTAAGTTACTGTGCGCCAGGAGCTGGGCGAAACCACGCCGGGTCAGATAGATAGACAGATAGTCGGGAACGGAAGCTTATTTGACTACTTATATGAATTAGATGACATGCTCCCCACCAGGGACTGGGTGAAGCCGGGCCGGGTCAGACAGACAGATAGACAGACAGACAGTCGGGAACGGGAGAGCTTATATGACTACGTATATGAATTAAATTAGATGCTCCCCACCAGGGACTGGGTGAAGCCGGGCCGGGACAGACAGACAGACAGATAGACAGACAAACAGATAGTCGGGAACGGGAGAGCTTATATGACTACGTATATGAATTAAATGAGATACTCCCCACCAGGGACTGGGTGAAGCCGGGCCCGGTCAGACAGACAGACAGACAGATAGACAGACAGACAGATAGTCGGGAACGGGAGAGCTTATATGACTACTTATATGAATTAAATGAGATGCTCCCCACCAGGGACTGGGTGAAGCCGGGCCGGGTCAGCCAGACAGACAGACAAACAAGCAGACAGACAGACTGATAGATAGATAGATCCCCTCCAGGGCCTGGGCAAAGCCGGGCCGGGTCAGCTAGTATGATATATATATATCAAATGGTATTTTGTAGCATGCACAATTTTTTTTTTTTTAAATTCCGAATTCTTGAGGTTCTAAGGTTTTATCACTTTGTTTATACCAGATACGACTGTGGTGCACAGAGTATATGTTCGGCCCTTTCCCGTTCCCGTTGAGGGAAAATGGGTTCGAAAATTTGCACGTATCTAAAATAAATCCATTATTTTTACGAAAACTTTGAAGATGCCTTAAAGTGTTTATCACCTTTATTTTATAACGCACTAGCTGACCCGGCCCGGCTTCGCCCAGGCCCTGGAGGGGATCTATCTATCTATCAGTCTGTCTGTCTGCTTGTTTGTCTGTCTGTCTGTCTGACCCGGCCCGGCTTCACCCAGTCCCTGGTGGGGAGCATCTCATTTAATTCATATAAGTAGTCATATAAGCTCTCCCGTTCCCGACTATCTGTCTGTCTGTCTATCTGTCTGTCTGTCTGTCTGACCGGGCCCGGCTTCACCCAGTCCCTGGTGGGGAGCATCTCATTTAATTCATATACGTAGTCATATAAGCTCTCCCGTTCCCGACTATCTGTTTGTCTGTCTATCTGTCTGTCTGTCCCGGCCCGGCTTCACCCAGTCCCTGGTGGGGAGCATCTAATTTAATTCATATACGTAGTCATATAAGCTCTCCCGTTCCCGACTGTCTGTCTGTCTATCTGTCTGTCTGACCCGGCCCGGCTTCACCCAGTCCCTGGTGGGGAGCATGTAATCTAATTCATATAAGTAGTCAAATAAGCTTCCGTTCCCGACTATCTGTCTATCTATCTGACCCGGCGTGGTTTCGCCCAGCTCCTGGCGCACAGTAACTTAAAAGAATGTCCTTCCACACACCATTCAATGAAAACTGTAGAAAAAGATGGGTTACAATGTTATGCATTATGCATTATTTTTATGCAAACTTTGAAAATGCCTTAAAGATTATATCATTATTTATTATAACTCATATGCCTGAAAATAACTATAGACAAAGAGTTTAACAATAGTGCAAGTAAGTCCAACAATATGACTATAAAGTAAATAGAAATGTTATTAAAAGTTATGCCCCTTGAAATAACTTTTCTAGAGTGAAGTCCCCCTGCTATATAGACATTATATAATGAAAATGGAAAAGTAAATGTTATTAAATAAGTCGAAGATTTTACATTAAGAAATTATTATAGTCGGTTGCACAGGAATGAAAGGAAGACGTGTAGAAAATTTCATCTCAATCGGATGTACCGTTATCGAACGCATCCAAGACCCACAAACCCACAAACAAACATACACTCTGTTTTATAGATATAGATATGCCTGAAGATAACTTTTTTAAAGATTTTATAAAACTTTAAGAAAAATACAACTATTATTTAAATTACATAATATAGTAATGTTACCAAAAGTAATGTCCCTTGATATAACTTTCTTTGTTAAGTCCCCTTAATTAGACGTCTTTCCATTTAATGTCGTTTTATTACGTAAATAACTGTTTTTAAATTAACAAACTATGCCAGTTAGCTGCGTGGAAATGAGAAGAACATCTGTAGAAAATTTCATCTAAATCCTAAAGTTACAAATTCTGTTCATTTATATGGGATGTGATGTCGACCAAAAATGACAGCTTTGACAGCCAGGTAGGATCTGACAGCTGTGGATCAGCTCTATCCTTTTTAGTGAGGAAAACATCTATTTCCTTTCGCAGCTTGTAAAAACGAAGAATCAGTTTCGTCAAGAAAAGCCTGGAACTGGCGGTGATTGAGTGCATGTCCCCGAATGAAGTTCACAGCAAAAACGACTGGTTTCAGTACACAAGAATTATCTACGTCTTTCCCACAGAGTGCTTGCTGATGTATGATGCAGCGTATGAATAGAGCGCCCGGAATTTGCAAATCTTCCAACTAAGTCCTGATCTGCCCCTTCAGACCTTTTCTCACTCCAGCCATGTTTTTTCCCTCAAACTGTAACACCTCGAAGCTGAATTCCACTGAAGGTTATAGTCTTGCAAAACTGTTTGCACTTTCATGAAAATGTCTTTTCCAGTTGTTGTTCCATGCATGCTGCAAACGGATGCCAACTCTTCCGTTATTTGAAAGTTCAAATTGACACCACGAATGAACACGAAAAATTGTGATGTACTCGAGAAATCAGTAGACTCATCCAGCGCCAGAGAATACCACAAAAAGTTCCTAGTTTTCTCGCGTATCTATAGCACAATGTTCTCTCCAAGTTGTTCTGTTCTTCGCACAACTGAACTTGCTGAAAGGCTGATAATTCCAAACAAATCGACTTTCTCAGGACACAAGTCATTTGCTGCTTCCATCATACACTCTTTGATGAAGTTGCCATCAGTAAACGGGTTTCCTCGTTCTGCCATCTTATGCACTATTTTGTAACTTGTACGGGTGACAGATTCATTTTCAGCAAACTTTCTCGTGAAGAGATTTCTTTGTGTTTCTAAACCACGTTTCATAGACTCCTATTTCTCAGAGCGTAACTTTCCAGAAAACTTTTAATATGTTGATAGATTTCTGTTTTGTGGTGACGCCGAAGATTGTACTCTTTCAAAACGGCAACACTTTCGCTGCATATTACGCAATTGGTTTTCTGGTCCTTTGTTTCCACAAAGAAGTCTTTACTCCCCATTCTTAATTGAAAACGCGACACTTGGCGTCCACATTTCTTTTCTTAGTAGCCATAATGAAGGGGGAAGTACACGGGATCAAATGAAAAAGACATTGAATTAGAAACATAATTAAAATCTTATTAAAACATAGGAAAAGCAGAGGACTAGGGGGTCACTGGTGAAGTTACGGCTCACCAAAAGTACATATACAGTTTATAGGTACCTTTGGTAATAGAATATATCTCATAATAAGGTTTGAAAAATATATTAATAGGGCGGGCCTAAATAAGCAGCCTAAAGCGGAGTTTTTCAACCGGGGTTCCGCGAGTAAAAGCCAGGGATTCCGCTGACACAGACCGAAATCGCCTAAATGCACCATTTCTGTCCATCTGCTTTATTACATAAAATAGGACAGACACTTGGATCACCGCACAGAGTTCCTTGAGCAACGTAAACATTTGCTTAAGGATCTGCTCCAGCAGAAAGGTTGAAAAACACTGGCCTAGAGACCGGCTCGATTAACACATTGACCGGGGAGTTCTTCTGAGCTGAGGATAATATTTTCGTAATAACACGAGGCATCTATGGCATTTTTATGCTATGTTTGCTACTTTATTGCCTCTATTCCACACTTGTAGTTCATATACCTATCACTGTCAAACAAAGAAATCCTTGTTACATACCTATAAAATGGATGGCCAGCAAAAAGAAGTAAATATTTCTGGAGCGTGGGACCTGTGTTGACAGCCGACGCATCTGGGGAAGGGAACAAAGCGTGTGTGTGTGTGTGTGTGTTTGTGTGTATGTTGCCATGGAAACCATGGTAACGTCAGAGCGTAAGCGGCGCTACCACGAGCCTTGGAAGGACTTGGGATTGCGCGAAGTAAGCACACATTACAATAAATAAGTAAATCTATATACAATAATTTATAATTGAAAATAGTAAATTTAAGACACATAGCAGCCAGGAGGTCTCCGCACGTGTGAAGATCTCCTAGTATTCTAAACATAATATTTACATTTAAATTGTATCACAGCCTCTCGTGTTCCATACGTTATATCAAGCAAGTTCGAGTACCGCCGGCGGGCCGGATGACAAGAGGTCGCGGGCAGTAGTTTGGTGACCCCTGATCTAGATGATCTAATTTGCTGCAATTTATACGGCATTCTCTAGTTCTTCAAACATAATTGTTCAAAATCAACACCTACACATGGGTGCTTCTTATTCTTCTTTCGTTCGCTTGAAATATGTCTATAACTGCAATGCTGTCTCTTGTATGAATTGAACTGTCTTTTTCAGTTCACACAGCGGTCCATAGTGTTTATCTTCCACTGTCATCTCTCTAGGCCAGAAGGTTTGCCTAGATATGTTATATTTTGTGCAGTCTTGGAGTATGTGCTCTGCTGTCCGCGATGCCAATCCACATGTGTACATGGCTGATTCACCAATCTTGAACTTTGTATACATGTGGTTGCGTAATATATTGTTCTCGTTCTGAGGCGCAGATTAATGACTTGTTCTGGTCTGTCCATAACGTGGTAGTCATCTTGAGCAGGTTTTGGTAGCTTTCTAACTGATTTTATCATTCTTTTCTTTTGGTGGTATGTAACAGGCACATCAGGCCGTTCTTCTTTTGGTCCTTCCTTAGCCAATCGATCAGCAATGTCATTTCCGGGTACTCCACAGTGGGATGGTATCCACTGTATGGTAACCTTATGCTGATTGCTAAGTTCAGAAAATAGTGTCTTTAGTACTGGCAATTTCCCATACAGGAGCGCCTCGAGTACTGATTTTGCATCTGTCAATAGCACCGCAGGTTGTGTCCATGGCTAGTATTTAGTAATTTCTCTATTGCTATATTGATTGCCTCAATTTCAGCATAACAGTTATGGCAGCATTTTCCTGTTGGTACTCTGGCTGTGTCCCTAGTATTATTTGGGTATTCTATTTACACACCCGCTGCTCAATTTCGAACAGCATTTTGTGCTGACCCATATGTGTAGATTCGGATCCAGAGGTCCTGTGGGTATTCTTCATCAAGGATACTGAGAGTGGCTGTTCTGCACTGCACACTGTTCTGTTCTTTATTGTCAAATAATCCTCTCACTTTTGTCTGGATTTGTAGTGATAGTCTATGTTCATCTTTCTATCGAGTTCGCTCTGGAATAGTTGTCAGCGGGATACCAACTGTGGACAGATCAGTGGTTTCTCTGCAGTCGTATGGCCTGGTGGATAAAACTACTTCTTTTCAACCGCCCAAAGCTAGGTTTTCAAATCTGTTCTTCATAGGGTGGCCTGGCAAGCTGAGGAACATTTCTGCTTGTATTAGCGTTTATGTATCTCTGCGCTCTCTCAGTGCTTGTGTCCTTCTTATCTTCTCCATATCCACTATAGGGGTTGATCTCATCCCTCTTGTGGTGACTCTAAGTGCTTGATTTTGCACCTTGTCTAGATCTTGTAGTGTGATTTTTGATGCTGAACACTACGCAGTTGACCCGTATTCCAGGTGTGGTCGTATGCTCTGTTGATAAACTTTGCTAAGTATTTTCCCACTGGCTCCCCATGTGGTTCCCCTTAGCTTTCTCAGGATGGCTTTTTGCCTTTTGGCTTTTGCTACTGCTTTGTTGATGTGCTTTATTCCACATGTTACTCCAAAGTATGTTGGTTCTTTATCTTCTCTTAGGGGTGTTCCATTTATCTTGATGATCCCTGCCTTTTGTTTTTGAGAGAGGGTAAATAGAGTGGTGCTGCACTTGTCAGTGTTTATGCTGGTACACCATCTATTTGCCCATGCAACAAATGTATCTACAGCTCTTTGTAGCAATCTGGTGGCCACTGATACATGTTCATTTGTGCTCCATAGAACCAGGTCATCAGCGTACATTGCCGCTTTAATTCCATGCGGTAGATTAGCAACACGATCATTGATGAAGATTAGAAAAAGTGTGGGGGACAAGACTCCGCCCTGGGGAACACCGCGACGCAGTAGTACTTTCTTGCCCTTGAGTCCGTCTATCTGTACTCGGGCTCTTCTGTTGCGCAAGTATGCTTTCTCCCATTTATACATTCTTCCATTGACTTTACAGTTTCTCAATTTCTTCATCAGACCTTCTTTCCAGACTTTGTCAAATGCTTTCTTCAGATTTATCCATGCAGCAAGCACCAGCTTCTTCTCTTGGAATGCATCCTCAATTTCTTGAGATAGGTAGGTTGTTTGATCTCCTGTAGAGTAGCACTGTCTAAAGCACATGGGTGCTGAGTTCAGATATATAAATATGTTACTAAAGTTAATAAAGTTACTAATAAAGGGCTATGTGCCCAAAATTAAAAATTTTCAGCACAAATGTAAAATTGACAAGCCAAGCTGTCGTAGGCTAGCTTCAGTGTAGTAATGTCACAGTCAGTGTTCATGATAATCTACAAATTTGTGTGTGTTGAATGAAAGAACACACATTCTTGCCAGTGAAATGTTTCATGTTGAGAACAGCATGGACTTTGGACATGTTTTCCTGTAGGAAACTTGAATAACAAAGACACAAGCAATAGATTACACGATTTATTGCCTGGCACATTTCACTGCATCTTGTCAGGCACATACTGCAGAAATCGCACAGCATAAACTAAAGCAATAAGAGACATGATAGTCAGTTTATAAAATTACCATTGCAGACAATCCAAATTACTGTGTGAACTCTGCAGTATTGAAATCTGTTGTTGCTATAAGAGCACTCATGAAAACCATAAGACAACGATAACAGGAAATGTATGGGTCATATACACAGAAGAGGTGGAGGTCAGCATGGCCGAATGGATAAGCACGCTCATTCTGAAACATAAGGTGTGCTAATGCCGAGGTAGCTGGTCCAACTCCTGCACTGATCTGTTGGTCTAAAATGCTAACTTCTCCTCCTTGACTTGGGCACGTTAATTTCAATTACTCTTGCTCCCCCGATGTGTCTCCACCTTGCCGCTGTCGTGCCTGGAACAACTCTGACGGGCGCAACGACAAGCACATGTCCGAAAACTCGCTGAGTAGATACCGTCTGCAAACCTGTCTGGTTTGTGCAGGAATGGCCCAGGGCAAACGAAATGACCAATATATTGAAGTGAGGATTTAAAGCAGCCATGAGCAGGACGTGACGATTCCCTCGGTAAGCCCAGAACCAGGGCGCTATGTGTCGGCCCTGCAACTATGGAAGCAACCTTGGATGGCGGAAAATGCTATGGACTGACCCTGCCTTCCTTTGAGGGATGACCGTTGTGTTCGACCGTTCAACCTTGGCCAGCTGTGTTGTAGATGGCACCACAAAAGTGAGAGTCTCCTAGGAATGCTACCTGGTCAAAAAAGCACGCTATCGTCGGATGTGTTGGCCTACGGGCTTCGGCCCAAGGGCGCATAACAGACACACCGCAATCACATCTGAAAAAACACTCAGGATGAACGAAAAGAAGAATTACTCTTGTAAATTACTCTTTTCTTAGTCTTCCTGAATCTCTTTTCTTAGCCTTCGTCAATCTCTTTTCTTAGTCTTCTTCAATCGCTTTTAATTTCCAGTTGTTTCCAGTTTTTTGTTTTTTTTTTTCATTTCCTAATGTGGCCTCATATCTGTTTGTGATATTGTGTCTTCATCTTTGTGTGCCATGTCTTATATCTGTTTGTGATATTGTGTCTTCATCATTGTGTGCCATGTCTCATATATGTGATATTGTGTCTTCAACATTGTGTGTCATGTCCCATATCTGTTTGTGATATTGTGTCTTCATCATTGTGTGCCTTGTCTCATATCTGTTAGTGATATTGTGTCTTCATCATTCTGTGCCATGTCTCATATCTATTTGTGATATTGTGTCTTCATTGTGTGCTATGACTCATATCTGTTTGTGATATTGTGTCTTCATTGTGTGCTATGTCTCATATATGTTTGTGATATTGTGTCTTCATCATTGTGTGCCATGTCTCATATATGTTTGTGATATTGTGTCTTCATTATTGTGTGCCATGTCTCATATATGTTTGTGATATTGTGTCTTCATCATTGTGTGCCATGTCTCATATATGTTTGTGATATTGTGTCTTCATCATTGTGTGCCATGTCTCATATATGTTTGTGATATTGTGTCTTCATCATTGTGTGCCATGTCTCATATCTGTGATATTGTGTCTTCATCATTGTGTGCCATGTCTCATATTTGTGATATTGTGTCTTCATCATTGTGTGCCATGTCTCATATCTGTGATATTGTGTCTTCATCATTGTGTGCCATGTCTCATATATGTTTGTGATATTGTGTCTTCATCATTGTGTGCCATGTCTCATATCTGTTTGTGATATTGTGTCTTCATCATTGTGTGCCATGTCTCATATCTGTGATATTGTGTCTTCATCATTGTGTGCCATGTCTCATATATGTTTGTGATATTGTGTCTTCATCATTGTGTGCCATGTCTCATATATGTTTGTGATATTGTGTCTTCATCATTGTGTGCCATGTCTCATATCTGTGATATTGTGTCTTCATTATTGTGTGCCATGTCTCATATATGTTTGTGATATTGTGTCTTCATCATTGTGTGCCATGCCGATAAGCGTAGGCAACTATAGTTCGTCATCTCATATAATCACCAGTCTTGGATCTTGGAGCTTATCTCAATTATGCCACGTGACAAAGCCATTTGACTCTTGTCACTTCCCTTGCTCTTTTCTTCCAAAATGTTGTCTTCTAAGTCACTAAGTTTTCAAGTTTATTTCTCCTCAAAATGTGCTTACAAATCTTGAAAATCTAACAAAGTCTATGTGTAGTTTCTCTGATAATTTTATGATTTCCTAAAGACGTGTTTCAGACTGCCTCACTTGATTTTCTCTCTGTTTCATGGTGTTTCTTACCTTTTCATTGGATACATTTTCAATGCCTTTAAACGTTTCTCAGCTATTTGCTTATTGTCCATGTTTCACATTTATACAACAGAATAGGTTCAATATAGCGTTTAAACACCCTTTCTCACTGCAGTTGCAAGCCTTTGATTGGCTCTTTCAGAACATATATACTAATTTTGGCTCTCTAAGGATTTTCAGCATTCTTCTGTAGGACCATACATTTGTGGCTTCAATAGCTATTTGTTGTTCATTTACTAATTGTCCACATGCAAGAGTTCTTTAACTAATGCCTAAAGACAGGATTTACATATATATTCACAAGATTACAGGTCATGCTAGACAACATGAGAACTAGTTACCAAACTATAAATTTGAACCTGTCAACTGCAAATAATGACAGGGTCTTGCAGCAGGGACAAAGTATTTAAATGCAAGGCCAACTTGACACCCCTGTCTGTCTTGGTTACCTCAAAGGTTCTACAACTGATGTTTCTGTGCAATGACAGGATATATTGTATAAGTCAGTTTGTAACCAGAAGTGTTTTGCTTGTTCAATGCTATTATTTATTTCTGGGACACATCTCTGATAATTATATGGATGTTTTGCATATCCTTTACAGGACATCGCTGTCAACATCAACATCCTTCAGCTGTGTGTTGATTTCTTGGCAAGATTGCGCTCAGTAGTTTGCCATTGCTTTCTGAGCGGCCGGCTCATTATCTCACAAGTCACGAGCGCGGGTCGAACCGCTTCCAGTTCTCGCCTCGCTGCGAGACCCTGCGTGGATAAACGGGATTACGGAGAAAGTGGTGTAACCCCTCAGCCAGAGAGACCGGCGATAATTATATGAATGCGCTCAAATATCAGAATTTCCATACATAGTTTTAAAGTACAAAGCCAGGGCTGAATTGTAGAGACCATGTGTTGTCCATGCAACATGATATCTCTCTCTCTGCCTGCCTAGTTTACTCCAGAGGAAAGGTAACACCAATATAGCTGGGACAAGACAACCTGCAGAATCTGCCGGATCAGTAAAGCAATGCTTCAACTGTCCGCCTGTCAGAACTTCGATCTAGACCAGTTGCCAAATTGTCCTAATAATTTATATGGTACTAGCTGACCCGGCCCGGCTGCGCCCAGCCCCCTGGCGGGGAGCGACTCATTTAATTCATATTCGGCCCCTGCCCCCGTTCCCGTTCCCAAAAAGACGACCCTGCCCGGCTTCGCCCAGCGCCTGGCGGGGAGCATCTCATTTAAATCATATTCGGCCCCTACTCCCGCCCCCCCCCCCATAAAAAAGAAGACCCGCCCCGGCTTCGCCCAGTCCCTAGCGGGGAGCGTCTCATTTAATTCATATTCGGCCCCTGCTCCCGTTCCCGTTCCCAAAAAAGACGACCCGGCCCGGCTTCGCCCAGTTCCTGGTGGGGAGCGTCTCATTTAATTCATATTAGTAGTAATATAATTCCCCGTTGGTTCCAAATTGCTGTATGTAGCCGGGGCGCAGTGTTGGTGTGAGCGCCCAACATTGCTTAAATACCCAAATGGCTCGTGAATACATAACCTCTGCAGCAAAAGTCCAACTCCTGGCCTTCACGTGGCGGAACTGTTTTAACTAACAGGAGAAGGGGCGACGGCGAGTATCTGGCGCCGGAAAATAACCAGTGTGCTCTAGATGTGTATACACATACATGCATGTGCAGACACGTGTGTGCGTGTGTACACATCTAAACTCGAGTGAGACCACAGTCTGCTCTAGCAAAGGAAAGGTGCTGAAGACGGAGGCAACCAGCCAGGAGGCGCACCACAGAAATCAGGATGCCACGCAATTACGCAAAATGGAATATGTCGACTGCTGCTAAACGTTATGGTGCTCGCCCTGCTTTGGACCCCCAGGCAGGTGCAGTGCCGGGCCCTATGTCTCGAAAGGGTCCAACCCCAACTACAGGAGGTCCTTCTCAGATGTCCTGTGGAGCCAGGGGACATGAGAATAGAACAGCTGGCCATACTAAACTAAGACTTAAAATAATGCACTGGAATGCGGAGGGAGTCAGCAACAAAAAAGTAGAATTAGAAAACATCCTGGACAAAGAAAAAGTAAGCATATGTTGCTTGCAAGAAACTCACCTCAACGAAAATATAGCCTTCAAAATTAGAGGCTACCAGTGTTACCAATCTGACCGAAAGGACAGGCGAAAAGGTGGGATACTTACCCTTGTAAAAAATAACATCACTGCTTCCCAAATCGAAGTCTATATGGAAGGGGCTGAGTATCAGACACTTAAACTTAAAACAGGCTATACAGACCTACATCTGATCAATTACTACTGTCAAAGTGACCGTCCACAGGCACTGGACACACTACCATTAACAGAAAAAATGATTGTGTGCGGCGATTTCAACAGCCACTCGCAGAGTTGGGGCTATGATCACATGGACCAGAGAGGAGATAGACTGGAAGACTGGCAGGATGAGAATAGATTCATCTTGGTTAACAAGCCGTCCGACCCACATACTTTCTACTCGAGATCATGGCACTCTACAACTACACCTGACCTGGCTTTTCATTCACCAGACCTGGAGTGGAACATTACACGAATTGTTGGGAAACAACTAGGTGGCAGTGACCATCGACCAGTCTTTCTAACTGTAGAAAATGAGCTTATAACTGAAAGCAGCACCCTCTCGAGGTGGAACTACAAGAAAGCAGACTGGGCAGTGTACACGAATCGCACCAGCATACTGGTTAGAAACCTGAACACTGAGAAAGACATAAATAAAGTAGTTGAAGAGTTTGGGAAATGCATCCTACAGGCAGCGCGAGAAACAGTACCAAGAGGAGCCCGTAAACAATATAAACCCTACTGGAGTAGTGAACTGGAACAGTTGCATAATGATGTGGAAGTATGTAGAAAGCAAGCAGAGGCCACACCCAGCCAAGAGCACCACAATAAATTCCAGCATGCAAAAGCCAAATTTCAAAGTGCCAAGCTGCAGGCTAGACGGAAAAGCTGGCAGGAAAAAACAGAGTCTCTGAACTTTGAACGAGACACAAGGAAATTGTGGAAGCTAATAAAACAACTTAACGATGAGGGCACAGGGAGAAACTCAAAAATTGCACTACATAAAGATGGAAACATCTTAACAAGAAAGCAAGCAGCTGACCATTTTGCGGACTCATTCGCACAAGATAACAATATCAAAATCAGTCCAGAGAAACAACAAGAGATTCAAGAGAAACGGCAACATACAGGACAGAAGGAAATAGTACATGAGGTTCTGGAGGCACCCATCACAATCAGCGAACTGGAGCTAGCCATATCAAAACTGAAAATGAGAAAGTCACCAGAAGCTGATGGTATCTCCAATGAAATGATCAGGAACCTAGGAACAGAGGCCAAAGCAAAGCTGTTGCAGATCTTCAATAACAGTTGGACCTTAGGCAGTGTTCCACAAGCCTGGAGAGAAGCAATCATGATACCCCTCCTAAAATCAGGGAAAGATAGTTCCATTGCCTCTAGCTACAGACCAATTAGCCTCACCAGCTGTCTCTGCAAAACACTGGAGCGCATCATCAATCACAGACTGCAGTGGTACATTGAAAGTAAAAACATCCTTGTGCCACAGCAGGCTGGCTTTAGGCAGTGCTACTCTACGGAAGATCAGACAACCTACCTCTCTCAAGAAATTGAGGATGCATTCCAAGAGAAGAAGCTGGTGCTTGCGGCATGGATAGATTTGAAGAAAGCCTTTGACAAAGTCTGGAAAGAAGGTCTGATGAATAAACTGAGAAACTGCAAAGTCAATGGAAGAATGTACAAATGGGTGAAAGCATACTTGCACAACAGAAGAGCTCGAGTACAGATAGACGGACTAAAGAGCAAGAAAGTACTACTGCGTCACGGAGTTCCCCAGGGCGGAGTATTGTCCCCCACACTCTTTCTAATCTTCATCAATGATCTCGTTGCTAATCTACCGCATGGAATTAAAGCCGCAGTGTACGCCGATGACCTGGTTCTATGGAGCACAAATGAACATGCATCAGTGGCCACCAGATTACTACAAAGAGCTGTAGATACATTTGTTGCATGGGCAAATAGATGGTGTGTCAGCATAAACACTGACAAGTGCAGCACCACCCTATTTACCCTCTCTCCAAAACAAAAGGCAGGGACCATCCAGATAAATGGAACACCCCTACGAGAAGATAAAGAACCAACATACCTTGGAGTAACATTTGATGGCAGGCTGACATGGAGAAAGCACATCAACAAAGCAGTAGCAAAAGCCAGAAGGAAAATAGCCATCCTGAGAAAGCTATGTGGAACCACATGGGGAGCCAGTGGGAAAATACTTAGCAAAGTTTATCAACAGAGCATACGACCACACCTGGAATACGGGTCAACTGCATGGTGTTCGGCAGCAAAAACCACACTACAAGAGCTGGACAAAGTGCAAAATCAAGCACTTAGAGTCACCACAAGAGGGATGAGATCAACCCCTATAGTGGAAATGGAGAAGATGGGGAGGACACAAGCACTGAGTGAGCGCAGAGATACGAAAACGCTAATACAAGCAGAAAAGTTCCTCAGCTTGCCAGGCCACCCTATGAAGAACAGATTTGAAAACCTAGCTATGGGGCGATTGAAAAGAAGTAGTTTTATCCACCAGGCCAAACGACTCTGCAGAGAAACCACCGATCTGCCCACAGTTGGTATCCCCCTAACAACTATTCCAGAGCGAACTCCATGGAAAGATGAGCATAGACTATCATTACAAATCCAGACAAAAGTGAGAGGAATATTTGACAAGGAAGATCAGAACAGTGTGCAGCGCAGAACAGCCACTCTCAGCTTCCTTGATGAAGAATACCCACAGGACCTCTGGATCCGAGTCTACACAGATGGGTCAGCACAAAATGCTGTTTTTGAAATGGAAAAACGGGGGGGTTAACTGAAACCCCCAAAAATCCGGGACAAGTAGGTTTCCCACAGGAAAAAATGCCATAACCTTTGTTTTCCGAAAATTGGGAATTCCCCAAGGGGAGCACAAAAAAATTAAATAAATTTTTTAAGAATGGGAAAAGGGTTATTTTACAAAAATCCCCAAAATCCCGTACCGAGGGGGTCCCGGGGGGAAATTGCCAATAAACCTACTTTTTTTAAATAGAGGGGGCCAAGGGAAAAAAGGTCAAAACCAAAAAAAAGTATAAATCCCACTTTGGAAAACCGGGGGCGGGCAGACGATTTAAAAAAATTGGTAAGGGAAAGGGCCCCAAAGGAACCAGGGGCCTTTTATTCCCCCGGGGGAAAAGCCAAAGAAAAGGAAATATTTTTAAAACGTAGAAACCCCCAAAACCGGCCCAAATGGGTACCACCCTTTGGATAGGGGCCGAACAAGTATTAATTTGGCTTAAGGGAAAGGGCCAAAGAAGAACCCCCTGATCTTGTTTGGGGAAAACCGCCAAAAAAAGGAATGTAAAAACGTCGAAAAACCAAAAGCCAAAAGACTACCCAAGGGTGCCCCAAAAATCCCTTTTTCTGGCCCAAATTTTGGGGCCTAGAAGAAAACCCTGGAAAAAATTTTAAGTTGGTGAAAAAGCCCCGTTCAATTCTCGGCAGACGCAGAAAACATATTTTTAAAACGCCAAAAAAAAAAAGAAACCCCCTTCCCCCCCCAAAAGGCGACAGTTTGGGAAAAAAAATCTTACCCTTTTAAATAAAAAGGGCAATTTTGGGGAAACACTGAAGTTTTAAACTTTTTCCAAAAAAAAAAGAAAACCCCCCCTTAAAAGGGGGGATTGGAAAGGAAAAATTTCAAAAATAAAAAAAGGGGTTTAAAAATTAGAAAATTTCAAAAAATAAATATTAAAATAGATGCAAAAAATTAAAAAAGGGTTTTGAAAAACTTTTAAAAAAATGCATTAAAAAAATTTAAAAAAATTTTTTATTTTATTATAACGAATTTGCCTGTAAATAACTGTAGACAAACATTTTTATAAAACTTTGATAACAATGCAACAATTATATATAAAATATATAGCAACGCTACTAAACGTTATGTCCCTTGATATAACTTTTCTTAAAATAAGTCCCCTCGCTATATATAAATTATAATCTAAATTACAAAATTAAATTTTATTATGTAAATAGCTGTTTTTAAACTAACAAACTATGACATTTGGCAGCACCGGAATGAGAAGAAAACGTGTAGAAAATGTGATCTCAATCGGATGGACCATTCGCGCACGCATAAATGACATATGGACACACAGACAGACATTCTATTTTATATATATAGATTTGTTGCGCCCTTACCTTCTACAAATCTACTGTTTATTTCTAATTTCTTGTCTGTCTTGTTTCTAAGTCTTCACATGGTGATTCGCAATAAGTAACAACTTTGGCACATGATTCAGAAGACTTACTGTGCAATGATCACATCTAAAGTAGATGGTTACTTTGGCAGGCTATAAATCATTCAGTGCTTTGCTGGCTGGATGGGTGATCATGCCTCTCCAAAAATTGTAATCTCCGATGGTGTGGATCAATTGTGTTGACTCCCTTCTGTGACATGACACAAGACTATCAAGGATTTTCTTGCGCTGTCATATATCTCTCTTTCCACAAATCTTTCCGGTTGTCACATTTCCAGTGTTTTTTCTTCTCATACTGTGGCCAGCTTCGGAGGTCACGGGTGACAAGCATCGCCTGGATCTTTTCTCCGGGGCATGCCGGTATGCTGGGAAATGAACAGACGGACAGATTGGCTGACTCTGCAGAACTTGGTGGAGTATTGATACATGACAAGGCAGACGTGGTTGCGGCCTTGTGGGAGCACGTGTACACCTCGGAGGAGCAAATGGATCACCATCGTCTGGCAAGAATGAGACAACGAGGAGTGACGAAGGGATCTGGCCGACGCTCAACGCTCAGAGGAAAGGCGATACGGACTTATAATCAGATTGCTACTGGTACCATTAGTGTTGGAACTCTTCGCTGGCTGCTGAGGATGGGGACGGAGCACTTATGGGAATGCCCCGAATGCTGTGATGTCGATTCCTAAATCAATCAATCAATCAATCATACTGTGGCCAAGAAATGATGGCTGCTTCTTTCTGATGTTTGCAATAAATTGTCTTTGTGACTTAGTCTCCCTCAAAATGTCCAGATTGCTCATTTTGGCTGTCCAAAAGCTATAAATACGGATTTCAATAGGTCATCAGAAATGCACCCACGAATGCCATTTCACTGTGACATCTTGCCTGTCACAAATTAACATCTTGTATGTCTTTCATTGTGGCATCTTGCTTGTATTAAAACCACTGCAGATGAAAGCTTTAGTAAGGTCAATATGTGGCATATTTTCCTGTAGATCTCATTATATCAGTAAAATATGTAGGGATTCTTTTTCACACGCCTTGAGAAGTGGGACATACAGTGCTAGCCACAGATTTTCATAGACCAGTCTGAACTCGAGAGGTGATGGAGGTCAATATCATGAATGTTGCCTTTCTTACCAAGACTTTCTGGTACTCAGTTTAGGCTGGACTGACCTTGGATCCCAGATCAATTTACAAATCCACCTTGCTGGGAGTTCGAACCCATGACCACTGGGCTGGCAAGCAAGAAAGCTAGCCACTACACTACCGCAGTTGTGATCTCATTATATGCTCACTTTCAGCATCAACTCTTCCATTCAGTTTCCATTGCTTTAGTGGTTGTCAAATGATGCTAAAATATAGAAAAGCTCAAAGTTATTGATAATTTCATTGTTGGTATTATCTGTTGTGAGCTTACTACATGTTGTGTATTTCTATTATCATTATTAATATTGTTATTGCGTCAGGTCTTAGTCAGATATGACTGAGCTATCGTATAACAGTAGACGGTACTACCTGCTTTCTGTTAGCGCCGAACGTTGGGCGGCGCTTACCAAACCCGACACCCCACATTGTGCCAACGGCTTCGGGCGGAAGAGCGCAATTGGGAGGGTACAAGCCTTACCCTGGTGCGAGGAAATGCAACCTAAAGACAAAAGTGTCATGGCAGGGCAGACCAGGCCCTAAGCCTTGGTTGGCGGCTGGTCTAGGATCGAAGCTCCGACAGGCGGACAATTAGAGCATTGCTTTGCTGATTCTGCAGCTTCTGCAGCTTGTCTTGTTCCAGATGTAGAGGTGTTACCTTTCCTCTGGAGTGAACTAGGCAGGCCGAGAGAGGGATCATGCTTCATGGGCAACACATGATTTCTATATTTTAGCCCAGGCTTTGTGCTATGGAGAGGCAATAACTCCATCCCTTACAAACTATCGTCTGTCAAGACGGCAAGGTGCCAATGATAAGCTCACTTATAATGAAAACAATCGGTGGAGTGTACACATCACCTTTCTTTATTCACTCAAATGTTCCTGATGAGATTGGTTGTGAGTTCGTTTTTACAGATACTGTTTGCTGCTGATGTCACATTGTGTTCTCAAATCTTTGCCACCAGTATTTAACTGTTGTGGAAGTTTTGTCTCTTCACGTTTTAACTGTGTCGGCTTTGTGGTGAGGGTGGTTATGGAAGCAATTTGTAATCCTGCATGCCGCACTCGAAACACGGCGGCGGACAGTTCGACATCAGACTGCTTTGTGTTGGTTTTCATACAATGGTATGAGTGCTAGTTGTCCAGAAAGTAACAGAAAACTACTAAACATAAACTTGCCAAGAAATCGCAAACGCTCAAATAATGCTAAGGTTGACTGCGGTATCCTGTAAGGAATATGCAACTAACTATTAAAAAAAAAAAAACACCATGTTAATCATGTATATGAAACAAAAATATATAACTACTTTTTACTTGTATAGCTCTTTATAATTTTGTCTGAGAATGTAAACGACATTGTTTCTGCCCTTTATCTCTTCAGATCCACATTAATCCACTCTAATTTCATCTTGTTTCTAACTATGCTCATGATTTTCAGTAATAACATTGTCATTTGACTCATTAGATGTATAAATGTTGAGACATCTTGTCTGTCATGGAGACACTGAAAAACATTGCGCATGAAAGCAAAGATATCTCACTAGTAAGATAAACCCATTACTTGATAGCATCCTTCTCCCTTAGCATGACATGGATTCCTAGTCACCGAGACAAAGCAAAACGTAACTGGATTCATAACTTACACATGTTTTCATTTGACAATCCTCCTCCGATTTTACAGGGCACCTGTGAAGATCCAGGACAAAATGCTACACATTGGCATCAAAATGCTTCAAATGGTCAGAATAGATGGTTTATCTTTGGTCAGCTGTAATATGTTGAAGAATCCATTATGCGCATACTTTCTAATCTTCAAGGGCACCGATTATTGTTAGCACACTTTACCCCTTGCCAGAAAGCTTTAAGGGCAATTGCTGTCTCGTTATGTGATCATCCAGATGAATCAAGGCATCTGTACACTCCAGCATGTTTAGGATTTTGGATGTATCAGGATGCTCCGAGCATGGCCATTCATGCAACTTGGATTCTTCAATCCCTGAAACCACAACTCTGACCTTCCCATCTAGCTTCTATCAACTGCTATTTCATATCAAATGGCAAAGCACAATTTTCCTATCGAATGCACATCATCAATAAACAACATTATGAATTATTCTTCCTTTCTCCATGACCAAGATTTCATTGTTAGGTATGTTATTGTTAGTAAGTGACATTTTTGTGAACTATTACAGTGGCACTATCTCTGCTGGTGACTGCTATTGTGCACATGCATATGGAAACATATTGGTGTCACAAAATATTTGGTATAAGAAAACACATACAATATTACTTTTTGAGCAGCCCTTTAAATAATTTTTGGTGAGAATTTAGAATGATGTTATATTATAGAATTCTCGAACATGCCAGGCTATTATTTATTACATTTAATCATAGTAATACAAGATTTTGTGCTTTGCACTTGATGAATATTTAGAGAGAAAAAGACATGCTGTTGAAGTTATTTGTCTTACATTTCAGGTTAGAAAATACCAGAACAGAAGATGTCAAGACTTGCTGCTGCAGACAGGATCCAACCAACAGAAGAGCATCTGACACTAGAAGGAAGGCATGCTTCTGAAACCACAGGACACAACACAGGCATGAATGCAGCAGAGGACATGCAACTGTCGAGTAGGGAACTCATCTCTGATGCTGTGCGGCGGAGAGTAAAGAAAAGTACATTTTATGAAAGTAATAAAACAACCCTAGACACTGCAGTTCAAGCTTGTAACATGAAATTTCTGGATACATTTCTCGGCTGTGTAGGTTTAGATGAACACGTTAAGAAAAGGGTGGTCTGTAATGCCTACACAAACTTTTGTCATCATGAATTTAGCCAGATTACCAATGATCACGTGTCAATGGTCAAACGACTCTTGGAATTAGGAGCGGATGTGAATGGTGGGCTATCAGTTTTCCCTCTGTCTGTGGCAAGTAAAGCTGGCAGTTATCTTCTGGTTGAGTTGCTCTGTCAGCATGTTGCTGATCTAGATGAGACAGATGGGACGTATGGGAAGTTTGGGTATCCCCCGTTAACTATCGCAGCAGAAGGTGGTCATATTGACATGGTTGAAGTGATGTTAAAATTTGGAGCCAACATTCATGATAAAGTACTGAATGACTCAGCAGCTGACAGGGCCCTTCTTCGTGGCCAAATAGACTGCGTTAAACTTCTATCGCAGCATGGTGCAAAATTTAACGTGAAGAAGATGCAACTATATATATAGTCTTAGACATAATCAGAGTGTGGCCTGCATTAACTTCCTGCTTATGTATTGCAGGCATGGAATTCAACAATATATTTGTAAACATCATCAGGATTTGTTACTGTCAGCAGTAGGAGGAACAAATATTGAATTCATTAGCCATATTATTGATATTGTATTTGGCATTACGGGTGAGTATCCTTGTTGGGAAAGATTGTTAGTGGAGTCCGGAAACGGAGAAGTTGCCTCATTTCTACTTCTGAAAGGAGCTGATGTAAATAAATTGGTAGAACCATGTGGTAGGTACACTCCTCAGTATCTGGTTCTTTGTATTGATGATATGTGCTACACACCTAAGCTACAGGTAGTTAAAATACTGCTTGAAAATGGAGCTTCTCTTAATATTTGTCGTGATGACATATCACACTTTAACGCTTGCAGCTTCAACCGAAGACAGTACAGATCTGCTTCAGTTACTACTAGACTACGGGGCTGACACTAACTGGAGAGATAGCGAAGGGGATACTCCCTTTTTTTATTCTGTATATATATGTTGTGATAGAAATGCTGAATTTCTAATCAGATGTGCTAAAGACAAACATTTTATCAACTCACAAAACGACAAAGGCTGGACAGTTTTGATGCAAGCAGCAAGATACAGCAATGTAGCTGTAGTCAAAATATATGAATATGACAGATAAAATTGGTAATACAGTCTTGCTGTATGCAATAAACATAATCGATAATGATTACTGTGACTACGGGCCGGATGACATTATAACCACTCTAATTAATGCAGGCTGTGACGTTACCTTGCAAAATGATGATGGTCTGTCACTATTAATGATGCCTGCAAACAGATACAGCAAAGGGGTTGTACAGATTCTAAAAGAAAGATATGAAAATTGTAAACTGATTAGAGAAATTAGACGTAGACAGTAAAAAATGTTTGGACACGTTATGAGAAGAAACAAATTGGAGAACTTGGTGACAAGTGGTAAGATCGAGGGAAAGACAGAGAAGCAAATACCTGGATTCTCTTGACCATGTGGCATGGTTGAAATACGAACACTTAGCTGATCCACAACTTTGGTGATCGAGTGAAATGGCAAATCATGACAGCCCACGCTTAACGGCATATATATATATATATATATATATATATATATATATATATATATATATATATATATATATATATATATATATATATATATATATATATATAATCATTATCATCAAGTGCCCTGCCTGCTGGTGTAGGCGTTCATAGCTCTCCACAGACCTCGGTCTTTGGTGTTCTGGATCAACTCTGCCACAGTCTCAATCCGTCCAGCATTATTTCTCTTGGTCTGCCTCTGCCTCTCTTCCCCTCGATCTTTCCAGTTGTCATGATGTTCTCCAATGCCCCTCTTCTCATCACATAACCAAATAAAGCTGTTTGTCTCTTTCTTATTGTTGTATATAGTGTTCTAGTTTCAATATCCTCTTTCAGGCAATCGTTGTTAGTTACTCTGGCAGTCCAAAGAATTCGCAACATTCGTCTTAAAAACCACATCTCTGTGGCATCTAAGTTCTTCCTAATTTATTCATTTATATTCCAAGATTCGTGCCATACAGCAAAACTGGTTCTATATAGCATTTTAGCACTCCCTTTCTTACATTCATTGATAGCGACTTGCATAAGATACTCTTCATTATCTGAAATGTGGCTTTTGCCTGCCCTATTCTGCTCTTAATCTCTGTTGTACATCTTCTTCCATCTGATGTTATAAGTGCCCCTAGGTATTTAAAATTATCCACTTGGTTGAGAATTTCCCCTTCTATTTCTATGCCACATTTTGGTTTCCCCATTTTCTTTGATATCCCCATTGTTACTGTTTTAGTTACTTTATTGTTACTACATTTACAGTTACTACATTGCTACTGTTTTTTTTTTTTTACTGTTAAAGAGGGGCTGCGTGGTCTCGAGGTATGGTGTCCTCCTCGAGTGCTGGAGGTCCCGGGTTCAAGGGGACCGGGAATTCTTCACGTGGACTTCTAGTAATAAAATTTCCCTTGGTACCTGGGTAGTAAGATCGGTCGCCCGTGTGTATTGTTGCGCACGTAAAAACATCCCTTGGCAGTTGGAAATCGAAAAAGAGTAGCCTAACGGCGCTGCCCGGGCAAAATTTCGAGTTAAAAATCTACCCAAAGTATTTCAGGATCCTCGCCGGTGCTCCGGAGTTCGTGCACTGAGCTGAGTTTCTTCAAACTCAGGTTTCAGTTAGGAGAACGGAGCACTTATGGGTTACACCCGTGTGCCGTGATGTTGATCCATCGACTAAACTATTGTTACTGTTTTCTTTATATTCAATGAGAATACTTTATGTGCACTCTCTGTTACTACAATGTACAACAATTGTTGTAGGTCTGTTGCATTATCGGCCACCAATACTGTGCCATCTGATAGCGTAAATTATTTATATTATATCCTCTGATTATTATTCCTGGCGTCTCTTTGATCTCTGTCATTATTACTTCGCTATATAGGGAGAAGAGATCGGGTGACAAGACACTCCCCTGTCGTACTCATAGCTTTATCTGTTCGCAACTACCCTCTTTATTTTCCATTTTAATTGCTGCTACTTGGTTCCAGTAAATATTCTTTATTATTCTTAAATCTTTCCCATCAATGTTGATATCTTCCAACATTTTAATCAGTTCATCATGTTTTACTTTATCAAATGCCTTAGTATAATCTATGAAGCACAAATATATGTCTCTGTTTCTCTATTTACCTCTCTATTAGTGTTCGTAATATATATATATATATATATATATATATATATATATATATATATATATATATATATATATATATATATATATAGATTGTATTGTTTGAACCCTTTCCTTCCATAAAACCATACTGTTCTTCACTAATTTCCATTTTTATTTCCTTTCTTGTTCTTCTCATTATAATTCTGAGTAGAAACTTGGTGACATGGTATATGAGGTTAATTGTACGAAAATCTTCCCATTGAATTGCTCCTGGTCTCTTTGGTATTGCTATAAATACAGATTTCAGCATATCGGTAGGTAAATATCCACTGTTATATATATATATATATATATATATATATATATATATATATATATATATATATATATATATATATATATATATATATATATATATAAGAGAATGTTTGTGTCCTTGTGTGTGTGTGTGTGTGTGTGTGTGTCCTTTATGCGTTCGCGAACGGTCCATCCGATTGAGATGAAATTTTCTACAGATGTTCTTCTCATTCCCGGGCAGCCAAGTGGCATAGTTTATTAGTTTACAAATAGTTATCTACGTAATAAATGAACATTAACTAAAATATTGCTAGGGGACTTAACTTAAGAAAAGTTATATCAAGGGACATTACTTTAGTAGCATTGCTATATTATGTAATTTAAATAATTGTTGTAATTTTTTTCAAAGTTTTATAAAATGTTTATCTACAGTTATCTACAGGCATATGCGTTATAATATAATGATAAAATCTTTAATGCATTTTCATAGTTGTCATAAAAATAATGCATCTATATTAAATATGTGAAAATTTTGTAACTCATCTTTTTATTTCTCTTCAACACCACATTAGATGTTTTACTCTTCTTTATTTCTTTTCCACATCAAATTAAATGTGGTTTTTTTTCACTACAACATCCAGACAAAGAAAGGGACAGGCTGACCATCCACTGGCTACCTGTCACGATTGCTCCTCAAGGAGTTAAAAAACTGGTGCACAGTATTACAGGAGACGACAAGGCTGAGGTCTTTAGGATAAAGAATGGGGCTGGCAAGTGGGGAGCGCTCTGCAACCCAACAAAGAAAGTTCCCCATTACATACGGATCTACACTCCCGGTATAACGAACAATAACCACAGAGTGTTGATCACGATGCCGGGGAGAAAGACCGATTGTCCAGCTTGTGGCCAAAACAACCACTGGGCAAATAAATGCCCTAGTCGACGACAATCACGACACCAATAGCAGCAACAATAAGGGTTCAAAGCCAAGAAGATTTCCCACCGCTCGAAAGAGAAACCTCTCCACAGGGAGAGATTGAACTGACACAAACCTTCAACAGTCAAATCAACACACAAGAAAATAACACACAAGGAATTAATACACAAGACATAAATCCAAGGAATGAAGACTCTGACGGTTTTCAAGTCGTCAGCAAACCAAAGAAGAGAACATGGGCAAACAGAAGACCGCAGTCAAAACACAGCGACGACACAGAAACAGACGATTTATCACTGCCAAAGAAAGAAAAAGTCAAAGCCACTATAGGCAAGACAAAGGAAACTGAACAAGAACAACAAGAGGAGACACAAGTACAAGACGAAGAAGACACATACAGCATACCAGACACTCTCTTCGTAGACACAGACACAAGTGATAAGAACGAGGAACAAGATGATCCTCCCACACAAACCTTTGACGCTACAGACCTGCTCGCCTAAATGTACTCAACAAGGATAATAATTTTGCGTGTGATTCTATACACTTATTATATCTCATTCATTTGATTTTACTTAAATTATAATGACTAGTGATTTAGTTATTATTACTTTAAACATTTGTGGTATACGTACAAAATTACAACATATTATCACACTAATAAACAAACACAAACCAGATTTTCTACTACTACAAGAAACAAATATATGTTCAAAAACATTCGCACAACATATCACCACACAGCTAGGCCTCAGACATTCATACTTTTGTTTAGGCACACACAAAATTGGGTCAGGAACAGCTATTCTGCAGACATCAGACAGGTGGGACATAATTAAAACACACACGGATAACCATGGACGAATCTCCATAATACAGGTAGAAAACACTATACAAGCATACACCATAGTGAACATACATGCACCACCAAATTACAATCACCAACCAAACTTTTACCAAGAATTAGACACCTTACTTATACAAACATACAGAGGGCAAAATATTATCCTTGCAGGGGATTTCAATTTTGTACTCTCAGATTTGGATATCGTCGGGGCAGGCAAAGCAGGAATCAAGACACAATTAAGGAGAAATGACAGAAGTGGAATACATCAACTGGATATACTAAAGAATACCCTAGACACACACAATCTAATAGACGCTTTCCGATACAGACACCCTAATAACATTGCAACAACACACAAAAATAGGGCTTACAATAGATCAGCCAGATTAGATAGAGTATACTCACCTTCAACACACCAAATAATACACACAAAACATCTACAAGAGACATTACAATACACAGATCACAAAGCAGTACTAACACATATCACTACAGACACTACAAACACAAGGCCATCAAAAAGAACATCACATTGGAAGTTCAATAACTCCTTACTCCAACATACAGGTTATTTACAACATGTGACACAACTTATTCTAACATACACTAATAGTACACCCACGGACAACATAACACAAATTTGGGATTTACTAAAGAATACAATGCGGTGTAGAACACAACAGTTAGCATCCATCATACATAAAGACAGACTACAACAAGAACATATCATACAGACAGCAATACAACTCACAAAACAGACTGACAGGAATGCACCACACCTAAACACACTAGAATCACAATTAGAACAACACCAGCAACACACACTCCGCGGTGCACTCCTTCGAACTAAACTTACTAACATATCAGAAGAAAGTCCCAATAGACAGCACCTTGCATTAGAGCAAAACATTCAACGCAACAGACAAATAGGAGCAATAACAGACATGCAAGGAAACACACAAACAGAGACAGTACATATACTAGAAACATTCCAACAGTACTACACTGACCTATATACAGCAGAACCCGCCAACACACAAACACAAAATAGATTCCTAAAATACACAAAAAAATTGTCAGACACAGATAAAGACACACTAGACACAGAGCTTACATTAGCCGACATAACACATGCACTCAATCAAATGCAAAAAGACAAAACACCAGGACCAGATGGACTCACAGTAGAATTCTACCAACACTTCTTTCCTATCCTAGGCAATTTCCTTCTAAAAGTCTACCAAGATGCTTTTCATAAACAAGAACTCCCAAACACTTGCAACATGTCATATATAACACTCATACCTAAAGACAACACAGACAAAACACAGCTGAAAAACTATAGACCCATCTCCTTATTAAACACAGACTACAAAATTCTAGCAAAATCACTTGCAAACAAAATTAAAAACTTCATGCCATCACTCATCCACCCAGACCAACAGTGCAGTATTCAACACAGAAACATACACCAACATACACACTTCATTAGGGATTTCATTACATACACCCACCAGAAAGACTGTCAATCCTCTCTCTTATCTTTAGACCAGGAGAAG
Organism: Cepaea nemoralis; assembly: GCA_014155875.1. Classification (NCBI taxonomy): domain Eukaryota; kingdom Metazoa; phylum Mollusca; class Gastropoda; order Stylommatophora; family Helicidae; genus Cepaea; species Cepaea nemoralis. The sequence goes on from JACEFZ010028483.1 coordinate 184,590, forward strand.
GCCTTTGACAGAATCTCACACTCGTACTTACACAAAACACTAGCACACTGCAACATAGGACAGTACTATAGACAGTGGATAGAAATATTGTATAAAAATCCTGAAAGTAAGGTACTGGTGAATCATTCACTCACTGGCAGTTTCAGAATCAATAGATCTGTCAGACAAGGGTGTCCACTATCACCAGTCCTATATGTACTAACACTAGAACCACTATTAGAAGCAATTAGACAGGACACTAACATTAAAGGTACATTTATACAAGGGTCTGGAGAGCGGAAATTAATTGCTTATGCCCCCTCTGCCGTGCGTCCACCTTGACGAGGTAGAGGGGCTTGCGCGTTCCAATGACCCCAAGAGCTATGCCGACGGTAGCACAGCTACTGGTAGGGTCACCCATGTCGGACAGGTCAAGGGAAGGGGACCAGACGAAGTGACGCACAAACCTGCTGCCTTGTAGGTAGACTAGGGACAGTCAAAGGCTAGGGAAAGCATCCCGAACAAATGCTTGTCGAAATCGGATGTACTGAGCCACAGGCTTGACAAAGAAGTGCAACGTAACTTTATCATTTCATGATGCCACAGATGAAAATTAATCGTTATGGTGCTAATCCCGTGAAGTCCCATCAGGCGGTGATAGTGCCGGGCCCCCTGCCTCGAGGGGGTCCACCCATGACTACTGGTGGTCACCTTCCCCTGTGCTGTGGAGTCAAGGCACAGAGGAGTAGGTTAAGAGCTATTGACCAAACACCCCGGACTCTCAACATACTACAATGGAATGCCGAAGGAGTTTATAACAAGAAAGCCTCCCTAACACAGCGTCTTCATAAAGATAGAATAGATGTGGCATGCATTCAAGAGACACACCTCAACGCCAATCGCACATTTTCAGTCGAGGGATATCAGGCCACACGTTTCGACCGCGAAGGACACAAAGGAGGAGTTGTAATACTTACACGAAATACAATACCTTGCAGCGAAGTATCTGTGATCTCTGACAACCAAACGGAAATTATAGGTGTTGATATAATGATAAAGGACGTGAAAATAAGAATTTACAATCTGTATAGCCCGGCAGATAAGGACCTTACACTCTCAAACATGAAAATAACTGACACAAATTGCATTGTTATCGGAGACTTTAATAGCCGCTCAGAAAGATGCTGACAAAAGAGGAGATGAAGTGGAGGACTGGGAAATAGACTCAAATCTCCATCTACTCAACAAAGCGGATGACACACCGAGCTTCTACTCCAGAAGATGGATTACCACTTCTACTCCAGACTTAGCTTTCTGCACAGGAGACATCCTCCACAAAATCGATAGCCATGTGCTTGACCAATTAGCAGGTAGTGACCACAGACCAATCAAGCTTGTAATGAATATGGAGTATGTTCCACAGGAGCAAAAGCCTTTGCCCCGCTGGAATTACAAACGAGCAGATTGGGACAGATTTTCCATACTAACAGACAAATATTGTGAAAACATAAATACACGATATGGCAACATGAAGCAAATGGTGGAAAGTCTAAACAGAGCAATAATACAGGCGGCCACTGAGTCTATTCCAAGAGGAGCGAGGAAAAATTACAAACCATACTGGACTGAGGAACTACAAATTTTGGAGGACAAAGTTGAAGATGCTAGGAAGACCGCAGAGAGAGAACAAACAACTGAAGCGAACATCTCTCTCAAAGCCATCTCAGCAAAATATAAAAGAACAGTAAATCAAACAACAAGAGATTGTTGGAGGAAAAAAACAGAAAACCTGAATTTTGACAGGGATGGAAACAAACTATGGAAACTAGTGAAAGCCATGAACAATGAAGGACCTAGAAACAAACAAATAACAATTAAACAAGGAAATGCCTTGCTTACAGGAAAAAAGGCTGCAAATGCACTAATGGAACACTATGCCAGTGCAAACCACATTGATATTACAGCCGAACAGAAGAAAGCAATCAAAGATAAACAGATACATCATAGATATACAGAGACAGCAGCAGAATATATGATGGCAAATCTAACAATGGAAGAAATGGAACAGGCAATGAATACCCTAAAAAAGAAGACATCACCAGGAAAGGATGGAATTACAAATGAAATGCTAATAGGACTAGGTACTAAGGCAAAAAAGAAACTACTGGCAGTCCTAAATTACAGCTGGAAGAGGGGAATAGTCCCACAGGCATGGAAGGAAGCTATACTAATACCAGTCCCAAAGAAAGGAAAAGACCTGGAAGAACCAAATGGCTATCAACCTATCAGTCTTCTTAGCTGTGTAGGAAAATTAATGGAACGCATTATCAATGGCAGGCTAACATGGCATCTGGAAGAAAACCAACTCTTAACACCTCACCAAGCAGGATTCAGAAAGTACAGATCCACTGAAGATCAAATAACCTATATAGCTCAGGAAATAGAGGATGCCTTCCAAGAGAAAAAGCACACACTAGCGGTCTGGATAGATTTAGAAAAAGCATTTGATAAAGTATGGAAGGAAGGAATGAAAGTAAAACTGCAAAAAATGCATGTTTGTGGTAAAATGTACAAATGGATCAGCCACTACCTTGAGAACAGAACTGCCAGGACAAAAGTACAAGGACAAACCAGCAAAATGATGCTGTTGGAGCAAGGTGTCCCCCAAGGAGGAGTTCTTTCACCAACATTATTCCTAGCATATATAAACGACATCACGGAAAATTTTCCAGCCAGAGTACACACATCATCCTTTGCAGATGACCTAGCCATATGGACATCTGAAGAATATATTAGTACAGCTAACAGCAGAATACAGCAAGCCCTATTAGCGCTAGAGGACTGGTCAAAATCATGGCTAGTGAAGATAAGTGAGGAGAAAACAACATGCACAGTATTCTCCCTCTCAACTAAAACTCAGCAACCTAAGCTGGTATTGAATGGAAAAATATTGCGCCATGAAGAAAATCCAAACTATCTAGGAGTCACCTTTGATCGTCGCCTGACATGGAAGACACAGGTTGAGAAAAATCGAACAAGAGCAAGGCAAAGAATGGCAATCATGAAAAAGCTTGCTGGTACAACGTGGGGAGCAGATGAGAAAGTTCTCAAGAAGTTATATACTGGACGGGTGAGGCCAGTACTGGAATATGGCCTTGCAGCTTGGGCAACAGCAGCTAAGTCAAACTTTAACAAAATAAGCAGAGTCCAAAATCAAGGAATGCGAATCATAACTGGAAGCCTGAAGACAACGCCTATTAATGAACTAGAAAAGATCACTTGTTTACAACCAATGCAGGATAGAAGAGATAGCAGAGCCCAGCAACAAGCTGAAAAATTTAGAAGATTGACAGACCACCCTATGTATAAAAGGTTTAGTGGTTTTGGAAAGGGAAGACTGAAGCGTAGCAACTTTGTAGAAACTGCAAAACGAAAGATTAGGGCAGATCCCATACTTAACATATCAACAATCAAACCCATTTACAATGCAGACAAGTTCCCAGCTTGGAGACAGCAGCTACTGCCTGAGATGATAGAAAACATTCCTGGTATTGAGAAAAAGAACACTCAGCATGAAACCGAAAGAAGAGAAATAACCCTAAACTACATAAAAGAACATTACCCAAGCAGCAATTGAACCCATGCATATACAGATGGATCAGCCAAAAATTCAGTAGAGAATGGAGGAGGAGGAATTCTCCTAAATTTAAAAAATGGAGTGAAAAAAACACACTCAGTGGCAACTGGAAAGTTTTCAAGTAACTTCAAAGCGGAGGTAGAGGCTCTGAAAACTGCAGCAGAAATGCTCTTGATGGAGGAAAATAAAGAGACGCAAATAGCTATCTTTACAGATGCAAAGTCAGCTGTCTCAATACTGAAGAGCAATAACAGCACAGAAATAGCTGACCTAAGAGCAGCACTCCATGGTCTATGCCAGAAATCCAAAAAAGTTGTAATACAGTGGATACCATCACATTGCAGTATACCTGGAAATGAAGAGGCTGACAGACTGGCAAAAGAGGGCGGACGACTACCACAGCCTGACATAGACATAACCTATAATGAGGCAAAGAGGTTGATAAAAAGCACTTATAGAACCAAATGGGAATCAGAGCATCCAGGCCACCAGAAGGATGATGCATATTACAAACTCGACCGAAGAGAACAAGTAGCAATCTTCAGACTCCGCACAGGACACAACAGGTTGAAATACCACTTGTTCAACAAACTAAAGATAGGAGATACAGATGAATGTAATTGTGGAACTGGTAAAATGACAGCTAAACATTTGCTGCAAGAGTGCCCAATATATGCAGATACAGAGAAAGATATTCTGGCCCACACCTGCTTCATTCGAGGACAAGCTCTATGGAGATATCAACAAGCTCAAGTCGACTGCAGCTTACTTTAACTGTATTCAGGTTGACATTTAAATGTACATGAAGAAGTATTTAGACTGCCACACTTCATTACCACAGGCATGTCGGTTACACAAGCCTCCCAGAGGCATGAAATGGAATATTGCTTGGATAGCAAATCCATTACGTGGAAAGTCCGAATTGAAAGCTCACTGTGTGGGCTTCAAAAAAGGTGGAAAAAGTGTCCTAGTGGCACAAAATGGAATATTGCTTGGATAGCAAATCCATTACGTGGAAAGTCCGAATCGAAAGCTCACTGTGTGGATGTCATCTGCAAACTGCATTCTTCTGGCTTCTGGAAGAACAGCCTATGGTGAACGGAAGGCCCAATATACGGAAGTGAGGCTAAGCAGCCATGTGCAGGACGTGACGATTCCTTGGGTGAGCCCAGTACCAGAGCTGTGTGTGATGGCTGTGCAATTATGGAAGCCTCCTTGGATGGCGGGAAATGCCCATGGTCTGCCCCTGCCTTCCCTTGAGGGCCGACCAGGATGCCTTTGGCTGTTCTATATGGGCCAGCTGGGATGGGAGATAACACCACAACAGTGAGAGTCTAACGTCCTAAGAAACCCCCGGGAAGGTTAACCCGGTCAACAAATGCCCGCAGAAGTCGGATGTGTCGGCCTAACGGCGCAAAAACGCAGCTCTGCTGTAAACAGGCACAACGCAATCACGTCCGGAAAAAAAACTCCGGATGAACGAAGAAGAAGAAGAATTGCTTATGCAGATGACACCGCGTTCTTCCCTACAACCAACACTTCCATAACAAACATACTTCACACCTTCAGACAGTTTGGTGAAGGAAGTGGGGCCAAAATAAACATACAGAAGTCTAAAATAATGGGTCTGGGGACGTGGAAGAATAAAGCAGATTTCCCCCCGGATCTAACAGTCACAGATAACATGAAGATTTATGGGATCACTTTTCCATCCAATCCCAGAAAAACACACACAGGAACATGGCAATCACTGACAAAACAAATTATAGACATACTAAATAGGTTCAAATACAAGACATCAACAATTTTTATACGAAGCACTATTGTAAACACCTTCATCTTTCCTAAAATACTATATTTAGCCACAGTGTTAGACCCACCAAAACAAACAATCACAGACATAAACAAACACATCAGAAAATTCATCTTTAAAAACACAATCCACAGTATAAAGCACAAGACTTTAATACAAGAGAAGACTAGAGGGGGAATTTCACTACAGGACCTTAACACAAAAATACAAGCATTAAGAATCAATCACATAGGACGCATCATCAATCATCCAGATCAACACTCGCTAGCATTATACTATATTGCAATTAGATTACACAGAATTAAGAAAATAGACAAAACAACACCGCACTATTACGGCACACTACCGCACTTCTACAGAACATGTTTGCAAGCAATTCAAGGTAATGAACACTTAATACAACAGACAACCAAGCAGATATACACATATTTAGTACAACAACAAGCCCCACCACTAACCTGAGAATCAAAAGAGGATACAAATATCACATGAAAGACTACAGTTGCACCTTCACTAACTTACACAACAAACATATCACATCAAAATCCAAAGAAATAACATACAGGCTAATTTATAATATGACCCCGACAACTGAGAGAGCCGCACAAACATCCAAGCAAATAGCCCCATGCAAATTATGTAGACAAAATATTCAGGAAACAGAGGATCATCTCTTCTATGAATGCCCAGCAATCACAGCCACTAAGATTGCACTGCAACAATTAATAGAAACACACACAAACAAGAAAACTGACGCTTATAAGGCCATTTTTTTAAATACAATACCCACAGCCACAAAATACAAACACACTAAACTTCTTGTTGCACTGGCGGAGTATAGAAACGTAATATGGTCGAGTAGAAACTCGGCCACACACAATCACCAAACAATACAACCACACACACTAGCAAAGATTTTTCAACAAAAAATCGCCCAGCTATTCGCAGATTAATAAACAAGAGCCAACCCCATCAAGTTTCACACTACATAACATACATGTTCAAACACACACTCTCACAGTATATTTCTATACTCCGCATGTGTACCACTAAGCCCAAGCATTGAGGAACAAAGCGCCAAATAACTGAATAAATGTCCCTTCTTTGTTACTGAGTCCTGGAGCCCAACCTAGACAGAACAATGGGACGGTGGCCTTTGTGAGTCAGTGGTCTTGTCGACCGAAGTTTGACCTCGGTCTGAACAGCTCTCTCTCTCTCTCTCTCTCTCTCTCTTTCTCCCACCCCCCCCCACCCCCCCCCCCCCCCCACCCCAAACATGAATGACTATACGCTGTATTCGCAATGTAAAAGCCTGTTTTTGTACATAATAAATGGGATATTTATGTATACGCTGAATTCGCAAATGGACAACTTAACAAATTCCAATCTGTTTACGCGCGCTCTCTCTTTATCCCTCCCCCTCCTCTCCCCCTCCCCAGCTCCCTCTCTCTCCCTCCCTGCGTGTTGACCGCGTTCCTGGTCTCAACCCACCCCACCACAAGCAAATCCTGGGCACTCGCGATTAAGTCGAGGGCTGTCATTCAGCAATAATATTGAATCCACTTACAGGAAACTAAGCTTGCATGAGACTGCCTGCAGTGTAAAACGTGGGGCGGCTTTTGCCGTTTCGACCTTGACACCAACATTTCCTTTAATGTATATATTGTCGGTGTGGAAGAGAACGCGTGATGTGTGTTGAAGGTTTATAAGCGTGTGAGAATGATGGGTTTAGAATGAACGAGGGGAAGGAACCACATCATAGTCGTTGTCTCCGTCATTATCATCACCATTATCATCACCATTACCATCACCCTTATCATCATCATTATCATCACCATTATCATCACTATTACCACCAATCACGTTAGAATGGGATGACTGAAAGCGTAGGTCATTATCATAACTGTATATGTATGTTTTTGTTTCATTAACGCATATGACATAACACTAACAAACGGCAACGCTCTGTAATATACACAAACAAACAAACACGCATTGCACCTTGTAAATATACATTGCTTTGTATAAAATAAACGTATTTAAAAAAAAAAATGTAATGTAATTTTTCTGTAAACATTCCCATATGTGTGGCACGTTACACCCATATTGGGTATTTATGATGCCCATGTTAAAAATAGCCTCAACGAGTCATGTATTATTGATTATTTTTCATGCGTTTTAATGCTTATTGTTCTTTTATTGTCAAAGAATTGCTTCATAAGAGATGTTGAATGAAAGAATGTATGAGAGGAAATAGAGAAGAAGGGCAGAATGCAGGACGGGCCTGCGTATCCAATTCTTAACCGTTTGTAAGTAAAGATTTTCGTTCGTTAAAATTTAAAAAAAAAGATTTTTTGTGAGAGAAAGTTAGTTGCATATCCTTTGCAGTACTCTGCAGTCAACCCACCGCCCACCATTTATTGGCTGTTTGTGATTCTTCTTCTTCTTCTTTCGTTCGCTTGAAATATGTCTATAACTGCAGTGCTGTCTCTTGTATGAATTGAACTGTCTTTTTCAGTTCACACAGCGGTCCATAGAGTTTATCTTCCACTGTCGTCTCTCTAGGCCAGAAGGTTTGCCTAGATATGTTATATTTTGGGCAGTCTTGGAGTATGTGCTCTGCTATCTGCGACGCCAATCCACATGTACACATGGCTGTTTCACCAATCTTGAATTTTGTATACATGTGGTTGCGTAATCTATTGTGCCCTGTTCTGAGGCGCAGAATAATGACTTGTTCTGATCTATCCATAACGTGGTAGTCATCTTGAGCAGGTTTTGGTGGCTTTCTGACTGATTTGATCATTCTTTTCTTTTGGTGGTATGTTACAGGCACATCAGGCTGTTCTTCTTTGGCTCCTTCCTTAGCCAATTGATCAGCTCTGTCGTTCCCGGGTACTCCACAGTGGGATGGTATCCACTGTATGGTGACCTTATGCTGACTGCTAAGTTCAGAAAGTAGTGTCCTTAGTACTGGCAATTTCCCAGACAGGAGCGCCTCGAGTACTGATTTTGCATCTGTCAATAGCACCACAGGTTGTGTACTATTGCTGGTATTTAGTAATTTCTCTGTTGCTGTCTTGATTGCCTCAATTTCAGCATCGTAGTTATGGCAGTACTACTTTCCTGTCGGTACTCTAGCTGTGTCCCTGGTATTATTTGGGTATTCTATGTACACTCCCACTCCTCCATTTCGAACAGCATTTTGTGTTGACCCATCTGTGTAGACTCGGATCCAGAGGTCCTGTGGGTATTCTTCATCAAGGAAGCTGAGAGTGGCTGTTCTGCGTTGCAGACTGTTCTGATCTTCCTTGTCAAATATTCCTCTCACTTTTGTCTGGATTTGTAATGATAGTCTATGCTCATCTTTCCATGGAGTTCGCTCTGGAATAGTTGTTAGGGGGATACCAACTGTAGGCAGATCGGTGGTTTCTCTGCAGAGTCGTTTGGCCTGGTGGATAAAACTACTACTTTTCAACCGCCCCATAGCTAGGTTTTCAAATCTGTTCTTCATAGGGTGAGTCAGGTCTTAGTCAGATATGACTGAGCTACCGTATAACAGTAGACGGTACTACCTGGTTTCTGTTAGCGCTGAACGTTGGGCGGCGCTTACCAAACCCGACACCCCACATTGTGCCAACGGCTTCGGGCGGAAGAGCGCAATTGGGAGGGTACAAGCCTTACCCTGGTGCGAGGAAATGCAAGCTAAAGACAAAATGTCATGGCAGGGCAGACCAGGCCCTAAGCCTTGGTTGGCGACTGGTCTAGAATCGAAGCTCCGACAGGCGGACAGTTAGAGCATTGCTTTGCTGATCCGGCAGCTTCTGCAGCTTTTCTTGTTCCAGATGTAGGGGTGTTACCTTTCCTCTGGAGTAAACTAGGCAGGCCGAGAGAGGGATCATGCTGCATGGGCAACACATGATCTCTATATTTTAGCCCAGGCTTTGTGCTATGGAGAGGCAATAACTCCATCCCTGGTCTTCATAGGGTGGCCTGGCAAGCTGAGGAACTTTTCTGCTTGTATTAGCGTTTTCGTATCTCTGCGCTCACTCAGTGCTTGTGTCCTCCCCATCTTCTCCATTTCCACTATAGGGGTTGATCTCATCCCTCCTGTGGTGACTCTAAGTGCTTGATTTTGCACTTTGTCCAGCTCTTGTAGTGTGGTTTTTGCTGCCGAACACCATGCAGTTGACTCGTATTCCAGGTGTGGTCGTATGCTCTGTTGATAAACTTTGCTAAGTATTTTCTCACTGGCTCCCCATGTGGTTCCACTTAGCTTTCTCAGGATGGCTATTTTCCTTCTGGCTTTTGCTACTGCTTTGTTGATGTGCTTTCTCCATGTCAGCCTGCCATCAAATGTTACTCCAAGGTATGTTGGTTCTTTATCTTCTCGTAGGGGTGTTCCATTTATCTGGATGGTCCCTGCCTTTTGTTTTGGAGAGAGGGTAAATAGGGTGGTGCTGCACTTGTCAGTGTTTATGCTGACACACCATCTATTTGCCCATGCAGCAAATGTATCTACAGCTCTTTGTAGTAATCTGGTGGCCACTGATGCATGTTCATTTGTGCTCCATAGAACCAGGTCATCGGCATACATTGCGGCTTTAATTCCATGCGGTAGATTAGCAACGAGATCATTGATGAAGATTAGAAAGAGTGTGGGGGACAATACTCCGCCCTGGGGAACTCCGTGACGCAGTAGTACTTTCTTGCTCTTGAGTCCGTCTATCTGTACTCGGGCTCTTCTGTTGTGCAAGTATGCTTTCACCCATTTGTACATTCTTCCATTGACTTTGCAGTTTCTCAGTTTATTCATCAGACCTTCTTTCCAGACTTTGTCAAAGGCTTTCTTCAAATCTATCCATGCCGCAAGCACCAGCTTCTTCTCTTGGAATGCATCCTCAATTTCTTGAGAGAGGTAGGTTGTCTGATCTTCCGTAGAGTAGCACTGCCTAAAGCCAGCCTGCTGTGGCACAAGGATGTTTTTACTTTCAATGTACCACTGCAGTCTGTGATTGATGATGCGCTCCAGTGTTTTGCAGAGACAGCTGGTGAGGCTAATTGGTCTGTAGCTAGAGGCAATGGAACTATCTTTCCCTGATTTTAGGAGGGGTATCATGATTGCTTCTCTCCAGGCTTGTGGAACACTGCCTAAGGTCCAGCTGTTATTGAAGATCTGCAACAGCTTTGTTTTGGCCTCTGTTCCTAGGTTCCTGATCATTTCATTGGAGATACCATCAGCTCCTGGTGACTTTCTCATTTTCAGTTTTGATATGGCTAGCTCCAGTTCGCTGATTGTGATGGGTGCCTCCAGAACCTCATGTACTATTTCCTTCTGTCCTGTATGTTGTCGTTTCTCTCGAATCTCTTGTTGTTTCTCTGGACTAATTTTTATATTGTTATCTTGTGCGAATGAGTCCGCAAAATGGTCAGCTGCTTGCTTTCTTGTTAAGATTTTTACATCTTTATGTAGCGCAATTTTTGAGTTTCTCCCTGTGCCCTCGTCATTAAGCTGTTTTATTAGCTTCCACAATTTCCTTGTGTCTCTTTCAAAGTTCAGAGACTCCGTTTTCTCCTGCCAGTTTTCCGTCTAGCCTGCAGCTTGGCCCTTTGAAATTTGGCTTTTGCATGCTGGAATTTATTGTGGTGCTCTTGGCTGGGTGTGGCCTCTGCTTGCTTTCTACACACTTCCACATCATTATGCAACTGTTCCAGTTCACTACTCCAGTAGGGTTTATATTGTTTACAGGCTCCTCTTGGTACTGTTTCTCGCGCTGCCTGTAGTATGCATTTCCCAAACTCTTCAACTACTTTATTTATGTCTTTCTCAGTGTTCAGGTTTCTAACCAGTATGCTGGTGCGATTCGTGTACACTGCCCAGTCTGCTTTCTTGTAGTTCCACCTTGAGAGGGTGCTGCTTTCACTTACAAGCTCATTTTCTACAGTTAGAAAGACTGGTCGATGGTCACTGCCACCTAGTTGTTTCCCAACAATTCGTGTAATGTTCCACTCCAGGTCTGGTGAATGAAAAGCCAGGTCAGGTGTAGTTGTAGAGTGCCATGATCTCGAGTAGAAAGTATGTGGGTCGGATGGCTTGTTAACCAAAATGAATCTATTCTCATCCTGCCAGTCTTCCAGTCTATCTCCTCTCTGGTCCATGTGATCATAGCCCCAACTCTGCTAGTGGCTGTTGAAATCGCCGCACACCAATCATTTTTTCTGTTAATGTTAGTGTGTCCAGTGCCTGTGGACGGTCACTTGGACAGTAGTAATTGATCAGATGTAGGTCTGTATAGCCTGTTTTAAGTTTAAGTGTCTGATACTCAGCCCCTTCCATATAGACTTCGATTTGGGAAGCAGTGATGTTATTTTTTACAAGGGTAAGTATCCCACCTTTTCGCCTGTCCTTTCGGTCAGATCGGTAACACTGGTAGCCTCTGATTTTGAAGGCTATATTTTCGTTGAGGTGAGTTTCTTGCAAGCAACATATGCTTACTTTTTCTTTGTCCAGGATGTTTTCTAATTCTACTTTTTTGTTACTGACTCCCTCCGCATTCCAGTGCATTATTTTAAGTCTTAGTTTAGTATGGCCAGCTGTTCTATTCTCATGTCCCCTGGCTCCACAGGACATCTGAAAAGGACCTCCAGTCGACATATTCCATTTTGCGTAATTGCGTGGCATCCTGATTTCTGTGGTGCGCCTCCTGGCTGGTTGCCTCCGTCTTCAGCACCTTTCCTTTGCTAGAGCAGACTGTGGTCTCACTCGAGTTTAGATGTGTACACACGCACACACGTGTCTGCACATGCATGTATGTGTATACACATCTAGAGCACACTGGTTATTTTCCGGCGCCAGATACTCGCCGTCGCCCCTTCTCCTGTTAGTTAAAACAGTTCCGCCACGTGAAGGCCAGGAGTTGGACTTTTGCTGCAGAGGTTATGTATTCACGAGCCATTGGGGTATTTAAGCAATGTTGGGCGCTCACCTCTGGGCGCTCACCTCTGTGATGTCTTGGTAAGTTTACTTTCAGTACTTTCACGTTGCCCTTCTTAGTTATTGGAATGAAGATAGATCTCTTCCAATCATGTTTTCTACTATCAATCTAACTATCTGTTCTTCTATTCTATCTATATTTTTAATTTTCTATTTTTATTTACACAACAAGTCATATGCGCTATAAACAAAGTGGTAAAAACTTTTAGGCATTTTCAAAGTTTTCATAAAAATAATGCATCTATTTTAGATAGGAGTTGGATGGATGGATGGATGGATAAATAGATAGATGGATTAGACAGACAGACAGACAGACAGACAGATGGCCGGGTCGTCAGACAGACAGACAGATAGATAGATAGATAGATAGATAGATGTGTGGGTGGGTGGCTGGATGGATGTCTAGGTAGGTAGTTAGGTGGGTAGTTAGGTCGGTAGGTAAGTAGGTAGATAGATAGATAGACAGACAGACAAATAGACAGATAGATAGATAGATAGATAGATAGATAGATAGATAGATAGATAGATCCCCGCCAGGGTCTGGGCGAAGCCGGGCCGGGTCAGCTAGTGTGTGTGTGTGTGTGTATGTGTGTGTGTGTGTATATATATATATATATATATATATATATATATATATATATATTATATATATGTGTGTGTGTGTGTGTGTGTGTGTCCGGTGTCTAAATAAGTCCAATGCAATGCATTATAATTAGTAGTACATTATGGGTACGACTGAGTTTAAAGCGAGGGAAAGAAACAGAAAAGAAAAAAACATGGAAGTTGGCTTGTAGACATAAGAAGAAGAATAGACGTGGAAAAAAATAACCTTTTCCAAGATGAAAAATTGAAAATGAGTGGAAAATAAAAGAGAAGATCTTAAGGTCATAGTAAACATGTTAGTGTCACGTTTTGACATATTTAGTTTATATTTTGTCATATCTTGAAGTCTTAAATTGCATTTTCGCAAAGTTGCAAGTCCTAAAGGTCGTTGATATAATAATGAGTTATTATTTTAGAAATTTAATTAGTTTAGGCAAATATGATAATGAAACACACATACATTTATTTTGCTTGTTTTTATTTACGTTTGAACTCAAAATAAGTCCATTCCTCCTTAGTTGGATCGCTGCAGCCCTCTTCCAACGGAAAGTAGTGTTTAGATGTGGCAGTTGGACTTCTGAACTAACAACAATTTATCCGGCCTGCCACAGGGATCACCATTATCTCCGGTGCTGTTCAACGCCTACACAGTGAGAATCACTAGCGAGCAGATCACTGGACCGGAGAGGACATTGTCACATGCCGACGATGTGTTAGTGTATCTTGAGACCCGTGGCAGGCCCGGTTGTTGCTGGTTCAGAAGCCCAACTGAAAAAAACTACTTTCTGTTAGAAAAGGGCTGCAACGATCCAACTAAGGAGGAATGGACTTATCTTGAGTTCAAGCCGCTGAAACATTAAAAAAATCCAACGGTACTCTATTATACGCATCATCAAGATCAATCACCGCAGCACATGTTTCAATGCCTGAGTGGAAACCCTCACAAACATCGTGAATCATGAGCAAAAACTGCGGCATTGGTCCAGGTTTCTCTTTTTGGACAGTACCCACCCAGGGTAGGTGGGAAGCAACCTTGCCTCTCTAAATGGCTTATATTTTCCTGGCAATTAACTTCTCCAGCAGTTTTCCTATTGCATTCTGCATGGTTATTACTCGACATCCCTGAATTTGTGTGTGGTCTTTGCCAGTCTTCGGCAAGGGAATTAGATAGCTGTGTAACCACTCCTCTTTAATGCTAGCATTCGCTACGCTATTGTTGTCAAACTAAGTTTGGCTTTAAAATTAAACTGTAACCTGGTAACGTCACTGCAGTATCGAAATATCATAATCGAAGTCATCCACAGAAGACACGGCAACCTGCCCATGGAAGCGGTTGTCCTGATTTCGCTATCTTCATTTAAACATTTCCATCAGTGTCTTTGGATTGTTCAGGGACGTATGTATTTCACTGGTTATCGTATATGGTGAAAATAACATTTAACAATATGAAACCGCTTCTCACATATTAAACTGGAATAGTAAAACTAGCCATGTTAAGTTACTAACGTAGTTACGCATATTATTGCAGGTCCGCATGGTCGATGGATAAGAAAGAACGCGTTTTCTTAAACATCTGGTGTGCTGATGCCGAGGTTAGGGGTTCAGCCCCTACACCGGAGAGCTGGACTAAAATGTTGACCTGTCGTCCTTGACTTGGGAACGTAAATTGCAAGTACCTCTGAAGTCGGAGTGGGTTGGCGCCTGTTGGCGAGGGGCACTGTTAGGGAAAGCGGCACTCTTCCGAATAACGGTTCTAAATAGGGACATAACTCTTTAGTGTAAATAGTATCCCTTACAGGGCCTCATTGGGTGATATAAAAACAATATTAAATGCTACGGGCTAAAATATAGCTACGAACTAAAATATAAAACTGAGACAATCTAAATATGTACCAATAATAATAATCATCAATCAGAAGCCGTTTCCACAATAAAGGTTGGCTGCAATGGGCCTCTAACACTGTCTCTATGCTACGAACTAAAATATTAGAGAGTAGTGATCAGGCTGTGACCCGAAATTAAAATGGAAGTGATGTACTGAGCCATCCCGCAATGATTCACTGTGTCGACCAAATATCGCTATGTAAGACCATGCATTCTTTCAACGTCATTCATTCATTCAAATATAGCGTGACAATAACACACATCATCTAGGGTTTTCCAGGAAAGGTTAGCCTAATATTTGGTGGAAATTATCATGACCTTTTAAATAAATATAATTATTTGGAAAAAAGTAAGAACTTTTATATATTAGAGCTTGTTATCCTAATGGTTTGATATTTTTAGATGGATATTCAAATTATGCACCCATTTTTACATATATTTAGAGAGTTCCATTGACTAAATCGCTTGACATGTCGTTAAAAAATAATCTTTGTGAATGGAACTCCAAAATGGCGCCTGCCGGTCTGGACACTGTTTAACGCTCAAACATGCAATTTAAACTACTAAAGTTAAAAATAATACAAGTTTAAAGATTATTAATAATTTATTTGTATACTTGTACTATGTTTTATCATTTAACATGACGGAACACATTGATGAAGTCAGATTTCATATTCGCCAATAACCCATTTGAGACAATCTCGGTACAGACTGGAAGGGACACCCTTTTTTTCTAAGATCGGGGAAATCACCTCAATTTTTTATATGGATTTTTTTGTGTGGTAATTACTCCGCTGAGAATTGTCATATAGGCATAATTGAGGTACCATTAGATTTGGTTTTTCAAGTGCCGCCTATCTGTGGTGGTCTCATTAGTAAATACTCAAATTGAAAAATCATGATGGGACACTCTAAAAATATAGCTTCAAACTAAAATATAGAACTGAGAAAATGGAAAAGCGTACCAATAATAATAATCATCATCATCAATCAGGGGCCGTCTCCACAATAAAGGTTGGCTGCAATGGATCTCCAACACTGTCTGTCTCTGTGCTACGAACTAAAATATAGCTTCGAACTAAAATATAGAACTGAGAAAATCGAAATACATACCAATAATCATCATCATCAATCAGGAGCCATCTTCACAATAAAGGTTGGCTGCAATGGATCTCCAACACTGTCTGCCTCTCGCATTGACTGTACATTCTATCAGGCTGATGTTCGTCCATCTCTTGATGTTATCTTCCCACTTGTATCGTTGTCTACCTCTTGCTCACTTGCCCTCAACCTTGCCTTGCTTGGACTCATTTTATTAACTTAACTTTATTTTAACTTATTTTGTTAAAGTTTGACTTAGCTGCTGTTGCCCAAGCTGCGATGCCATATTCCAGTATTGGCCTCACCCATCCAGTATATAACTTCTTGTGAACTTTCTCATCTGCTCCCCACGTTGTACTAGCAAGCTTTTTCATGATTGCCATTCTTTGCCTTGCTCTTGTTCAATGTTTCTCAACCTGTGTCTTCCATGTCAGGCGACGATCAAAGGTGACTCTTAGATAGTTTGGATTTTCTTCATGGCGCAATATTTTTCCATTCAATACCAGCTTAGGGTGCTGAGTTTTATTTGAGAGGGAGAAAACTGTGTATGTTGTTTTGCATGTTCACTAGCCATGATTTTGACCAGTCCTCTAGCGCTAATAAGGCTTGCTGTATTCTGCTGTTAGCTGTACTAATATTTCTTCACATGTGCATATGGCTAGGTCATCTGTAAAGGAGGATGTGTGTGCTCTGGCTGGAATATTTTCCGTGATGTCATTTATATATATTTGGGGGACACCTTGCTCCAACAGCATCATTTTGCTGGTTTGCCCTTGTACTTTTATCTTTGCATTTCTGTTCTCAAGGTAGTGGCTGATCCACTTGTACATTTTCCCACAAACATGCATTTTTTGCAGCTTTACTTTCAGTCCTTCCTTCCATACTTTATCGAATGCTTTTTCTAAATCTATCCAGACCACTAGTCTTGGAAGGCATCTTCTATTTCCTGAGCTATATAGGTTACTAGCTGACCCGGCCTGGCTTCGCACAGGCCCTGGCGGGAATATATATATCTGTCTGTCTATCCATCTGACCCAGCCCGGCTTCGCCAAGCTCCTGGTGAGGAGCATCTAATTTAATTCATATAAATAGTCATATAAGCTCCTGTTCCCGTTCTCGACTGTCTGTCTATCTGTCTGTCTGATCCGGCCCGGCTTCACCCAGTCCCTGGTAGGGAGCATCTCATTTAATTCTTATAAGTAGTCATATAAACTCCCGTTCCCGTCTATCTGTCTGTCTATCTATCTATGTTCGACCCGTTCCTGTTAATTATATAGATAGAATAGAAGAATGGATAAATTGATAGTAGAAAATATGATTGGAAGAGATCTATCTAAAGTAAACTTACCAAGATATCACGAACAGCCAATAAATGGTGGGCGGTGGGTTGACTGCAGAGTACTGCAAACGATATGCAACTAACTTTCTCTCACAAAAAAATTACTCTTTTTTTTTTAACGAACGAAAATCTTCGCAGGCCCGTCCTACATTCTGCCCTTCTTCTCTATTTCCTCTCATACATTCTTTCATTCAACATCTCTTATGAAGCAATTCCTTGACAACAATAAGCATTAAAATGCATGAAAAGTAACTCGTTGAGGAAATGTTTAACGTGGGTGTAACGCGCCATACATATGAGAATGTTAAAAAAAATTAATGTGCTGTTGAAGAAAAATAAAAAGATGAATTTTCACTATTTAAATAAATGCATTATTTTTATGAAAACTGAAAATGCCTTAAAGATTATCTCATTATTTATTATAACTCATATGCCTGTAAATAACTATAGACAAAGAGTTTATAAATCTTTGAAAACAATGCAAAAATCTATATATAAAGTATATAGCAATGATATTAAAAGTCTCCCCCGATGTGTCTCCATCTTGCCGTGGTGGGGGAGCTTGCATGTCCCATCGACCCTATGTGCTTGTCGATGGATGAAAAACTACATATCGGACAGCTCATGGGATAGGGACCAGACTAAGAGACACACAACCTGCTGCTCTACAGGTAGACTGAGGATAATAGTCAAACATTTAAATCAGGTGCACAAAGGCAGAAGTTCTTGGTCCGGACAAAACACTTAAAGGCTCCCTGTTGAGGGCTGTGGCTAAACGCCTCTATGCCACAAACCCTCGGATCTGAGAGCCGGACCGATAACCCACCTTTCGAAAAATAAAGGCGGGATACTGAGCAAGCTACATGCTCAGGTCTGATACAAGTTCGAAGGCTCTCAGCTGGGGGATACGAGAGATTCCCGGATGAGAGGGCCAGGCTGTTTCTCGTTCACTGCTGCACGAAGGTAGGGTGCTGAGCTGGCAGCACATCTAGCCTACCTCGTGAGTGAGTACAAAAAGTCAGAAAAGTGCCCCAGTCGAAGGAAATGGTTACGAAACTGTCTGTATCTAACTCATAGAGAGAGTAGATAAAAGTGGAAGAACGTCTCAATGATGCAAAATGGAACACACGGCGAGCGAACCTATTGCGTGGTCCGAAGTCAAAAAGCAAAAGCTTACTGAGTGGATGTCGCCCGCAGTCTGACCGTTCCTGGTGTGTGCTTGAGCGATCAGTGGCAAACGAGTTGCCCAACACATGGAAGTGAGGAACTAAAGCAGCCATGAGCAGGACGTGGCAACTCCTTGGATGATCCCAGTCTCAGAGCAATATGTGCCGGCTCTGCAATTATGGAAGCCTCCTTGGATAGCGAGGGAATGCCCATGGTCTGCCCCTGCCTTCCCTTGAGGGCCGACCGCGATGTCGTACATCGTTCTATCTTGACCAGCTGAGATGTTGGTGACATCACAACAGTCTAACGTGCCTCGAAACCAGAGGAAGGCTAACCTCATTAAAAAATGCCCGACGGAAGTCGGAAGTGTCGTCCTACGGGTGGCAAACTAAAAATTGACACTACGCAATTACGTCAGAGTGAAATGTCTCGTCCGAATGTCTCTCGTGTTAGGAACAGCTCTGACTACCTAGTTTCCGAATGCCGCTCTTGTTCGGAACAGCTTTGACTAGGTAGTTTTCCGAATGTCTGTCGTGCCTGGAACAGCTCTGACGGGCGCAACGACAAGCACATGTCCGAAAACTCGCTGAGTGGATACCGTCTGCAAACTTGTCTGGTTTGTGCAGGAATGGCCCGGGGCAAACAAAATGACCAATAGAATTTAAAGCAGCCATGAGCAGGACGTGACGATTTCCCTCGGTGAGCCCAGAATCAGGGCGCTATATGTCGGCCCTGCAACTGTGGAAGCAACCTTGGATGGCGGAAAATGCTTTGGACTGTCCCTGCCTTTCTTTGAGGGATGACCGTTGTCTTCGATCGTTCAACCTTGGCCAGCTGGGCTGTAGACGGCACCACAAAAGTGAGTCTCCCAGGAATGCTACCTGGTCAAAAAAGCACGCTGTAGCCGGATGTGTTGGCCTACTGGTTTCGGCCCAAGGGCGCATAACTGACACACCGCAATCACATCTGAAAAAACACTCCGGATGAACGAGAAGAAGAAGATATTAAAAATTATGCCCCTTGAAAATAATTTTTCTTTTGTTAAGTCCCCTTGCAATATAGAAATTATAACGTAAATTTAAATATTACATTTTAGTAAGTAAATAGCTGAAACAAAAAAAACAAACTGACAGTTGCCTGCACAGGAATGAAAAGAATACATGTAAAAAATTTCATCTCAATCGGATGGACCATTATCAAACGCATCAAACACATCCCCACCCACCCACATACATACATCCTTTTTTATAGATTTAGATTTGATCTTCAATGGATCTGTACTTTCTTAATCCTGCTTGGTGTGGTGTTAAGAGTTGGTTTTCTTCCAGATGTCATGTTAGCCTGCCATTGATAATGCGTTCATTAATTTTCCTACACAGCTAAGTAGACTGATAGGTCGATAGCCATTTGGTTCTTTCAGGTCTTTTCCTTTCTTTGGGACTTGTAATAGTATAGCTTCCTTCCATGCCTGTGGGACTATTCCTTTTTTCAGCTGTAATTTAGGACTGCTAGTAGTTTCTTTTTTGGCTTAGTGCCTAGCCCTATTAGCATTTCATTTGTTATTCCATCCTTTCCTGGTGATTTCTTCAGCACTGGGGAAGATGACCACCAGTAGTATGGGGTGGACCCCCTCGAGGCAGGGGGTCCGGCACTATCACCACCTGATGGGACTTCACGGGATTAGCACCATACTGAGTAATTTTAATTTGTGACATTATGAATTAAGTTACGTTGCACTGCTTTGTCAAGCCTGTGGCTCGGTGCATGTGGTTTCGACAAGCATTTTTTGGGGTGCTTTCCCTAGCCTTTGATTGTCCCCAGTCTACCTACAAGGCAGCAGGTTTGTGTGTCTCTTGGTCTGGTTCCTCTCCCTTGACCTGTCCGACATGGGTGACCCTACCAGTAGCTGTGCTACTGTCTGCATAGCTCTTGGAACACTCAAGCCTCTCTACGTCGTCACGGTGGACACACAGCAGAGGGGGAAAAGCCTTTCTTCTCTAGCAGCCATCGTCTGTCAGGTGAGAAGTCTGTATCTGATACTGGGTACTGTCTGTGAGACGAGATTGATTTGACTTGAGTTGCACGATGAAGGTCATGGCCTGACTAGGTCAAGGTTGAACACACACTTGCCTGTATGTCTACACCTGTCAGAATTCATTCTGCTGTCACAGAATAGACCTCTCTCATCTAGTGAGAATCTTGTTCTCTCTCACCTAGTGAGTCCCCTGTTCTCTGTCAGCTCAGGCTGCGTAGACCTCTAGTCTAGTGAGTCTCTTATTCTCTCTCAGCTCAGGCTGTGTGGACCTCTCTCATCTAATGAGTCTCTTGGTCTCTCACAGCACATGCATTTACCTCTCTTGCCCAGAGAGAATCACTCCTTTCTCAGCTCAGGCTATATATGTTTCACAAATGGCACACAGACAAATAAAGAACATTGAGAAGATCACAAAGCACACGTGAGGTGCACTCACACACAAGGATATGCCACTTAGCTAAGTTGATATGACAAGGACACACCACATAACTGTGAACACAATGATATACCACAAACCTGAACTGAACATAATTATGTACCACACAACATGCATATGAACACAATGATATACCAAACACTTGGGCTGTGAACACAATGACAGACCACACACCTAAGCTGTGAACATAATGACATAACAGTCTATACAAAAATGTCCATGTATTAAAACATAAAAGTACAATTGACTACTACATTAACATTTATTATGGAAAAGAAAGGGAAAAAAATGCACAATGTCAACTGGTGAATGTGTTGATCCAAACATCAGCATCATCAGTTCAACAGGGCAGTCACAATGCCAGTGTTAAATACCATTTGACATCCTGATAGTGACAAATAACATATGTCACTCTGAGGGATACACCACATGGCTTTTAATGTCAGCAATGCCAGTGTCACATAAAATATGTCACTCAATGTCAGTTTAATGCACCACATGGCTTTCAGTGTCAGTATGCTATACAGGACACACTGTGCAAGAGTTACATATGACAAGACACTATGCAAGAGTCACACACCACAGGACACTGTTGGCGCAGTCACATACCACAGGAGACTCTATGGCAGAGTCGCATATCACCTGGCTGTGACATATCAAACACACACATGCAACAAGATGGCCCAGCCAGCAATCACAGCTGTGAACTCTGTCCCCATCAAAGCTGTGAGCTGAATGTAACCAAGGTTGGCCCACGCCTGCAGCAGACTTGTACATAACCTCATCTACAACACAACTCTGCCGCAACCCTTCCCAACACATCAAATATATAACAAATCCACAACACACCTCACAGCTGTCTGAATGCTGTCTTGTTGCAGAAATACAACCACCACACCTCATGACACTTCTGAATGGTGTCTCACTGCAGATATACAACCAACCCACAACACATCTGACTGCTGTCTGAATGTCTTGCAGATATACAACCAGCACACAACACATCTGACTGCTGTCAGAATAATGTTTTGCTGCAGAAATACAACCAACCCACAACACACCTGACTGCTGTCAGCATGATGTCTTCCTGCAGATATACAACCAACCCACAACACACCTGACTGCTGCCAGCATGATGTCTTGCTGCAGATATACAACCAACCCACAACACACCTGACTCTGATTAACAAAACAATCAAACATAGAGACAAGAAGGTGAAACCCCTGCGCACGCACAAACACAGACAGACAAACAGGCTACATTCACCGACTCTTGGCTTGCTGTGTGAAGCAGACACCTGCGTTCTCAATCAGAACTTCTATGTCTGCTGAGAGACACTGAGAAGATATACAGTTGACCTGAGTGCTGTGAGGTGGGTGTTGGTCAATCAATGAATCACCTCAGACACTGGATACACAGTCATGTGATTACAGAATAGGTGCAGCATGCTCACAAGAACAATCTTCACAACAGGCAGCTTAGATGTTTGCAGACATATCAGAATGACGTGGATAGGCCTTAGGTTCAGAATGCGATCAGCGTTGCCAGTAGTGGGTTGTGCTCAATATTTAAATTTCAAATCCCGAAACAACCAAATAATCAATATCAGAATGCAACAATCTTCACAACAGTCAGATTAGATGGTTGCAGACATATCAGAATGTAACAAAGGAACAAACATGAACACTAATGGCTAACAAATCAGAACATATAACAAGCAAATGATAAATAATGTAACTGAATATAACGTGCTTGAGGCCATATCCTCATGTATGGTGGTGGTGATGTTTTCTGATCTACCGGCATGTTCACGTCTGCACAGGTGGAGCCAGCCGACAGATCAAAATGATTGCGCTGAAACACAGACTCCTCACAAACTGCGGACACTGAGGTCGAGAGCACAGGTGTTCAGCAGCCAGCCGGAACTCATAGAACAGTCCTGCAGTAAGGATTTCTGCGTGAGGCATACCTCAGGGTCAGGAAGTGGTAAGCAGGAAAACGCTACACTTGCCACTGAAGATGAGGATGATGATGGCTGGCATCAGAAATATCTCGGTGCTGGCGATGTTGCCTTGTTGAATCTGCAGCTTGCTGATCAAGTTACGTACAAACACCAGAGATGTTGGGCCCATCAAATTGAGGATGGTTTTCATAAAAGAACACGCAAGCAACACAGCAAACAGGAACACTGGAATCCGACACATTGTGACCGGGCAGGAATATGATACAGTAGATGAGGTAATGGCTGAAGTCCTCCGTGAACAAGTTTTGCAGGAACTCCATGTTCAGCTGGACACTATGTCTTGTAACTCTTGCTCACGTTCTGCTAGTAACACGGTATCGCCAGCATACCTAAGATTGGTTATGATTATTCCATTGGTGTGAAGTCCAGGCATTTCAACTTGTTTAAAAATTCTTTCTGTGTATACGTTGAAGGGGCTTCAGTACACATCCCTGCCATACTCCTCTTTTTTAAAAATCTCTATAGGCGATGAATAGTTATTTCAGCATTTAATAGATGCCACTTGTTCCCAGTACATGTTACTAATAAATCTGATGTCTTTTCCGTCTACTCTTATTTCTTGAAGGCACTTAATTAGTCGTTCATGTCATACTCTATCAAAAGCTTTCTTGTCTATATATATATATATAATGCAATGTATGTCTGTATCTATGTATGTATATATGTTATTTATGCGTTCGCGAACGGTCCATCCGATTGAGATGACATTTTCTACACTTCTTCTCATTCCCGTGCAGCCAACTGTCATAGTTTATTAGTTTACAAATAGCTATTTACGTAATAAAATTTCATTTTGTAATTTACATTATAATTTATATAGCGAGGGGACTTAACTTAAGAAAAGTTATATCAAGGGACATAACTTTTAATAGCATTGCTATATATTTTATATATAATTGTTGCATTGTTATCAAAGCTTTATAAACTGTTTGTCTACAGTTATTTACAGGCAAATGCGTTATAATATATAATGATAAAATCTTTAAGGCACTTTTAAAGTTTTCATAAAAATAATGCATCTATTTTAAATACGTGAAAATTTTCTAACTCATCTTTTTATTTCTCTTCGACATCTATACAGTCATCCCAGCATTCATTGGGTTTTCGTGATATCTTGGCAAGTTTACGTTCAGTAGTTTCAGATTGCCCTTCACTTTCACTTTTTCTAAAATAAATGTCATGACAGGTTGGAAAATGCTGGCAAAGAGAAATATGTCCAAATCTCTAGAAAGTATTAGTCAAACGGATATAATTATCATCAGCTCAATAGCTGCATGTTTTAAAAATATGACGCTGACTTCGGAGACAGCACAGAAGACCACACATTAATAACTTCAGCAGTGTCAAATATACCGAATAACAATAACAGCTTTGAATTGTCAAAAAAAAAAAAAAAAAAAAAAAAATAATTCAGATTGCCCTTCACTTTCACTTTTTCTAAAACAAATGTCATGAAAGGTTGGTAAATGCTGGCAAAGAGAAATATGTCCAAATCTCTAGAAAGTATTAGTCAAACGGATATAATTATCGTCAGCTGAATAGCTACATGTTTTAAAAATATGACGCTGACTTCGGAGACAGCACAGAAGACCACACATTAATAACTTCAGCAGGTCAGATATACTGAATAACAGCTTTGAATTATCAGATTGCCCTATTTATTGGGATGAAGATTGTTCTCTTCCAATCTGTTCTCCATATTTCCGGGAACAGGGGGAACGGGAGCAGGGGCCGAATATGAATTAAATGAGACACTCCCTGCCAGGGGCTGGGTGAGGCTGGGTCAGCTAGTAGTCTATAAAGCAAACATATACCAATAATATTTGAAAGTTATATCTGGAAATTATGTCACAAAAGTTGTAAATACTGTCCAAAAACATGTTCTTTGTGACTGTGGCGCCACTGAAACTCTGCTAAATATGTATTAAACACTGCATGACTAGTGCCGCCTTGGTATCGTTTCCTTTTCACTTGCATCCACAACCCTTCAATTGTTTGTGTGTGAATGTCACTGTGTACAGGGTCAGCAAAGTTATTGGCATGAACAACTGTATGATCGTAGATGCCATGGTTTAGTTGATCAACGTTGTTGTAGCCTTGCCAGGCATCGGTGACAATATTTGTTCCTGGTAAGATGTGGTCGCTTATAATGCATTCCAGTGTTGTTGCATCTTGCCTTTCCACAACTTCCAACCAGCAACGACCACTACCGCGTTCAACCAGCCCAACTACCCATTGACCACGACGAAAGTGACCATGATGGTACTTAACGGTGGAAAAAGTAGCTCTCATCAACTTCAACGACCACTGACTGTCCGTTATCAAATCCTCCCAACTGTGGGTTGCTACGCAGCAACTAGTTGTAACATTCTACCCGAAAATAGTTATTGTAGTTGACAATAGTGTCACAGCTTGTCAAGCATCACATGTTTCAACTTCAGAATAGCTATAAAACATTATCATCACAGTTTTTTCAGTTGGGAGGTAACAAGAGGCAAAGAACGAACCTGTTCGTACACTGCAACGACTATTACATTTACAACACCGCTATGAAAATCTGTCAGAACATTCCAGCTGTGAAACTAATGACATCGGACGTTGGCAGCGTGAACATTCTGATGTGTTTCATATTAATCTGTGTGTAACAAGCCATTGCAGCCACTGTAGTTTATTGTTCATTAATGTATATAAGTCACCAGGTCTGACATCTACAACTGCCAGTTGATCAATTGCTAGAACATTATTGCTGATCTGTGTCGGAGCTGATGGTCTGCCTGCCATAATAATATTTCTTTATATCAAGTGTAGCCGCTGGAAAAACTAGTGTATCGGTATCTCCGTATTTATTTATATCAAATCCGCGGGAAATGGGGAAATAACTCCTGAATTAGCATATCGCCCCAGAATCGGAAATAATCACCCAATGAGGCCCTTAAGGGATACTATTTACACTAAAAAGTTATATCCCATTTAGAACCGTTATTCAGAAGAGTGCCGGGAAAGCTAATCTACACGCAAAATTCAGTCCATAACTACTATAAATAGTAAAGGTATAGGAAAGCTAATCTACATGCAAAATTCAGTCCATAACTACTATAAATAGTGTGTATGGACTATTCACTGGCACCTTGCCGTCTTGACAGACGATAGTTTGTGCTTTAAAAAGGCATAAGCATAATAACTATTACCTATGGTTGTAGCGAATGTGACTGACAAGGCCAATTCGCGCTGTAAATGTCCGTTCACAGTGGGTGCATGTGAACACATGGTCATTTCCACCATCATGCACCATCTTATGTCTCACACGCTCGGTGTGTGACTTATCTGCAATAATTTTCTCCTTTGTCTTTATTCCATATCTGATGTTTGCCCTCCATGCAACACGTTAAGCGGCAACTTGCTCCCAATGTGCATTATCAATGCTTGTATCATTCATGTCCCGCTTACACACATCTTTGTATCGTAGTAGAGGCCGACCCTGAGATCTCTTACCCATCTGTAATTCATCAAAAAAGATGTCATTTGGTATTCTACCATCATCCATCCTCCTAACATGTCCTATCCATCTCCAATTTTACAATTGTTTTTCGAATGTCAAATCAACAGTGATAGGCACAGAGCTAGAACAACTGCTGCGTGTGATTTTGTTGATGCTGTCCTTTTAAAATGGTTCACTGTGATTAGATCGGCAAATGTACCAGTAAATGGGCCTTTCCTTATTGCGAAAGGAGAAGAATTTGCACGTCTTGGAGGTCAGACAGACTGGACATTTCAATGGAGCGATTACTTGCTAGATTGCATAAAGAGGTGAAGATTGATCCAGAAGAGTTTGTGAACATTGGCAATTATGTTTCTACTATAGTAAGTCCAGAAATGAATGCCTTCATTCACGATCAATTATTTTGAAAACTGTCTGTTGCATGCATCATTATGAAATTTTTCCTGCCGTCTTATATTTACCCCCACCCAAGGAATATGTCTTTGATAGGTCCAAAAGCAACTTAAATCATGAAAAGCTGCGACATTTCTTCGATGTTTTGATGAAAAACTAGTGATTTCTCGCTAACAAGTTTGTTTTACAGTAATGCCAATTCCCCCCCGCCCCCGCCAGTTCGGATGACAAACACAATGCGTATCCAGATTCGTATGGGAGTGGGTGCATTGTCTGCTCTGCTGAGACGGAACATGATTACATGTTTTGCACAACGAATATAGCTGTGAATGTCTCTGTAGTGGGCTTCCTTCTTAACGGTCAAGATGTTGATCCTCTTTTCATTGAAGTTTATAGAATGATTCGTATGTTCGTGTATTGTCCCCTCATTTGACAATGTGTTCCTTCTCACGTTTCTTGTTATGCCACAATATGTCAGTTCCCACCGCAATATTACTCTTCGGTTGGTATTCGATGCGTCTAGAGCTTTTTGTTTTTTCAATGTCAGTTGTTTGTCACCGTTGAGGGCTCACGGAATTGAAAATTCATCACTGTGGAATACAAATTGTTGCTATTAACAAGTTGTATTGTTTATGCTGATGCTGTAATGTTTAGGGCCTGCAACTCTTCTGAATATTTGTAGCAAAATATCCCAGTTGGTGTGCACATGGATTAAGGTCTGCGATCTTCTCAGACCTTTATCTGTGTCGGACGATGACTTATGACATCTTTGTCAAAACTGTCTACAAGAACCTTTCTACCTACCGTTTGGTTATTGCGTGGTGGTTTAACTTCCAGATTCTTGCACCCATCGACAAAATGACCGTTTCAAACCCAATGCATGCACTGTTCTTTTTTCGGAATTTGTAATAGTATGAAAGTTTCCTGCGATCAGCTTCTTGACAAAAATATGTGTACAACTTCATAGCGATGCTTTGAACAATTTATATACAATTTCGCGTTCAATCCCATTGAAAAATATTCACACATTTCAATGATAGCGATAATTGGTAAGATATAAAAAAAACATATTAATCTGGATTCATGAAATAACCCACATTTTGAGACATCTCTGAACAGTCCCAGTTTAAACAACACGGGGTTCTTGGCATAAGGCCAATCCCGTGAAACACGTAAAATATTCAACATTGAACACTGATTGTCTGGTTACGCTGTAATACATTTAAAATATGAACTTCATCTCTGACCCGTAAATTATATACCGCATATAAACAAACTTTGAAATCTGCGGTAAAATCTCCAGAACAAAAATTTCTTTGTTGAGTGGACATAATGATAAAGTTATGCTAAATCTCATCATTTTCCTTCAGTTAGTTACTGAGATATGGAATTTTATATTGGGGCAGACAAAAGTAAACACACTATAGTGCCACTCTTTCAAGCACTGATATTATAGAGCTAAGTATGCCAGTCATTCAACCAACAGACCCTTCCAGCCCTGACTCTGATGATGAGGATGACTGGGCTGCTAGCACAACCTGTATATATATCTAACCTGTCAGATATTTTGGCATCAATTGACAAAATTGACATTTACATGATACAGAATGGATGTTCAGATGATGCAGTCTCACTATTTTGTGCCTTTAAACAGGCCATGGGAAGACATTTTTCACAAGCAAAGAAGCAAAGCAAAATCACAGACTTTTTCTTTAATTTATTTGGAAATTTTCAAAATTAACTTAAACATTTCAACATTTCTGATATTGTATTGCTATTTATTTGTTCACTACCTGTGTTTCCTAAGTGGTACAATCATTTTACTCAATGCTACTGCATGGTACACATAAATTAGTGTAAATATGCGTGCAGTCTGGGATAAGTAGAATTTCTGATAAGTTGAATAAATTCCTTTGGCCCCTGTGACTTCTATTTATCCAGACTCCACTGTAATAATTTATTTGTATACTTGTGCTATTGTTTAATCATTTACCATGACGGAACATATTTAACAAAGTTTATCATCAGAGCATACGAACACACCAGGAATACTGGTCAACTGCGTGGTGTTCAGCATTAAAAACCACACTACAAGAGCTGGACAAGGTGCAAAATCAAGCACTTAGAGTCACCACAGGAGGGATGAGATCAACCCCTATAGTGGAAATGGAGAAGACGGGGAGGACACAAGCACTGAGAGAGCACAGAGATACGAAAACGCTAATACAAGCAGAAAAGTTATTCAGCTTGCCAGGCCACCCTGTGAAGAACAGATTTGAAAATCTAGCTATAGGGCGGTTGAAAAGTAGTAGTTTCATCCACCAAGCCCAACGACTGCAGAGAAACCACAGATCTGCCCACAGTTGGGATCCCCCTAACAACTATTCCAGAGCGAACTCCATGGAGAGATGAGCATAGACTATCATTACAAATCCAGACAAACGTGAGAAGAATATTTGACAAGGAAGAACAGAACAGTGTGCAGTGCAGAACAGCCACTCTCAGCTTCCTTGATGAAGAATACCCACAGGACCTCTGGATCAGAGCCTACACAGATGGGTCAGCACAAAATGCTGTTTGAAATGGAGGAGCGGGTAGTGTACATAGAATACCCAAATAATACTAGGGGCACAGCCAGAGTACCGACAGGAAAGTACTGCCATAAATAACTATGATGCTGAAATTGAGGCAATCAAGATAGCAACATAGAAATTACTAAATGCCAGCAATGGTACACAACCTGTGGTGCTATTAACAGATGCAAAATCAGTACTCGATGCGCTCCTGTCTGGGAAATTGCCAGTACTAAGGACACTACTTTCTGAACTTAGCAGTCAGCATAAGGTCACCATACAGTGGATACCATCCCACTGTGGAGTACTGGGAAACGATAGAGCTGATCAATTGACTAAGGAAGGAGCCAAGGAAGAACAGCCTGATGTGCCCGTTACATACCACCAGAAGAAAAGAATGATCAAATCATTCAGAAAGCCACCAAAACCTGCTCAAGATGACTACCACATTATGGACAAACCAGAACAAGTCATTATTCTGCGCCTCAGAACAGGACACAATAGATTACGCAACCACATGTATACAAAATTTAAGATTGATGATACAGCCATGTGCACATGTGGGTTGGCGCCGCAGACAGTAGAGCTCACACTCCAAGACTGCCCAAAATATAATATATCTAGGCAAACCTTCTGGCCTAGAGAGACAACAGTGGAAGATAAACTCTATGGACCACTGTGTGAACTAAAAAAGACTGTTAAATTCATACAAGAGACAAAATTGCAGTTAAAGACATATTTCAAGAGAACGAAAGAAAAAGATCTAACTAGTAAGATAAACCCATTACTTGATAGCATCTTCTCCCTTAGTATGACATGGATTTCTAGTCACCGTGACCAAGCGAAACGTAACTGGATTCTTAATGTATACATGCTTTCATCTGACAATCCTCCTCCACTTTTACGGTGCTCCCAGTTTTCATCACATGTGAAGATCAAGGCATCAAAACGCTTCAAATGGTCAGAACAGGTAGTTTGTCATTGGTCAGCTATAATACATTGAAGAACCCATTGTGTGCATACCTTCTAATTCTTATTGTTATCACACTTTACTCCCTGCCAGAAAGCTGTAAGGGCAATTGCTGTCTTGTTAAGTGATCATTCAGATGAATCATGGCATATGTACAGTCATGTTTAGGATTGTTGTGACGTGACATGCCTCGAACATGGCCATTCATACAACTTGGTCTCTTCACTTCCTGAAACCACAACTCTGAACTTCCCACCTAGCTTCTGTCACCCACTATTTCATATAAAATGGCAAAGCACAATTTTGCTATCGAATGCATAACATCAATAAACAGAATTATTACTTATTCTTTCTTTCTCCATGACCAAGAACTCATTGTTAGGCAGGTTATTGTTAATAACTGCCATTTTTGTGAACTACTACAGTGGCACTAACTCTGCTGGTGACCGCAATTGAGCACATGCATATGCATCGATGTCACATTTTTAGAATAAGAAAACACATACAATATCACTTTATTCCAGAACATACCAGACTCATATTTATTACATTTAATCATATTAACTGATGAATATTTCCAGAGAATAAGACTGTTGAAGTTATTTTTCTTACGTTTCAGAAAGGATCCAATCAACAGAAGCATACTTCTGAAACCATGGAAATCAACACTGGCGTGCTTGCAGCAGAGGGCTTGCAACTGTTGATTGGGGCTGAGTGGAAGAAAGTTTGCGATGCAACATTTCTGGATATATTTTTAGACTGTGTAGATTTAGATGAACAAGTAA
The DNA here is from genome assembly GCA_014155875.1 of Cepaea nemoralis. Taxonomy (NCBI): domain Eukaryota; kingdom Metazoa; phylum Mollusca; class Gastropoda; order Stylommatophora; family Helicidae; genus Cepaea; species Cepaea nemoralis. The sequence continues at coordinate 215,822 of JACEFZ010028483.1, forward strand.
AGACCAAGTTGGTCAGTGATGCCTACACAAGCTTTTTTCAATATGAATTTAGCCAGATTACCAAAGATCATGTTGCAATGGTCAAGCGATTCTTGGATTTAGGAGCGAATGTGAATGGTGGGCCATCAGTTTTCCCTCTGTCTGTGGCAACTACAGCTGGCAGTTATCCTCTGGTTGAGTTGCTATGTCAGCATGGTGCTGATCTGAGCAAGACAGATGGGAAGTATGGGTATCCCCCGTTATTTATCGCAGCAAGAGGTGGTCATATTGACATGATTGAAGTGATGTTAAAATTTGGAGCCAACATTCATGCTAAAGTACTGTGGTACTCACCAGTTGACCTGGCCCTTGTTCATGGCCATGCAGACTGCGCTAAACTTCTACTGCAGCATGGTGCAAAATTTGATGCACAGAATGCTGTATACAGTCTTCGATATAATCAGAGTGTGGCCTGGATTGACTTCCTGATTGTGTATTGCAGGCATGAAATTCAACAATACATTTGTAAAGATTATCAGGATTTGTTACTGCCAGCAGTAAGAGGATCAAATATTGAATTCATTAGCTATATTACTGATATTGTATATGACATTACGGGTGATTATCCTTGTTGGGAAAAATTGTTAGCGGAGTCCGGAAACGGAGAAATTGCCTCATTTCTAATTCGGAAAGGAGCTGATGTAAATAAGCTGGTGGATACGAGTGGTGGCTACACTCCTCTGTATCTGGTTCTAGGTAGGAAAGATATGTGCCACGCATCTAAACTACAGCTTGTTAAAGTACTGCTTGAAAATGGGGCTTCTCCTAATATTTGTAGTGACATATCACCATTAATGCTTGCGGCTTTAACCGACAACAGTTCAGATCTGCTTCAGTTACTATTAGACTACGGGGCTGACATTAACTGGAGAGACAACGAAGGTGATACTGCCTTTTTCTATTCTGTCTATTCAGGCTGTGATAGCAATGCTGAATTGCTAATCAGATGTGCTAAAGTTAAAAATTGTATCAACTCACAAAATAACGACGGATTTACAGTTTTGATGCAAGCAGCAAAACACAGCAATGTAGCTGTTGTCAAGGGGGTGATATATCACAACCCCAATATGAATATGACAGATAACTATGGTAATTCAGCCTTGCTGCATGCAATGGGTAGAATTCCTGATAATGCCTTCCGCCATGGGACGATTGACATTGTAACCACTCTAATTAATGCAGGCTGTGACGTTAACTTGCAAAATGATGTTGGCCTATCACCATTAATGTTGGCTGCACGCAGATGCGACAAAAGGGCTGTACAGATTCTACTGGATGCAGGAGCTGATGTTAATGCCGTCAGTAAAACAGATAGGACAAAGACCGCCATGTCGTACTTCCAGCGTGTAGATATTGATAACAAAGATATAACAACCTGGCTAGCAGTTTTCCTAGCTCATAGTGCCTGTTTGTCTTATTTAAAACCGAAAATGTTTCATAGAATTTTACTTTGTAACGACAGTGACACTATTTGTAAACTTATATCAAATGGAACAGGGCCCATGACTGTAAGGTCAGACGAATACTTTAACTACTTCTCACCTGCTGTTCGCACATTTGGTATATCACCTTTATGTACAGCACTGTTAAGTGGTAATGCACCCCTGGCTTGTCATTTTGTTAACATCATGTGGCTTACAAAATCTGATCTGACTTCACTAACGTATAACAAACCTGTTCGTTCATATCTGGAAAAGAAAAACCATACACAGTGTTTGAATCTGCTTGGTGAGATGTCTTCACAGCCAGTGTCCCTGTTCAGGTTGGCTTTTGTGGAAGTATCATCTGCTGTGGGGACAACTCCTGGCCGTGAGAACCGTGTCGACAAGTTACCTCTACCATGGTTGTTGAAAGACAAACTGTTGTTTAAATCTGCTGTAGACTTTTATCACCAACAATAGACGTGATTCCTGTTAGGCCATTGCCCCTTGATCCATCTCCTGAACTATACATTGATGTGCTTGATTGCTGTAAATGCTGTCGCGTGTGGCAAAATTTGAAATGGAATGATTTTAGAGACTTTTCACAAGTGTTTTGTATGTAGTAAATGCAAATGCAGTTAATGTTTTTTTTTTAGAAATTCAAGGCCCATGGTCAATGGGTCAAGCTGTCTTATCTCAGAAACTGAAGACTATGGGTTCATATTTGGATTGCACAATATAAATAATGAAGTGGGGAAACAACCAAAACCTTTAGCACACAAGGTAATCTGCTTGACCACTTCCCACCACAGAGACTCTTCCTATCAATGATTAAAGTATGTACACCATTAAATGATGGAATTATTTAACGTGAATGGCACTATTATATCTGCTGACAGTTTAATTCATCTCATCTCATATAATAACAATAATAATAATAAAACCCAAGTAAACAGTCAGACCCCTTTTGGTAGACAGTTTGTTCCCCGCAGCTAATAACAACTGCCACATCATTCATTAATTTTAGTGAGTCATGTAGTAGTGATTGCTGCATTTCTTGCCTGCCTTTATAATACATATCTTTTATATTGTTATTGTTCTCAGTTGAGTTAGCCTCAAATGATGTGTGGATGAAATAATGTATGAAAGAGAGAGAGAGGGCAGAATGTTAGACGGGCCTGCGTGCCCAATTCTTAACCCTTTGAAAGTAAAGTCTGTTCATTTGTTTGTTCATATCAGTTCTCTTGTACCTTGCAGTGTCGAGGTGAAGCATAAACAGCATGAGAGTGCCCGTTTATGCGCTATGTATATAAAGATTTCCATGGACTGTTAATCTCTCTGTCCATTAATTATAAGGTCAGCCTCTTCTTCTGATTCCATTTGGTCTGTACATCATTGTTTGTTGTGGTATACTGTTAGTTGGTAGCGTAGTTACATGGCCAAACCATTTAACTTGCTGTTTCTAATGAAATTTAGCGCTACAATAACCCCCACTTTAGTCCTGATTTAATCATTTCTGATTTTCTCTCTTTTTGATACATTCAGTATTCTTCTCAGGAATCTCATTTTCTTTTCTCTTTTTCTGTCATTGTCCATGTTTGGCATTGGTAGCATATAGTTGGTAGGAAGATTGTTTTGTTTTATGAATTTATTGTTAATAATAAAACATTTAAAAATATGAATTCTTTTAAATGCATGTCAACGATTAACCCTACCAGACTGCTGTACCACTTTTTCGGTAATTTCCTAATCTGCCGCTATACCGCTGTACCTAATTTTCTATATTTTGCCTAGTACGTGAAAAAATGCATCACAAACTAATAATAACCAACCAATCGTGGTCAAACCTCATGGTTAGCCATTGCAAATGTCTGCCCCCATAGGTTTGAATTGACTTTGTGTTGTTTAATGCGTAATAAATCTGAAAATTCACAATGAAACGAGCGGCTGATGAACCAAGCACATCAACAAGAAAGCGAAGTAGGTCTAGGCTTTTCACAGTCTAACAGGTGATCGATACTTTGGTTTATTCAGACTGGATTGGCACACAAAGGTGGAATATTGGTGCTAGATTAAAGGTAGACCTATTTTCTACAATGTCTCCAAGTTACATCTTATTCTAACCACATGTTTGCATGTAACTAACATTTTTCTATATCATGTTGGTTTTTTTCTACTTAATGCTCAGGAGTCCAGGTAATAGGGATAGTTAGGTTCAGGGTCTCAGGTCTGGTAGGGTTAATGGATGTACACCATGAAGTGAATTATTTATTTAATATTTACTGGTATTGATGTGTGTGTTGATGGTTATGTATCTTTACTGTTAACAATAAAACATGATTTCTTTTAAATGCATGTTTCATAAAAATTACTGTTGATGCATAATTGTATGTGAATTGTAAATAAAAACAAATGAAATAACAAATAAATATTGACGATGTGCACATATATTTGAACATTTTGTTTTCTTTGTTTTTTTAAATCATGGTTAAAATAAAAGTTTTGGCTAAGTGATAAGTCTCATGACAGTTAAACTAATATAATATGTTGTATATGTACTTGAAAATTACATGTAATAAAAGGAGGCAGAAGCACAATTAGAACTTATAATTCTACAGCCGCCAACCTGGACAGAGACAGTCAATAGGCAAATATCAGCGGAGTTGATCCAGGTCACCCAGGCCTGAGATCTGCGGAGGCAATAAAGCCCATGCCAGCTGGCAAGGCACCTGCTAATGATGCTGATTTTATAAGTATAGGGCAGTGTTTACTGTTGAGGGAAATAAACATGAGAAAGACAGATTACTCAGGCCACAATAAATGGCAGATTAATCTACTTAAAGCCATGATGAAGGGAAAAGCTGACAATATCAACAATGTAAATGGACAGACATCTGATCAGAAGAGAAAAAAAACAATCTAGAAGAATTTTTTTCCCTGCATATCCATTTTACAGGACATTGCAGTCAACACCAGCATTTTTCAGCTGTTGATGTCTTGGCAATTTTACGTTCAGTAGTTTGCCATGGCTTTCTGAATGACATCTAGCAGAATACACAACAGAAATTGCTGGAGACCAGTACCACCAAGCTTCATCACAGGGACAACAAAGTGATGATGATGAATAGTCTAAATGGTGATTTTGAATACGCCATTCTGATTTTGTGTTTTTCCCATGCATTGTTAGTGTCCAAGTTGGACAATCAATCAATCAGATGCCATCACCACAATGAACTTTGGTTGCAATAAATCTCCAACAATGACCCTGATTGTACCCTCTGAGAAACTGCCAATTGTCCTTTTCTATATGTTATTTGAATAATGAAGACACAAACCATATATTGTACAGTTTATTGCCTTGCACATTTCACTGCATCTCGCCAGGTACATACTGCAGAAGTCACACAACTTAAAGTAAAATGACTTCTGCAGTATGTACCTGACGAGATGCAGCGAAATGTGCCAGGCAATAAATTGTACAATATGTGTTATTTTCCCACTTTTATCAGTCCACCTCTTGCTCAGCTGCCTCCAACCTTTGACTGTAACTTTTAGAACATAGGAATTTGGACCTCGTTCAACAGGCTGTTACTGCTTTGTTTAGATTTAAGGTGAGTTGTTTGTGCAGTTTTCTTGATAAGTTGTTTTCTTCTTTGCCAATGATTTATACCTCTACTGCAGAGGCTTTACTGCTTTTGTCACCAGCTGGGGGTTTGGTCGGCGTGGTTATAGATCTGGCTTTTTTAAAATCCATCTTTCCTTTCATTAGTAAGTGGCTTGCCATTGTGTCTGTATGTTGTACTTCATGGGTGTAGTCCTGTGAAGGATATCCCTAGTTTTCTCAACCTCTAGTGATCTTCAGTTATGCTGACATGCTCTGCCACATTTTCTTTTAGTTCCTACAGGTGTTTAAATAACCCATTCTTATGCCTTAATGTAGTCACTGTAGAGTCTTATCTATGATTATATGTTGTGTTTTGTATATGTATTTATTTGATGATGAAGGTTAGTTGCTGCAACATCCTTGTTTTATGTAATTGTGTTATGCAAGCTGCATTACTTTGTGTTATTTTATATTATTAAATCTAACTCGTAGGCACGTTCCCTTTTTCTTTTGTGGAGTTTGGTTTGGTTCAGGTTTGTCAGTAACATTTGACATGTCTTTGTTCTTGCTGTCCAGCTTTTCCCTTCATGTGTATCTTTTGTAATTTCCTTCAGCTCTTTTCATTCATATAAGGAGTGACATATTGATGCAACAACACAAATCAAAGCAACTGACAGACATAATAAATATTCCATAACACTCCCCCACGAAGCATCCTCTGTGGGTATATTATGATTTCAAATTTAACAACCTCCTTCACAACATCATAAGCTCAATTTGATATAAATTATTATGTTTGAAGGAAGACTGTTTAAATTGTTCGACAGCGATCTTTTTTGTGACACTCAAAGAACTATCATTTACTGCCAATGTAGTACCTTGCGGTGTATGGCAGAGAGTTTTTGAGCCTGGGGAATTAAGGCCGCCTGGCTAGTGCAGTCGCCGCAAACTGCAGGTTAGGATTTTCTTTTTTCCCCCGACAGAAAAATATCCCACACCTTACCGTGGGATCGAACCCGGGTCTCCCGAAGGAGAGTCCGGCATTGTAGCCACTCGGCCAGCTGCTGTCTACTTATTTCCATGTTTCATTACTGTTCTCATTCTTAACATTATCAAGTGCTTTGCTGACTGGTGCACATGGTCATGTTTATTTACATCTCCAACAGCATGTATCAGTTCATGTCAAGATTCGATGCAGTCAAGAAACTTCTCTCACTGTCTTCTTCTATCTCTCTTCCCACAAATTATTCCAGTTGTCACATGTTATAGTTTTTCTCTTCTCATAATGTGACCAACAAGTTACAACTGCCTCCTTCAGATGTTTGTGATAAGCTGTCTTTGCTTCTTTCTAAACATTTACATTACACATTTGACTGCCCAAGGAATTGTCAGCATTATTCTGTAAAACCACATCAAAGAGGCCCTTGGGGATTTTGTTGTTTGCTTACTATTTGTTCAGAACTCAGGCCTTTGTTGTTCAGGATTCATGTTTAAATTTGGTGTTATGCAGCATGCAATAATTCATTTTCTAACCTCCAATGACGGATTTATTGCATAAGATTTACATTTGATAAAATTCAGTTTTTGCTTCTGATTAATTTTTCTATGATGATTTTCATAATCTTCATATGTCATTCCAATAAATTGTTGTCATCTCACATGATCAACAGAGTGTCAGATCAGTAATGTATTGTGTCACTTATGCCATGCGGCCAATCTATCCAGGTATTTATCACTTTGTCTATTTCGTGCTCATTCTCATCAAGTGTGTAAGTTGTCGCTAAGTTTTTCAAGTTTATTTCTCTTCATGCATCGCCCCAAAATTTTGACAGTTTGCGTCTAATTTCTCTAATCAGTTTATGGTTTTCAGTTGAATTTGAAATGACTGCCTCATTAAAATCCTATGGAGGAGAATGAAAGAAGATGAAATTTCCCAGGGAGAAAACATAACCAATCTAGGCCTAATCTTGCCAGATTGAATGAACTGATTATGCCAATATGCTTCATTGAAATGGTGACGTTCCAGTTTGTGTCGCTGCTGTATTAGGTTGGAGAGGGGAAAGGGTTCTCTGCCATACAGTTCCAATGAAGAGGGATCTTTAGTACTGGGATGGGAGAAATGTCTCTAAAGACACCAACCTCACTCTGATAGATGCAAACCCTTTTCAGAGCTCAAACGGCTTCAACACTAAAACTGCTTTGTAGGATTGACAGCCAACATGTGTGTTTGAGGTGTGAGAGAGAGAAAGTGACAGACCCAAATTTGATAAACACATTAATCAAACATAAAAATAAGGAGAAATAGTAGACTAGAAACTGCTTTATATGAATCTGTAAATGGGAGGGCAATTTAATAGAAAGCATTGATGGACTGATTGGATCCAAGGTAAAAATCCAATGATTGAAGTGCTGATTGGATTCAAGGGTAAAAATCCTATGATTGAAGTGCTGATTGACTGATTAGATTCAAGGGTACAAATCATATGATTGAAGGTTGATTGGATTGAGGGTACATATCCTATGAATGAAGTATTGATTGACTGATTGGATTCAAGGGTACAAATCATATGATTGAAGAATGCATTGACTGGATTCTATCAACCTACACATGCACATACACATACTCACACACACCATACAACAGGGCTAGTCCCATGAATAAAAATACAAACACTCATGGTTTGTCACTTAAGATTTTCCTTCTGCTTGTGATAATGTATGAATCATTCATGAAGAACACTGATGCTCAGGAATCCCAAGTGGGTCCTCGCCCATGAGTATAAATGGGCGCCAGCTCCTAATAATGATAAGCCTCCTATTGTGATTGCTTTAAGGTGGAGTTTATACTACTACTGCGTCGTCAGTCTATCAGACAATTTATAAAAAGTCATGGGAGATCAGTTATCAGTTGGGGTAACTTCATTGCACTCCGGACATGTCCACAGGTGCTCAGATCCTCCCCCCCCCCCCCCCCAGCATATGCATCAGCGTCTGGTGGCTAATAGTGCCAGTTCTGTGTTGGTTGAGGAGGCGCCTTGTTTTCCCAATGTACCTCTCGCGTCTGGCAGTGCCGATTCTTACTCCCAAGTCTTTCAACCTGGACAGCGATGTGGATTCACTGACGTCAAAGTCCTCTGTTCTCGCCATATCTTTGAGGACGTTAATAACATCGGCACGATCCATGGGCTGGCCATCTACTGGGGGTGCAGAGCTATCCAGTTTGTCAGCTCGTTCATTTCCCTTGACTCCCGCATGTCCCGGGATGAAGGTGACTTTACGGACAACAGACTTCCGCAGCGACTCAGTCCACTGTCTACGTACAGATCCAGCTTCGACCTTCTGAATCATGCTCATTGAATCACTTAGTACACACACATTAGTATAATGCTGTGATTCCAGCCATATGAAAGCCTGTGTAACTGCCATCACCTCCATCGTCATGCTGCTCGTGGTCATAAAGTGGGCACCACTGGATTCTTGAACGGTTCGGCTCGCTGAACGGGCTGTAAATGCCCACGCACTTCTCTGCTGCTTTACAACAGATAATGATATAGATGAGCTCATCTGTATAGATGAGTACTTCGGGGCTATCTGAGTGTTCATAGATGAGCGCGTTGACCTCTGCATTGACAGCGGCAGGGTTCTGCTTTCTGCACCGTCTGTCGAGTGTGATAATGCAGGAGAAAGTGCACTTAAAAGCTGGAGGGACCGGCACCCATTCCTTGCCTGGGTTGATACTGGTAAGACTGCAGACCTGTCTCACGACATCTTCCGCCCGACCTATCCATGATTTGCACCTCTTTTTACTGAATATAGCGTCATGCAGAGGGTGCTGCTCATCTGCACTTATATTTAAGTATGCACGAGCTCTCCAGATCTTGATCCTGTGTTCCATTGTCGGGAAGTCAAGGAGGTATCTCAATGCTACACAGATGGTGTCTCTCGTGCAGCCCAAAATGATGCGAGTGATATGGGTGCTATGTCATGGGAGATGGGAGAATGATAGGTTAATGTTCATTCCCCCCCCCCCCCCCTTCATGGATGTGGAATGAAACAATACAAGGATTTCAGCCTCAGCTCAACAACTAGGCTGCCCAGGTGTTTATGGTAACAACTTTTCCACACAAAAGGGAATGAGAATACTGATCTAAAAGTGGCGTACCAGTGCATTACGGTATGTGTCAACAGTTGTCTTCACAGGTTAGTAATCAGAAAATCTCAGCCAGAGATAACCCTACAGTTAAAAGTTAGTTGCATATGCTTTACAGGACGTTACAGTCAACCCGAACAGTTTTTGGCTGTTTGTAATTTCTTGGCAAGTTTATGGTCAGTAGTTTGTCATTGTTTTCTGAACGAAGTCAGTATTCAGACCCATCTATGACTCTGACTTCGTATTAATAATGTGTACACCAGCATATCGTTTAAAGAACTAATTTTCTGTAAATTATTAACTGGGGCTCACCCAACAAGCAACGTATAGTAATACAGTAACCTAACAAGCATGTCGTAAGAGGGTTGGTGTGAGACGGGCAACCTCATGCCATAGAAAACTGTTGCTGCAAAATCCAAGAGTCTACAGAGGACTTGGCATGAGCTGGTTGAGAGCCTTATGTAATATTTTTCATGGTGAGATGAAAGGCAGAAGGCGATGACGTCATAGCTAAAACCAGAAACCGCATTTAGTTAGGCCCGATTGCAAGGATACGTGTTTGCTAACTGGTTCATTAGGAAAACATTGAACAAAAAGTGTCTAAGTTTAAAGGACGGCTTAGCTTAATCATAGTAAAATAGTTATTTCAGCTCCATTGTTTACTTGCTGGGTCAAAGGTCATTCTGTTCAGTCGGACATTTTTCTGTGTATTTAAATTTATCAATAATATTGAATATTAAAATGTGTAATTACAGACTCACCATGTCGTGGCATGTCCCTACTCGGCCTTACAGGCAAGATTTTCGCTCGATTATTCCTAAAAAAAAGATTACACATTCTTGCTAAAAGAATCTACCCCGAATCACAGTGCGGATTTAGTCCCAGCAGATCCACCATCGATATGATTTTCTCACTCAGGCAGCTCCAAGAGAAGTGCAGAGAACAGGGGAAGCCATTATATATTGCCCTCATCGACCTCGCAAAGGCATTTGACCTCCTGAGCAGAAACGGCCCTCTTAAGATCCTTGAGAAGATAGGATGTCCATCTACCCTGTTAAGTCTTGTGAAATCATTTCACGAAAACATGCAGGGGACCATTTTATTCGATGGTTCAACACCCGAGTCATTCAGCATCAGCAGTGGAAGTAAAGCAGGGCTGCGTGCTTGCTTCTACACGTTTTGGTATCTTCTTTGCCGTTCTCTTAAGACAGGCATTTGGGACTGCCACTGAAGGCATATACCTCCACACAAGATCTGATGGCAAACTTTTTAACCCATCAAGACTCGAGGCAAAGACCAAAATAAGATCAAGATGCGTAAGAGAACTACCTTTTGCACATGATGCAGCACTGACTACTCATGCAGCAGAGAAGATCTCCAACGGCTCATAGATCGTTTTGCAGCCGCCTGCAAAGACTTTGGGCTCACCATCAGCCTAAATAAAACACAGGTGATGGAGCAAGATGCTGGTGCGCCTCCATCAATCAACATTTCTAATTACGAATTGAAGATTGTCCATGAGGTTTGCGTATTTGGGCTCGACAATATCAGATAATATCTAAGCCGGCTTCCTGGCTTAGAGGTTAAGCGACTTTTCTCCGTAATCTCAGTATACTCTCGTAGGTAACGTGATGACGGTGAGAATCAGCAGTGGTTCGAATCGCATCGGTAACTTATGGGGTATGTGAGCCGCCCGCTCAGAAAGCAATGGCAAACTACTGAGCGTAATCTTGCCAAGAAATCAACATACAGCTGAAAGATGCTGGTGTTGACAGCGATGTCCTGTAAAGGATATGCAAAAAAAAAAAATATCAGATAATCTTTCATTAGAGACATAAATCGATATACGCACTGGAAAGGCAGCCACAACACTTTCCAGGCTAATTAAAAGAGTTGGGGGAATAATAGACTAACAGAGCGTACAAAAGTTCAAGTATATAAAGCTTGTGTTGTTAGCACACTACTCCATAGGTCTGAATATTGGACCGTGTGCGCATGACAGGAAAGAAAGTTGAATTCCTTCCATATGAGATGTCTGAGACATATCCTGGGCATATCGTGGAAAGACCACATAACAAACAAACAGGTGCTTGAAAGAGCGGATATTACCACAGTGCACTCCCTCCTCAAGTAGAGACACCTCCGGTGACTGGGCCATGTATCTCGAATGGAGAATTAACGTATTCCCAAAGATCTCCTATACAGAGAACTAGCTACAGGGAAGAGGCCAACCGGAAAACCCCAAATGCGATATAGGGATGTGTATAAACAAGATATGAAAACTCTTGGCTTAGATCTAGACACGTGGGAAAGAGTTGCAACCGACAGATGTTCCTGGAGAAGAGATGCACGAAACGGACTGATGCTCTTTGAGCGCAACCTGACCCAATAAACTGAGGATAGGCGGCACAGGCATAAAATGCAGTCACTTACTGCGGCACCTGCCTCGTCTTACAGATGTGGAAACTGTGACAGAGATTGTCACTCTCGCATTGGACTGTACAGTCACCAGCGGTGCTGTCAGGAACCTCCCCAGCGGCATAACTGTATAGTCCTTCAGGACTGAAAGAGACCTATTACTAATTACAGACTCTAAATTATTAATGTTGGATATTTTCGCTTAGAATTGACACTGAGGTGGCGACTTAAGTTTGGCTTTTCTTCCAGAAACTAGCACAAATAGTAATTAGCAACAAAAAAACTGCCTAGAAGATCACAAACAGTTAATAAAGGCTGGGGTTGAATGCAACTCCAAGCATTAGGACATACATATTCTTTTTTGGTTTGGTTTTTATTCGGCTGTCGTATTGAAAGCCAAATTAAAAAAAAAAACGATGAAGTTGCAACCACACTTAAAACTAGTACTACTAGTAGACTAGTTAATAGTGTTCCCCCCCCCCCCCCCCCCCCCCCCGCTGATCCTCTACAGGACATTGCAATCAACACCAGTATTTTTCAGCTGCTGTTGATGTCTTGGCAAGATTACGCTCAGTAGTTTGCCATTGCTTTCTGAGCGACCGGTCACATAAGGTAGGTAACCAACGCGACACGATCCGCTACCGAATCTCGCGCAGCTGCGTTACCCACGTGAGTATACGAGATTACAGAGTAAGTCGTTATCCCCTAGGCCAGGCGGTTAGTTGTTAGGTACTCTTACATTTTTAAGGGCTGGCCAAGCTGGACACGGACTTCCGAGCACCCAACAACAAACAAAAGTGAGCCAACTGCCTGGGCAAGCATGGAGCAAGATGTTTGGGCTGTCCGTGCCTGCAACGACACAGAGACGTGTTAAAGTTTGCCATCAACACAAAGACACCATACAACGAAGCAAGGCGGAGGTGCGAGACAGCCAAGGGTATATGACAAGCTGAAAGAGACCTACTGCATCTCCAAATAAACGAGCTGAAGAAGCAAGTCAAGGCAATGCTTACGCCAGCACCAACCAGCGATAATGAGAAACTGCTGGCCGACATGAAAGAGATCCAGCGCAACATCAAACAAGAGATGGAACGCTTGGCTAAGATGAAGAAGGAAAACGAGGAAATCCTACAAATGATCAAGACCGAAAGAGAACTACTGAACGCCGAAAGGACGCAGCACAAATCCAAACCAACAGATGAGATGAAGCAAGGCGAAGCACCACAAAATAAAAAAAAAACATAAAAAACTGATGAAGACAATTCACAAAAAAGAAGACAAAAAGACGCATGATGCAGCCAAGCCTCAGACCAATCAGAAACAGCAAGCAGAAGCCAATAATCCAGCCAAAATACCTCTATGGAAGAGGAAACAAATATATGAAGCTGATTTCGAAGAAAGGGAATAGCAAGCTAGACTACTATGCGAACAATACGAAAATGACATCAGCACATGGCAAGATAAATTTCATACGGAAACGCAACTCATCTGGAAACAAATGGATGAAGAATACAAAAGCAACTACGAGAAGGTGACACAAACTCAGAACAAAACGAAAGATAACGAAACATCAAACAAAGAGTCCTTATAAGGACTGCACCCAGCCAAGCCAGGAGCCTGCACCAACAAAGAAAACTACAAGAGGAGACGAGCACAAAGGATAGCCGCCGACCAACCCCCAGCTGACGCCACAGACACAAACCAACATAACCAGTCCTAGATAGGACTCACAAGACAAGAATTAGGGTGAATACATCCTAAAAAACCACGGACCTCAACAATAACCACAGCTGAAGAGGCAGGTTGAACGAGGCCGAATTTGGAATTTTTGTTTTGAAAATTGGAAATGGAATGTGTGTGTGTGTGTGTGTGTGTGTGTGTGTGTGTGTGTGTGTGTGTGTGTGTGTGTGTGCGTGCGTGCGTCGTCTAAATTAGTCCAATACACTAAAAATAATATGTGTATGGGCTACGCTTGAGTTCAAAGCGAGCGAAAGCAGAAAAACCCGGGAAGGTTAACCCGGTCAACAAATGCCCGCAGAAGTCGGATGTGTCGGCCTAACGGCGCAAGAACTCAGCTCTGCTGTAAACAGGCACAACGCAGTCACATCCGGAAAAGAAAAAAAATCCGGATGAACGCAGAAGAAGAAAGCAGAAAAAAATGGAAGCTGGCCTGTAGAGATTAGAAGAAGAATACACGTGGAAAAAGTAGCCTTTTGCAGATGAAAACTCTTATTCTCAAATAAGAAGTTGCTCCCCCGATGTGTCTCCACCTTGACGTGGTGGGGGAGCTTGCGTGTCCCACTTGCTTGCTGATGGATGAAAAACTACATATCGGACAGCTTATGGGATAGGGACCAGACTAAGAGAGACACAACCTGCTGCTCTGCAGGTGAGACTGAGGATAGCAGTCAAAAATTTAAATCAGGCGCACGAAGGCAGAGGTTCTTGGTCCGGACAAAACTCTTAAGGCTCCCCGTCGAGGGCTGTGGCTGAACGCCCAAAAATAGAGGCGTAATACTGAGCAAGCTACATGCTCAGGTCTGATACATGTTCGAAGGCTCTCAGCTGGGGGATATGAGAGATTCCCGGATGAGAGGGCCAGGCCGTTTCTCGATCACTGCTTCACGAAGGTAAGGTGCTGAGCCGGCAGCACATGTAGCCTACTGTAACAGAGCGACAGTCTGAAGGCAACTGCAGGAATTCAAATATATGTTTGTACATCATTGTTTGTTGTAAGTTTGTAGCATAGTTGAGTATTCTCAGGAATCTCATTTCCGTGTTGTAATTTTTCTTTTCTCTTTTTCTGTCATTGTCCATGTTTGGACATTGGTAGCATAAAGTTGGTAGGAAGATTGTTTTGTTTCATGAATTTATTGTTAATAATAAAACATAAAAAATATGATTTCTTTTAAATGCATGTCAACGATTAATGGATGTACACCATGAAGTGAAATATTTATTTAACATTTACTGGCATTGTTATGTCTGATGATGGTTATGTGACTTCACTGTTATCAATAAAACATGGTTTCTTTTAAATGTATATGTCATAAAAATTACTATTGATGCATACTTGTATGTGAATTGTAAATAAAAACAAATGAAATGCTTTATGACAATAATAAATAAATATTGATGATGTGCACATATATTTGAACATTAAAAAACAAAAATTTTTTGTTATCGTTAAAATAAAGGTTTTGGGTAAGTGATAAGTCTCATGACAGTTAAACTAATATAATACATCGCATATGTACTTGAAAATTACATGTAATGACATTAGGCAGTAGCACAATTAGAACTTAATATTCTACAGGCACCAACCTGGACAGAAACAGTCAATAGGCAAATATTATCAGCAGAGTTGATCCAGGACACCATGATCTGAGATCTATGGAGAGACAATGAAGTCCACGCCAGCTGGCAAGGCACCTGCTAATGGTGATGAACAAGCTATGACTTTTGATTTTATAAGTATACGGCACTGCTTACTGTTGAGGGAAATAAACATGAGAAAGACAGATTACTCAGGCCACATTAAATGGCAGAATAATTTACTTAAAGCCGTGATGAAGGGAAAAGCTGATGATATCAACAATGTAAATGGGCAGACACATGTAATACATTGTGGTATTTCCTTCATCCTAGTGACGAATATAATCTATGTCTTCTTACAATTTAATTATATCCCTAGTTGTCTACTGTGTGAAACAACTGCATCTACTAAATGTTGCAGATCCTGCTCATCTGCAATCAATATTGTATCATCCGCATAGCAAATGGTATTGATGTTACATACCCCAATAGTGATTCTTTTCATATCTTCTACATTTCTGAAAATATTTTCACTGTACAGGGAAAAGCCATTGTAATAGTTTACAAAATTAGCAGTTACTAACAATGATCTGCCTAACAATGAATACTTGGTAATGGAGAAAGGAAGAATAATTCTTAGTGTTGTATATGGATGTTGTGCATTCGATTAAGAAATTGTGCTTTGATATGAAAGAGCAGATGATAGAAGCTAGGTGGGAAGTTCAGAATTGTGGTTTCAAGGAGTGAAGAGACCCAAAGTTGCACGAATGGCCATGTTCGAGGCATCCTGTCACAAAAATCCTAAACATGAGTGTACAAATTCATTCATCTGAATGATTACACAGCAAGGCAGCAATTGCCCTTACAGCTTTCTGATAGGGGGTAGAGTGTGGTGACAATAATCAGTGCCCTTGAGAATTAGAAAGTATGTGCACAATGGGTTCTTCAATGTATAATAGCTGACCAGAGACAAACTACCTGTTCTGAAAATTTAAAGTGTCTTGATGCCAATGTGAAGCATTTTGTTCTGGATCTTCACAGGTGATGAAAACTAGGACTGTAAAAGTGGAGGAAGATTGTCAAGTGAAAGCATGTGTAAATTAGGAATCCGGTTATGTTTTTTCTGGGTCCATATTATGCTGAGGCAAAGAAGGATGTTATCGGGAAATGGGTTTATCTTATTTGTTGGATATCTGCTTTCATGTGCAGTGTTTTTTAGTGTCTCCATGGCAGACAAGATGTCACAGTGAAGTGACATTTATAAACGTGGGTATGTTCTCAATGACCTATTAAAATCCATACTTATAGATTTTCCAAAAGGCCAGGTGCTTTAAATGTGAAGATCATTGCAGTCAATCTAATCAGGCATATGCCAAAGTTATTACTGAGAATAATAAGCAGAGTTAGAAACAAAATGAAATCGGAAATTAGTGATGAACAGTGTGGATTTGATGAGGAAAAGTGCCCAAACAATGTCATATACATTCTCAGGACAATATCATAAAGAGCTATACAAGTAAAAAATAGATTTGTATATGGGGCGTTCATTTGAAATCCGTTTGTGCCACACCCCGCGTAATTGCTTACGTTGAACATAATCATCAGTTATCAGTTATCAGTTCAGTTATCAGTTATCAGTTGGGGTATCTTCGTTGCACTCCGGACATGTCCATAGGTGCTCAGATCCTCCCCCCAGCATATGCATCAGCGTCCGGTGGCTAATAGTGCCAGTTCTGTGTTGGTTGACGAGGCGCTTTGTTTTCCCGATGTACCTCTCGCGTCTGGCTGTGCCGATTCTTACTCCCAGGTCTTTCATCCTGGAGAGCGATGTGGAATCACTGGCGTCAAAATCCTCTGTTCTCGCCATATCTTTAAGGGCGTTAATGACATCGGCACGATCCATGGGCTGGCCATCTACAGGGGGTGCAGAGCCAGCCAATTTATCAGCTCGTTCATTTCCCTCGACTCCCGCATGTCCCGGGACGAAGATGAAGGTGACTTTGCGGACAACAGACTTCCGCAGCGACTCAGTCCACTGTCTACGTACAGATCCAGCTTCGACCTTCTGAATCATGCTCATTGAATCACTTAGTACACACACGTTGGTATAATGCTGTGATTCCAGCCATATGAAAGCCTGTGTAACTGCCATCACCTCCATCGTCATGCTGCTCGTGGTCATAGAGTGGGCACCACTGGATTCTTGAACGGTTCGGCCCGCTGAACGGGCTGTAAATGCCCACGCACTTCTCTGCTGCTTTACAACAGATCCATCTGTATAGATGAGCACTTCGGGGCTATCTGAGTGATCATAGATGAGCGCGTTAACCTCTGCATTGACAGCGGCAGGGTTCTGCTCTCTGCACCGTCTGTCGAGTGTGATAATGCAGGAGAAGGTACACTTAAAAGCTGGAGGCACCGGCACCCATTCCTTGCCGGTCCGACGACATCTTCCGCCCGACCCATCCATGATTTGCCCCTCTTTAGCCTGTCACCCTTTTCTCTGAATACAGCGTCATGCAGAGGGTGCTGCTCATCTGCACTTATTTTTAAGTATGCACGAGCTCTCCAGATCTTGATCCTGTGTTCCATTGTCGGGAAGTCAAGGAGGTATCTCATTGCTACACAGCTGGTGTCTCTCGTGCAGCCCAAAATGATGCGCATGGCTTCGTTTTGTACCTTTTCAAGTCTTCCAATCTGTGTAGGGCTGACAGTGAGGATGGCCAGGGCATACTCGATGCGTGAAAGCACAAGTCCTTGGAACAGAAGTAATAGCAGTCTTTGCTCGATATTGGCAGTCGCCATGACTCTCATTGCTGCCAAACCTTTTCGAGCCTTCGTTATGACATAGTCGACATGATCTTTGAAGGACAGGCTACGATCAAGCCTCACGCCAAGATATGTCATTGACTGGGTTCTACTCAGAATGCTCCCATCCATTCTTACTGCCGGCAGGTCTGTTTTCACAATATGGTTGTTTAGTGAGAACCATGTAACCGTTGCCTTTGCAGGGTTGACAAGGGCATCGGCATCAGCACACCATGAGGAAATTCGATCTAGTTCGCCCTGCATATAGTTGGCAACCGCCTGTCTATCTCGACCCTGTCGATACACGAGGATGTCGTCAACGAATGATAGAGTCCTACCCCTCCCATCCAACTGTTGTTCAGTGATCGGCACCGTATACACGTTGATGAACATAATCATGTTGTGACGTAATCATCCACCATCATTGTACAGTACGTCAAAAATTTGCACATCAAAAACAGGGAGTTATACAATTGACAGCACTAACGAGAATGAACACCAATGTCAGGGTCTTAAACCTGGCTCGTTAACCTAACACATGTGAGACAGTACAAATACAACGTGATTTGACTTGAGACTCAACGACATGAAGTTTCGATGGATTTATTTACAGATCACGATCTAGAGATGATCATCACAATACATAAGTTATAACAATACACTTACAGGCAACCCACAGCTTACAATCAGTCTCACAAGATGTACAGACACTCGACTTTCGGGCCACAGAAACTACACAAGCCTTTCTCCCATCATACGTCCAGTCGAGTCCGAGTCCCAGAGCTGTCTGGCTATTTCTCGCAACGCGCCTGCCCACCTGAAGTGGCTTCACGAGGCCTGCGTGCATCCTGCTTTGTCCTTGCCTGACCGCTGGCTGTCTGTCAGCCGGCAACCTCGCAGGCAGGTAACTAATACTCGCCTGGCGGGCGTAACGATGTTACGGCATCCCCGCTAGGAACTATTCGCCTGGCGGGCGTAACGATGTCCCTGCATCTCTGCTGGCACTACATTGGACTCTGACAACCAACATGACACCGGAGATGGACAGGTGTCGTCTAAATTTGGAAATTACAGCGACTACAACTAGGGAGATCATTGGACGTTGGACGGAGTAGGTCACGTGACGAGACTCTGACCTGCCGCCAGCGTTCGATATTCAAATCTCGCACTTCTTCTACAACCGCCCTGACGAACAGTCAGATCGCTAGTGTGACCTGTGTTTTTCCTGAAAAAGACGGCAGTTTGATCTGAACTCCGAGGTAAGCGTGTGAATCCTCAAATCTATCTGATGCCCAGATGTATAAAGTAGAGGTACCCAGTGTTTGTGCGTCAATTAAATGTATTACTGATAAAATAAAACCTCTGAAGTGTTAAATTGTCGACTGCTAGCTTCTGACTACACAGAGCCTTTTCCCCGGCAAAACTGACATTCTCATACTTTCTCAAATGCAAGCTCTGAAGTTCTTCAAGATATCTGTTAGCTGTAATGTGTGCATACTACAACATTCTATCACAGAAAACTGTACGAGGTGAGAATCCAAACGCACTCTTATGCATTTCATCAAAACTGATTAAATTGCTATCTGCTAACCACAAGACAGTTTGTGCACAGGAACCACTTTCTCGCTTGAAAACGTACTTATTTCTGCCTATTCGCAATCTAAAGAGCTGAGAGAGAGAGAGATTATATCTTTCCTTCCTCTTCATGAATTGAAATAATAGCCCCTCTGCCGTGCGTCCACCTTGACGAGGTAGAGGGGCTTGCGCGTTCCAATGACCCCAAGAGCTATGCCGACGGTAGCACAGCTACTGGTAGGGTCACCCATGTCGGACAGGTCAAGGGAGAGGGACCAGACGAAGTGACGCATAAACCTGCACCCTTGTAGGTAGACTGGGGACAGTCAAAGGCTAGGGAAAGCATCCCGAATAAATGCTTGTCGAAATCGGATGTACTGAGCCACAGGCTTGACAAAGCAGTGCAACGTAAAACCTGCTGCCTTGTAGGTAGACTGGGGACAGTCAAAGGCTAGGGAAAGCATCCCGAATAAATGCTTGTCGAAATCGGATGTACTGAGCCACAGGCTTGACAAAGCAGTGCAACGTAAAACCTGCTGCCTTGTAGGTAGACTGGGGACAGTCAACGGCTAGGGAAAGCATCCCGAATAAATGCTTGTCGAAATCGGATGTACTGAGCCACAGGCTTGACAAAGCAGTGCAACGTAACTTAATTCATGATGTCACAAATCAAAATTAATCGTTATGGTGCTAATCCCGTGAAGTCCCATCAGGCGGCGATAGTGCCGGGCCCCCTGCCTCGAGGGGGTCCACCCATGACTACTGGTGGTCACCTTCCCCTGTGCTGTGGAGTCAAGGCACAGAGGAGTAGGTTAAGAGCTATTGACTAAATACCCCGGACACTCAACATACTACAGTGGAATGCCGAAGGAGTTTATAACAAGAAAGACTCCCTAACACAGCGTCTTCATAAAGATAGAATAGATGTGGCATGCATTCAAGAGACACACCTCAACGCCAATCACAAATTCTCAGTCAGAGGATATCAGGCCACACGTTTCGACCGTGAAGGACACAAAGGAGGAGTTCTAATACTTACACGAAATACAATACCTTGCAGCGAAGCATCTGTGATCTCTGACAACCAAACGGAAATTATAGGTGTTGATATAATGATAAAGGACGTGAAAATAAGAATCTACAATCTGTATAGCCCAGCAGATAAGGACCTTACACTCTCAAACATGAAAATAACTGACACAAACTGCATTATTGTCGGAGACTTTAATAGCCGTTCAGAAAGATGGGGATACCCAGATACTGACAAAAGAGGAGATGAATTGGAGGACTGGGAAATAGACTCAAATCTCCATCTACTCAACAAAGCGGATGACACACCGAGCTTCTATTCCAGAAGATGGCTTACCACTTCTACTCCAGACTTAGCTTTCTGCACAGGAGACATCCTCCACAAAATCGATCGCCATGTGCTGGACCAATTAGCAGGTAGTGACCACAGACCAATCAAGCTTGTAATGAATATGGAGTATGTTCCACAGGAGCAAAAGCCCTTGCCCCGCTGGAATTACAAACGAGCAGATTGGGACAGATTTGCCATACTAACAGACAAATATTGTGAAAACATAAATACACGATATGGCAACATAAAGCAAATGGTGGAAAGTCTAAACAGAGCGATAATACAGGCAGCCACTGAGTCCATTCCAAGAGGAGCGAGGAAAAATTACAAACCATACTGGACTGAAGAACTACAAAGTTTGGAGGACAAAGTTGAAGATGCCAGGAAGACAGCAGAGAGAGAACAAACAATTGAAGCGAATATCTCTCTCAAAGCCATCTCAGCAAAATATAAAAGAACAGTAAATCAAACAACAAGAGATTGTTGGAGGGAAAAAACAGAAAACCTGAATTTTGACAGGGATGGAAACAAACTATGGAAACTAGTGAAAGCCATGAACAATGAAGGACCTAGCAACAAACAAATAACAATTAAACAAGGAAATGCCTTGCTTACAGGAAAAAAGGCTGCAAATGCACTAATGGAACACTATGCAAATGCAAACCACATTGATATTACAACCGAACAGAAGAAAGCAATCAAAGACAAACAGATACATCATATTAATACAGAGACAGCAGCAGAATATATGATGGCAAATCTAACAATGGAAGAAATGGAACAGGCAATGAATACCCTAAAAAAGAAGAAATCACCAGGAAAGGATGGAATCACAAATGAAATGCTAATAGGACTAGGCACTAAGGCAAAAAAGAAACTACTAGCAGTCCTAAATTACAGCTGGAAGAGGGGAATAGTCCCACAGGCATGGAAGGAAGCTATACTAATACCAATCCCAAAGAAAGGAAAAGACCTGGAAGAACCAAATGGCTATCGACCTATCAGTCTACTTAGCTGTGTAGGAAAATTAATGGAACGCATTATCAATGGCAGGCTAACATGGCATCTGGAAGAAAACAAACTCTCAACACCACACCAAGCAGGATTCAGAAAGTACAGATCCACTGAAGATCAAATAACCTATATAGCTCAGGAAATAGAGGATGCCTTCCAAGAGAAAAAGCACACAGTAGCGGTCTGGATAGATTTAGAAAAAGCATTTGATAAAGTATGGAAGGAAGGACTGAAAGTAAAACTGCAAAAAATGCATGTTTGTGGGAAAATGTACAAATGGATCAGCCGACTACCTTGAGAACAGAACTGCCAGGACAAAAGTACAAGGACAAACTAGCAAAATGATGCTGTTGGAGCAAGGTGTCCCCCAAGGAGGAGTTCTTTCACCAACATTATTCCTAGCATATATAAACGACATCACAGAAAATTTTCCAGCCAGAGTACACACATCATCCTTTGCAGATGACCTAGCCATATGGACATCTGAAGAATATATTAGTACAGCTAACTGCAGAATACAGCAAGCCTTATTAGCAGTAGAGGACTGGTCAAAATCATGGCTAGTGAAGATAAGTGAGGAGAAAACAACATGCACAGTGTTCTCCCTCTCAAATAAAACTCAACAACCTAAGCTGGTATTGAATGGGAAAATATTGCGCCATGAAGAAAATCCAAACTATCTCGGAGTCACCTTTGATCGTCGCCTGACATGGAAAACACAGGTTGAGAAAAATCGAACAAGAGCAAGGCAAAGAATGGCAATCATGAAAAAGCTTGCTGGTACAACGTGGGGAGCAGATGAGAAAGTTCTCAAGAAGTTATATACTGGACGGGTGAGGCCAGTACTGGAATATGGCATTGCAGCTTGGGCAACAGCAGCTAAGTCAAACTTTAACAAAATAAGTAGAGTCCAAAATCAAGGAATGCGAATCATAACTGGAAGCCTGAAGACAACGCCTATTAATGAACTTGAAAAGATCACTTGTTTACAACCAATTCAGGACAGAAGAGATAGCAGAGCCCAGCAACAAGCAGAAAAATTAGAAGATTGACAGACCACCCTATGTATAAAAGGTTTAGTGGTTTTGGAAAGGGACGACTGAAGCGTAGCAACTTTGTAGAAACTGCAAAACGAAAGATTAGGGCAGATCCCATACTTAACATATCAACAGTCAAGCCTATTTACAATGCAGACAAGTTCCCAGCTTGGAGACAGCAGCAACTGCCTGAGATGATAGAAAACATTCCTGGTATTGAGAAAAAGAACACTCAGCATGAAACCGAAAGAAGAGAAATAACCCTAAACTACATAAAAGAACATTACCCAAGCAGCAATTGGACCCATGCATATACAGATGGATCAGCCAAAAATTCAGTAGAAAATGGAGGTGGAGGAATTCTCCTAAATTTAAAAAATGGAGTGAAAAAAACACATTCAGTGGCAACTGGAAAGTTTTCAAGTAACTTCAAAGCGGAGGTAGAGGCTCTGAAAACTGCAGCAGAAATGCTCTTGATGGAGGAAAATAAAGAGAAGCAAATAGCTATCTTCACAGATGCAAAGTCAGCTGTCTCAATACTGAAGAGCAATAACAGCACAGAAATAGCTGACCTAAGAGCAGCACTCCATGGTCTATGCCAGAAATCCAAAAAAGTTGTAATACAGTGGATCCCATCACATTGCAGTATACCTGGAAATGAAGAGGCTGACAGACTGGCAAAAGAGGGCGGACGACTACCACAGCCTGACATAGACATAACCTATAATGAGGCAAAGAGGTTGATAAAAAGCACCTATAGAACCAAATGGGAATCAGAGCATCCAGGCCACCAGAAGGATGATGCATATTACAAACTCGACAGAAGAGAACAAGTAGCAATCTTCAGACTCCGCACAGGACATAACAGGCTGAAATACCACTTGTTCAATAAACTAAAGATAGGAGATACCGATGAATGTAATTGTCGAACTGGAAAAATGACAGCAAAACATTTGCTTCAGGATTGCCCAATATATGCAGAACAGAGAAAGATATTTTGGCCCACACCTGCTTCATTTGAGGACAAGCTCTATGGAGATATCAACAAGCTCAAGTTGACCGTAGCTTACTTTAACTACATACAGGTTGACATTTAAAGGTGTATGAAGAAGTATTCAGACTGCCACGCTTCATACCACAGGTATGTCGGTTACAAAAGCCTCCCAGAGGCATGAAATGGAATATTGCTGGATAGGAGATCCATTACGTGGAAAGTCCGAATCAAAAGCTCACTGTGTGGGCTTTCAAAAAAGGTGGGAAAAGTGTCCTAGTGGCACGAAATGGAATATTGCTCGGATAGCAAATCCATTGTGCGGAAAGTCCGAATCGAAAGCTCACTGTGTGGATGTCATCTGCACACTGCATTCTTCTGGTTTCCGGAAGAACAGCCTATGGTGAACGGAAGGCCCAATATACGGAAGTGAGGCTAAGCAGCCATGTGCAGGACGTGACGATTCCTTGGGTGAGCCCAGTACCAGAGCGCTGTGTGTTGGCTCTGCAAGTATGGAAGCCTCCTTGGATGGCGGGGAATGCCCATGGTCTGCCCCTGCCTTCCCTTGAGGGCTGACCAGGATGTCTTTGGCTGTTCTATATGGGCCAGCTAGGATGGGAGATAACACCACAACAGTGAGAGTCAAACGTCCTAAGAAACCCCCCGGGAAGGTTAACCCGGTCAACAAATGCCCGCAGAAGTCGGATGTGTCGGCCTAACGGCGCAAGAACGCAGCTCTGCTGTAAACAGGCACAACGCAATCACATCCGAAAAAAAACTCCGGATGAACGAAGAAGAAGAAGAAGAAGAAATAATAGGGTTTGATAGAAAAAATAGTTGTATTTATATGTCAGATTTTCACTTAGACAAGGCACTCATTAGCTGCACTGCCTAAAAACAGGTTACGCTTCACAGACGCCATTTGTGACAGACGGCCTAGATAATCTGTCTAGACCAAAAGGTAAATAAAACCTCGGTCTATAGCCAACTGTTGGTAGCCAACAAGATGAATATGATGTGTTCTGATAAAAGAAGAAGAAGAATAAAATAATGTGTAGAGGAGGAGAGGGGGATTAGGAGAGGTACATTTGTAGCAACCTCTTACTAATGTACAGTATTGTTGTCATGATTTTGTATGGATTACATTTTGTAACAAATACACATCAGAAGTTCTGTATGATGGCCATGAATAACAATAACTACTTGATGAGTTATACTCATACTAACTGATGAAGATGGGGGAAAGTGGTACAAGCTATGAGAACCCCAATCAACAGAAGTTAGCTCAACACACTGCACACCACTCAACACCACAACAGCCGCAGGTAATGGGAGATGATTTATGAGAAGAAGAAAAGTTAGTTGATTTGGAAGGTGCAGAGAAACAGTTATCTACACTATGCATAACCAAAATGAGTTGATGAAGATGTTATATTTGTATGCCATTTATTAAAATGCATCTTATCCTTGTCATGGTCTTGCACTATCAGCTTGGCTTAAATGCTCAATGGAACAACACATCATCACTCCTATCAATGTCTGACTGTACACATCTCAATGACCCAGGTACACTGAGAATATGCATACAGCAGGGAACAGATGATAGCAGGTGCATACAGTGTGATAATCTCTGACCACACACATATTAACACAACACCAGATCAGAGGAGGGGGGAACTAGTTCCTACTTTCAGGGTGTTAGATGTCTTCCGACCTTATCCTTCCAGGTGTGTCTTGTTTATTCTTACTAGCATTATAGAGTATTACATTGGTGGGATTATACAAACATATGGGAATTTTACACAGTGATGTTATTGGTGGCGACCAGAAGAGGGGGGCAGAGACGATGATCCCCACACTTGAGATGGAATGATACCTCAGGCCTTGACCAGAGCAAGGGCAGCCTTCAGAGTAGCTTCACTGGCAAGTACTGAAACGGATCCATCAAGTTTATGGACCCAGGCTCAACCCAATCTACCACTCAGATGTGACATTTCTCTAGCCAAAACACACTCAATCCCTCAGATGGAAAAGTATGACAGGACAGCCCAAAACCATATAGGGCAAATTAAGATTTCAATTTTCTTTCTACGGGAAAAGATCTTATATCACCATTGGCACCTTGCCGTCTTGACAGACGATAGTTTGTGCCCTAAAAAGGCATAATAACTTTTAACTATGGCGGTAGCGAGTGTGACTGATAAGGCCAATTTGCGCTGTAAATGTCCGTTCACAGTGGGTGCATGTGAACACGTGGTCATTTCCACCATCATGCACCATCTTACGTCTCAAACGCTTGGTGTGTGACTTTTCTGCAATAATTTTCTCCTTTGACTTTATTCCATTTCTGATATTTGCCCTCCATGCAACACGTTCAGCGGCGACTTGCTCCCAATATGCCTGTATCAATCATGTCCCGCTTACACACATCTTTGTATCGTAGTAGAGGCCGACCCTAAGATCTCTTACCCATCTGTAATTCACCAAAAAAGATATCCTTTGGTATTCTACCATCATCCATCCTCCTAAGATGTCCTATCCATCTAAGTCTACGAAGACTGAGCATGGAATAAACTGTCACACAACCTGATCTTTCCAATACGTCAGTATTTGTGATTTTGTCTTGCCACTTAATACCAAGAATTCTTCGCAGACACCGCATATGAAAGCTGTTTAAATTGTTCTCTTGGTGTGAGTAAGTTGTCCAGGTTTCACTGCCATAGAGAAGAGTACTAAGGACACAGGCTTGATAGACAAGGACTTTTGTTTTGGCAGTAAGCTTCCTGTTCTCCCAGACTCTTTTTCTTAACCTGTTCATTGACGTCATTGTTGTTGCTGCCTTACCAATCCGGATGTTGATTTCCTGATCTAGGGATAAATTGCTATTTACCACTGATCCTAGATATGTAAAATGGTCTACTATCTCTAGTTCGGCGTCGTCAATAAAGATTGATGGTACCCCATGTGCACCTTGTGACATAATCTGTGTCTTCTTTTTGCTAATTGTTAAACCAAATTCAGAACAAGCATTGGAGAATGCAGATAGTAGACATTGCAATTCTTCCTCAGAGTGGGTCGTAACTGCAGCATCATCTGCAAAAAGCAAATTTCTGATCAGTACCCTCCTAATTTTGGTCTTAGCCTTCAATCTCTGAGCATTGTAGAGGCCGCCATCTGAGCGTGAGTGAATGTATATACCACCATCCTGATCACGAAATGCATATTTCAGTAGAAGTGAAAAGTATATTCCAAAGAGGGTGGGAGCTAGTACACAACCTTGCTTAACTCCACTCTTGATTTCAAATTCTTCAGAAGTTGCACCATCAAACTTGATTATACTCTTCATGCCTGTGTGGAACGATTCCACAATGGACAGAAGAGTTGGTGGGCAGCCAATCTTCTTTAGTGCCTTCAACAGACCCTCACGACTGACCAAATCGAATGCCTATGTGAGGTCGATGAAGGCAATAAACAGTGGTTGATTCTGTTTACGGGATTTTTCTTGCATTTGTCGCAATGAGAATATCATATCAATGGTAGACCGGTTCTGTCGAAAGCCACACTGTGATTCGGAGTAGACTTGATCTCCTAGGACTTGAAGCCTGCGCAGAAAAATTCTGGCAAATACTTTTCCAACAATACACAGAAGTGAGATACCCCTATAGTTGTTGCAGGTCACTTCGATCGCCCTTGTTCTTGTACAGTGTTATGATGCTTGAATCTTTGAAATCCTGTGGGACTTGTCCTTCTCGCCAGCATAGCTCTATTAGCTGGTGAATCTGTAGAGTGAGTGTGTCTTGCCCACTCCTGATAACCTCTATTAGAATCCCATCCTTACCTGGAGCCTTGCCAGATGCAAGTTCATGTATAGCACACTTAACTTCTGTTATGGTGAGAAGTGTGTCCAGGTGGTCAAGAGTTGGTAGAGCCTCTATGGCGTTGAGGACCAGGGATGGAGTTATTGCCTCTCCATAGCACAAAGCCTGGGCTAAAATATAGAGATCATGTGTTGCCCATGCTGCATGATCCCTCTCTAGGCCTGCCTAGTTCACTCCAGAGGAAAGGTAACACCCCTACATCTGGAACAAGACAAGCTGCCGGATCAGCAAAGCAATGCTCTAACTGTCCGCCTGTCGGAGCTTCGATCCTAGACCAGTCGCCAACCAAAACTTAGGGCCTGGTCTGCCCTGCCATGACATTCTGTCTTTAGCTTGCATTTCCTCGCACCACGATAAGGCTTGTACCCTCCCAATTGCGCTCTTCCGAACGAAACCGTTGGCACAATGTGGCGTGTCAGGTTTGGTAAGTGCTGCCCAACGTTCGGCGCTAACAGAAAGCAGGTAGTAGGTAGTACCGTCTACTGTTATACGGTAGCTCAGTCATATCTGACTAAGACCTCACACACACACACACACACACACACACACACACACACACACACACACACACACACAAATACACACACACACACACTAGCTGACCCGGCCCGGCTTCGCCGAGACCCTGATGGGGAGCATCTAATTTAATTCATATAAGTTCCCGTTCCCGACTGTCTGTCTGTCTGTCTGTCTGTCTGTCTGTCTGTCTGTCTGTCTGTCTGTCTGTCTGTCTGTCTGTCTGTCTGTCTGTCTGTCTGTCTGTCTTTCTGTCTGTCTGTTATTAGAAAGAGCACTTGAAAGATCTTTTCATCTTCCCCCAACAATTAACTTGGGTAAATGGAGCGTCTCATTTAATTCATATTCGGCCCCTGCTCCCGTTCCCAAAAAAGACGACCCGGCCCTGGTGGGGAGGAGGAGGAGGGAGGAGGCGGAAGAGGGAGGAGGGAGAGGGAGGAGAGGGGAATAGGAGGGAGAAGAAGGAAGGAGGGGGAGGGAGGTGGAAGCAGGAAGAAGAGGGAGGAGGAGGAATGGGGGACGAGGAAGGAGCAGGAGTGATGAGGGGAGGAGAAGGAGGAGGGGAGGAGGAGGAGGGATTAGGAGGAGGAGGAAGAGGGAGGAGGAGAAAGATGGAGGAGCAGGAGGAGGGGGAGGAGGATTATAACGTATATGTCTGTAGATAACTGTAGCGAAAAGGTCCACCTATTTGAGAAATATGCAACAATTTTACATATATAGCAATGCTATTAAAAGTTATGTCCTCTCGCTATTATAATGTAAATTAATATTAAGTAATATTAAGTAAATAACTGTTGGTACACTAAAAAAAACTATGACAGTTGCCAGCGCGGGAATGAGAGGAAGACGTGTAGAAAATTTCATCTCAATCGGATGGACCGTTCGCGAACGCATAAAGGACATACATACATACAGACATACATACAGACAGACGGAGATTGCCTCATATATATATATATATATATATATATATATATATATATATATATATATATATATATATATATATATATATATATATATATATTACTCTGATGCATGTGTTATGGTTGAGGTGCAGGTTAGTCCTAGTTGTAGCTGAGTACTCACACCGCCCTCCATGTTTCAGGATCTGTTATATGATGCAGATTCGAGAGAGTTAAACCTAAACTCAATGGGACCAGCTCATTCCAGTGCCAGTCAAGGTTATGTTTGAGGCAATACTGGGAGCGGTCAAGCGAATCTGCCAAAGTCAACACATGAAAGATACCTAACTGTTAGAATGGCAAGGTGAGTCTAAGATAAGACAACCGCGAAGAGTCCGGCGAAGATTTAGTCACATGATCCAGGTTGGGTCTAAGACTGATGCGTCTCCTGATTCATGCCAGTAAGATACTGGTGAAATTCTGATGATTCAAGGTAACTCTCTAAGGACAGGTGTATGCTCTAGGACAGTAGTCCAGAAGAGTTGAAGGACGTGAACTGATTAATCGTCACTATGATGGGCAGTTTATTATGTTTCAGGCTCGGCTGGGTCTTAGAGAGGTCCAATGGATAACAATTCATTTAACTCCGGTGTGCATCTACATCTGTGATCTTTTGTGAAACCTGAACTTGGTCAGTGACCTACAACAGTTGTTTGCTATTTTCGTGAACACTGGAGGGACAAACTTGTTCGGGTAGGGAGCTACCCCATTCCTAGGTGTGTTCGATTGTGACAGTAGTGATCTGTAAAGTCATTAGTTGCCTACAGAACGGTGTAGAAGTGACATGTGATATTGTCGAATTCTTGTATTGACATGTTGGATTAGAAACGTGTGACTTGTTATGACATGGAGCCAACACTCCAGTTCTGCGTTCCAGATATGTTCATCCCATTAACTTGAGATGCCAAAGAGCAACCAGACTCTTATATTCTGTTGTGTTGTGCAGCAGTGCTTATCATCAGAAGAGCAACCAGGCTCTTAACTTCGATTGTGTTGTGCAGCAGTACTTATCGTCAGTGGGGACTTCTATGATACTAAGGTCGGCCCACAAGTCATCATTAGAGTGGAACTTGTGATTTGTCCCGTAATCGAGGGATGACCAGCGAACAGTGTTGAAGTGTCAGTCAGGGATCAGACACCTGATCAGTCCGAGATCTTACTCACAGTGGAAGGAGAGAACTTTTGAAGAGTCAACGACTTGGAGTTCTTTTGCACTGGAGGTTCATCGGGTGAGTCGTTAACCACGACGGGACGACAGCACGAACTGAAGTCACATGCTCTGTGGTGATGATGACTGATCATCTGTAGATCTTCTCGCTGTTCTCTTGCAGCAAGTTTACATATTGTCTTCTATCCAGGCTTTTCAGCCATCCCTCTCTGAGTTATAGTTGACATTTTCAGACATTAAATTTTGCTTTGTTAGCCATGGCTTTGAGTACTAGTATGACTGTTGTCTTGTCCGAGCCCCCTGTGGGTAGGAATCCATAGGTGAGAGGGGAAGGTCAGCTGTCCCGGCTTGTGTGGGGCCCTGTAGATGTAAAGTTCTATTGGGGTGGTCGGAGCAAAGGCTAGGGATATTAACTATAGTAACAGACCTGTCCAAGCCCCATGGGTTCTTGTTACACTGATACAACCGTTTCCTGTTATATTATTTTTCTTCTATGTAAGTCTTTTTATGTGCTCATGTAATTCTTTCGAGTTGTGTTTTATTTCCAGATCCTCTATTTCTTTGCAATGGTTCTGCAGCCACTCCTCTTTGGAGTGACTCTGCACATGTGACGTATTTCTGTATCTATTGCTATATACTCCAGAGTGTTCTTTGCTTTCATACTTTGAGACATTTTACTCAAGATTTCATCAGTTATCCATAATTGTTTTTTTCTTATTAATCTTCACTGGCAGAGTGGTATTTGCAATCTGACTAAGGGCTTTTACACTTTCCCATTTTGTATTAATTTTATCCTCGGGATTTTAACGTCGATATTGTTGCATACTTTCAATGATTAGCCCATCATATCTATTTTTGACTTCAACTGGGTATAGTACTATAGTTGACCTATTTCTGGTTGTTTCAATGCCGATATATCTACTTTAGGTGTCTTCGATTTCCTTATTCCTGGGTTTTTAAATTTTATTTGTAATTTTAAACCTACAGGATTATGGCCAGAGTTGATATCAGCACCAGGGTATGTTTTGGCATTTTTAACGTTGTTTTTAAATCTATTTCTAATCATAATGTAGTCATTTTGGTTTCTTGTTCTATCTCCATGTATACAGTTTCCTAGGGTTATGTTGGAAAAATGTGTTGCAAGCATAAGATTGTTTTCTTCACAGAACTGTATCAGCCGGTCTCCTCTGTCGTTTCTGTTTCCCATATCATATTGCCCTACTATCTGCTTATATTTATTTTTTCCAACTTTTGCGTACATGTCTCCCATGACAATTAGGACCTCTGATGATTTTACGACTTTCAGTGTTTGTTGTAGGTCTTCATAGTATTCTTCTAGCTGTTCATCACTATAATCAGTTGTTGGAGCATATGTCTGAAGAATTATTATTTTGAACGGTCTTGCCTTAATTTTGAGAAGTATCATACTATCTTTATGTTATGAGTCCAGAATCCACTAATATTTTTCTCTAAATCTCGTTTTGCTAAAATTCCTACTTCTCTCTCGTGTATGATCTCCTCCTGAATTAATAAATACGTATTCTTCTCTCGCCCAAGATATCTAAATTCATGTTTTTTGCCTCTGCAATTTATCAAACTTCCCTGCTTGATATAAGCGTATGAGCTACGCTTGAGTTCAAAGCGAGCGAAAGAAAAAATGCTGGGGGGGGGGGGGGGGGGGGGAGGATCTGAGCACCTATGGACATGTCCAGAGTGCAATGAAGATACCTCAAATGATAACTGATAACTGAAAGAAAAAAAGATGGAAGTTGGCTTGTAGAGATTAGAAGAAGTATAGACGTGGAAAAATAGCCTTTTGCAAGAAGAAAAATCTTACTCTCAAATAAAAAGTTGTCAGTTACAATACAAATGAGAGGAAAATAAAAGAGAAGATTTAAAGGTCATGTTAGTGTCATCTTTTGACATACTGAGTTTATACTTTGTCATCTCTTGAAGTTTTAAATGTCTGCATTTTCGTAAATTTGCAAGCCCTAAAGGTCGTTGCTATAGTAATGAGTTATTATTTTAGAAATTTAATTTATTTAGGCAAATAAGATAATGAAACACACGTAAATTTATTTGGCTTCTGTTTATTTACGTTTGGCTTTGAAATCAAACTATAACCTGGTAACACCGCTACAGAATCGACATTTTGTAATCGAAGTCGTCCACCGAAGACACCACAACCTGGCCAAGTGTAAACAAAACCACATGAATCGCTGTGTTCGACCGATTTCGTTATTCTCATATAAACATTTTCACAATTTTCACAGTCTTTGGATTGTTCTAGGTATGTATGTATGCCACTAGTTCTTATATAGGTAAAATAACATTGAACAATATGAAACAGCTTCTCACATATTAAATAAACTCATTCATTCATTCAGTGGCATCATGTCCTTTGCAGAACCTCGCTCCCTAACAACCTTCCGAAAAATCTTTCGATCATAAGCAAGATGTCCCGCGTCTGATACACACATCTTGAGATCATCCGCCACATCCTGCACCCATCTTCTCTTTGGCCTTCCTCTTCCTCTCTTCCCAGGCATATATATATACCCCTCCATTATTGATCTCTCCAAACTTTCGTGACGTTTCAAGTGACCAAAATATTTCAATTTTCTTTGTTTTATCATCTTTAATAGCCAACCTTCTTCAATATTCAGCTCTTGAAGTATGGATAATGGATGCATTTGTTCTTTTCTTTACCCAAGATATTCTTAGAACTCGTCTATAACATTTATATTCAAAGGCGTTTATGTGCTGTTCAGCTTGTTTAGTAAGTGTCCATGTCTCACAGGCATATGTTGCAATGGGAAAGATGCATGCTCTTAAAAATCTAATTTTTTGTAGTTCTGTCTGCACTCCATAATTTATTCAGCTGTTTTAGTCTTTGAAGAGCAATTGATTGTCGCCGTTTAGTTTCTTTCATTGTACATATTAAACTGGAATAGTAAAATTAGCCATGTTAGTGTTAAGTAAGTTACGCATTTCAGATTTCTTTTTTGAGGAGCTTGCTCGCTTTGAACGCAAGAGTAAGTCCATACATACACATATACTTACACACTTCTAGATCTAGTAGTGCTGGACTGAATTTTGCGTGTGGATCAGCTTTCCATATTACATAGATGAATCGATCAAGTATTTGCATAAACTATTATTTATGAGAACACCAAAGCAAGTAGCCCTTGAAAAATCAAATCCAGCCATACGACGCACACAAAGCTTTATGTCAGTTTCAAGGGAGACTTTATTACCAAATGTTTGGTAATAAAGAGAGATTTTATTACCAAACGTTTGGTAATAATTCCGTACATTATTCCCAAACCGCTGGTCACGTTTACTACC
This sequence comes from Cepaea nemoralis, assembly GCA_014155875.1. NCBI lineage: Eukaryota > Metazoa > Mollusca > Gastropoda > Stylommatophora > Helicidae > Cepaea > Cepaea nemoralis. The sequence continues at coordinate 249,429 of JACEFZ010028483.1, forward strand.
GCTGTCTGGCTGTCTGCTAGTCTTGTCTTTTGTTTTCAAGCTCTTTTTGAACTTCAACTGCATACATTAGTCTATATCTATAAAAGACGATGTATGTCTGTATGTTTGTCTGTTCTTTATGCGTTCACGAACGGTCCATCCGATTGAAATAACATTTTCTACTCGTCTTCTTCTCATTCCCGTGCAGCCAACTGTCATAGTTTGTTAGTGTACAATCAGCTATTTTCTTCTTCTTCAGCATTCCGAGCCATTGAGGTTCAGCTATTTACTTACTAAAATTTAATATTTTAATATCTTATCATTTATATATATATAGCGAGGGGACTTAACTTAAGAAAAGTTATTTCAATGGGCATAACTTTTAATATCATTGCTATATATGTTATATATAGATTGTTGCATTGTTTTCAAAGATTTATAAACCCTTTGTCTACAGTTATTTAAAAGGCATATGAGTTATAATAAATAATTATATAATCTTTAAGGCATTTTCAAAGTTTTCATAAAAATAATGCATCTATTTAAATAGTGAAAATTTTCTAACTCATCTTTTTATGTTTAAAGAAGTTATCTACAGTCATGTAGGTGATTAAAAACAGTTTTCATTAAAAATAATGGATGGTGTGTGGAAGGACATTCTTAAGTTACTTTTTTTTGTTATATAAATTTAATGAGACGCTCCCTGCCAGGAGCTGGGTGAAACCGGGCCGGGTCAGACAGACAGACGACGACTGGAGATGAATACAGGTGCAGTGGATGACCAGGGTGCTTTACGTGCCTTGCTGTGCTCATTATGTTCCACAACGCTTTGCAAGTAAACGCCGTCTTGCCCGTTGAATCAGGAATGATTTCTTCTGGGCAGTCTGCCGAATCCCGTCTTCACATGCTGGGTAGGCATACCCTAGTTCACCGCTTGGATTGACACCAAATCGGCTACCCACGCCTAGTTTATCCAGCCTCTCACAGCTGTTGCCCAGGGGATGGCTACTAGGAGCCACAGGCGTGAGCTGGGTGTCAGGCTTGGACCAGTGGGGGATGGGTCCTGAAAAGAACATCAAAGTCATCCTTATCAAAGGTGCTACCAATGACTGTCACCCCGTTACCCCCCCTGATCATGTTTATATATATATATATATATATATATATATATATATATATATATATATATATATATATATATATATATATATATATATAATTACATTCATATCAACAGAAGATTTCGAAATGCCTTAAAGATCACAAAAACTGTTAAAAACCTTTACAACCGATTTAGTTTTTCCCATTTTTGGAAAAAAGTTCAGTTTTACCTGTTGCGTGTCGTTTTTATTGCACCAAAATGAAAGTCAGGATTTTTGTTTTCATTTCTCAATTTGCTTTTTTCAGAATTTATCCCTCAAAAAAACCCCATAGCTTTAAAACATCCTTCTTACATCGTACAGTGACTTATTGCAAATCCTTAAATTTTTTGAAATCGGCTTTTGCCTGATTCGCTCCTAAATTTTGTTTAATTCCATTGAGTAAAACCCCATATCAAAAAAATTGGGAAGTTTTAATTCTATCCTTTACAAATGGGGCCCCCTTTTGTATTCCAAAGTTAGTTTCTTGAATTCGGAAAACCTTTTTACTTTTATCAATCTAATAAGTTTGGGCTTTTGAATTTCCCCCAAAAGTGTACGATACTATATATTAAAATAAACCCAACAGTATTGGGTTTGATTTTCCCATTATTAACCCATTGGGATCTGGTACCAAGAGCAGACTGCTACATTGATCATAGATTAATCTTAACCCTTTACAGGGCAGACGCTTGTCCGATTTTTTTAGCCCTGAACGGGCAAGATTTTTTCAGGTTCGGTAAAATTTTGGGTCACGTTAGTAAAATCACAAATAAGGTGTTAGTCAACCGATTTTAGTTAAATAAACAACACAATGAAGGAAAAAGCATGCAGAATATGTTACTCACGTGATTGTTGTCGGTAATCCATATATGAACACAAATATTTATGAAATACAGCATGTTGTTTGTGATTTTCCGTCATCTATACGGCAATTTGCAAACATATTTTCAGAATCATAATCACTTTCTTTAAAGTCCAACTCATACTGCTAATGCAAAGTAACGCTTAGCACTGATATCTAGCTCTGATTAATAGTCAACTTCGTGCCCTTTAATGTCACTTAAATTGAATCTAGTGAAATCTCGGCTATCACTTGAAGAATCGCCGAAATCCGTTTTGAAAAACAGCGTAAAAACCCCGAAAACTATCAAAAAAAGTCTGTAAAAGTCCGTTCAAATTCATAGTCGCGCGTTTACAAATGGTGGCCACGTTGTCAAGCTATTGGCGAAAGTGAAAGTAGCCGTCGGAAATGTCGGAAAGCCGAGAGATCACGTTTTTACAATTCATAATAGTATCGGGCATTTTGGGACGTTCCACCCTGTAAAGGGTTAAGCAGTATACATATAAAATTAAAGAAAGTCAAATATACACCAAGAAACAGTAGTTAGCTAGTCAACAGATCATCCTCATTGCACATTGAACCATTGGCACCTTTCTGTCTTGACAGACGATAGTTTGGTACATTGTGCTTTAAAAAGGCTTAATAACTATGACCCATGGCAGTGGCGAGTGTGGCTGGTTAGGCCAATTCTTGCTGCAAATGTTTGCCCACAGTAGATGCATGTGAAAACATGGTCATTTCCACCATTTTGCACCATCTTACGTCTCTCGCGCTCTGTATGTGCTTTATCTGCAATCATTTTCTCCTTTGTCTTTATTCCATTTCTGATAGTTGCCCTCCATGCAACACATTCAGCGGCGACTTGCTCCCAATGTGCATTATCAATGCCTGTATCAATCATGTCCCGCTTACACACATCTTTGTATCGTAGTTGAGGCCGACCCTGAGATCTCCTACCCGTCTGTAATTCACCAAAAAAGATGTCCTTTGGTATTCTACCATCATCCATCCTCCTAACATGTCCTATCCATCTAAGTCTATGAAGACTGAGCATGGAATACACCGTCACACAACCTGATCTTTCCAATACTTCAGTATTTGTGATTTTATCTTGCCACTTAATACCAAGTATTCTTCGCAGACACCGCATATGAAAGCTGTTTAAACGTTTCTTTTGGCGTGAGTAAGTTGTCCAGGTTTCACTGCCATAAAGAAGAGTACTAAGGACACAGGCTTGGTAGACGAGGACTTTTGTTTTGGCAGTAAGCTTCCTGTTCTCCCAGACTCTTTTTGCTAACATGTTCATTGTTGTTGCTGCCTTGCCAATCCTGATGTTGATTTCCTGATCGAGGGATAATTTGCTATTTACCTCTGATTCCTAGATATGTAAAATGGTCTACTATCTCCAGTTCGGCGTCGTCAATAAAGATTGATGGTACACCATGTGCACCTTGTGACATAATCTGTGTCTTCTTTTTGTTAATTGTTAAACCAAATTCAGAACAAGCATTGGAGAATGCAGATAGTAGATGTTGTAATTCTTCCTCAGAGTGGGTCGTAATCGCAGCATCATCCGCAAAAAGCAACTCTCTGATTAGTACCCTCCTAATTTTGGTCTTGGCCTTCAATCTCTGAGCATTATAGAGGCCACCATCTGAGCGTGAGTGAATGTATATACCGTCATCCTGATCACGAAAGGCATATTTCAGTAGAAGTGAAAAGTATATCCCAAAGAGGGTGGGGGCTAGTACACAACCTTGCTTAACTCCACTCTTGATTTCAAACTCTTCTGAAGTTGAGCCATCAAACTTGATTATACCCTTCATGCCTGTGTGGAACGATTCCACAATGGACAGAAGAGTTGGTGGGCAGCCAATCTTCTTTAGTGCTTTGAACAGACCCTCACGACTGACCAAATCGTATGCCTTTTTGAGGTCGATGAAGGCAATAAACAATGGCTGATTTTGTTCCCGGCATTTTTCTTGCATCTGTCGCAATGAGAATATCATATCAATGGTAGACCAGTTCTGACGGAAGCCGCACTGTGATTCGGGGTAGACTTGATCTCCCAGGACTTGAAGTCTGCGCAGAACAATTCTGGCAAATACTTTCCCAACAATACACAGAAGTGAGATACCCCTATAGTTGTTACAGTCGCTCCGATCGCCCTTGTTCTTGTACAGCGTTATGATGTTTGAATCTTTGAAATCCTGTGGGACTTGTCCTCGCTAGCATAGCTCTATTAGCTGGTGGATCTGTAGAGCGAGTGTGTCTTGCCCACTCCTGATAACCTCTATTGGAATCCCATCCTTACCTGGAGCCTTGCCAGATGCAAGTTCATTTATAGCACACTTAACTTCTGTTATGGTGGGAAGTGTGTCCAGGTGGTCAAGAGTTCGCAGGGCCTCTATGGCGTTGAGGGCATCATCTACTAGCTTGGTCACACTTGAGTAAAGCTCTAAATAGTGCTCTACCCATCTATCCATCTGCTGTTTCTTATCAGTGATGATTTCTCCAGTCAAGGTTTTCAGCGGTGCACTTCTTTTGATCATTGGACCACAAGCTTTCTTTATCCCTTCATACATGCTTCTGATGTTTCCCTTATCACTTGCGATTTGAATGGACTCACATAACTTGATCCAATAGTCATTCGCACACTGCCTGGCAGCCTTTTGCACATCCTTCCTTGCTTGCTTCAGCTCACTCAGAGTGTTACGCGTTGGTCTTTCCTTGTTTCTTAAGAGAGCTATCTTCTTTTTATCAATCAAGGGCTGCAGTATCTGGCTGTTTGCCGCAAACCAGTCCTGCCTCTTATGATCCACAGTGCCGTAAACCCCTACCGCTGTTTTATAAATAGTTTCCTTAAGTTTACTCCATTTATCATTTACTATACAATTTTCTGATGTATCAGTGAAAGCGTCTTCACGTTGCTGTTGAAATTCAAAGCAATTTCCAGGATCGTGAGTGTAAATAATATTAATCCTGGGGCTAGATTTGTGTTTAGCTGTGTAGATTCTCTTTGGTCTCAGTCTAACCCTTGCAACAACCAAAGAATGATCTGTATCACAGTCAGCACTGTGGTAACTTCGAGTTAATGATGTATGGTTCAGATGTTGTCTCCGTGTGATAATGAAGTCCAGCTGATGCCAATGGCCGGATCTTGGATGTTTCCATGTGACCTTATGCAACTCTTTTGTTTTAAAAAAGGAGTTTGTAATACATAGGTCATTTCTAGTGCAATGCTCCAGCAGCCTTTGCCCATTATCATTCATGCGACCGATGTTGTATTTTCCAAGGCACACTGGCCATGAACTCGAGTCCTTGCCCACACGAGCATTGAAATCACCGAGCATATAAATGTAGTCGGATTTTGGAACTGCTTTGATCACAGAGTCTAGCTGCTCATAGAACGTATCCTTCACATCATCAGAGGAAGCGAGTGTCGGTGCATATGCAGTGATAATGGTGGCAAATCCACAAGAGGTTGCCAAGCGCAGGGATAATAATCTTTCATTACCTCCAGCTGGGATATCAATCATTCCCAGTAGCGAATTCTTCACTGCAAAGCCCACACCATGTTGCCTTTTTTCTGCCTGCCCTCTACCCTTCCAAAAAAAGGTGTAATTGTTTTCCCTGAGTGACCCTTCCTCAGCGAGGCGAGTCTCCTGCAGGCCAGCAATATCAATGTTAAGACGATTGAGTTCAGCATCAATCACAGCCGTTTTTCTCACATCGTCAATATTTGTCAAGTCAGTGGAAAATCCTGGACACATGGTTCTTACGTTCCAGGTTGCAAGCCGTAGCTTGAGGTTTCTATTATTCTTTTTATTAGTACCTGGTGCATTGGTTTTACAGCCTGCGATTCAGATTTTGTCCTAGCCCCAAGCACCCATTGAAGCAGGCAGGCTGTGGCGGATCAGCACCCAATTGGCCGGGGGCTGCCCAGCTTGAGGCGGGCGGTAGCTGATCAGTGACACCTGTAGGTGTCTCCCACCGTCAGAAGCAACGCGTGGCACCCTATGTCTACGCCAACTGACAAGGACTTATAACCCGTAACAGTTGCCTCTCGCTTTGATTCCGAGACCGGTTAAGACCAGGGATGGAGTTATTGCCTCTCCATAGCACAAAGCCTGGGCTAAAATAAAGAAACCATGTGTTGCCCATGCAGCATGATCCCTCTCTCGGCCTGCCTAGTTCACTCCAGAGGAAAGTTGACACTTATACATCTGGAACACGACAAGCTGCAGAAGCTGCCGGATCAGCAAAGCAATGCTCTAACTGTCCGCCTGTCGGAGCTTCGATCCTAGACCAGCTGCCAACCAAGGCTTAGGACATTGAACCATTCAGTCCATAAGTGCTCAGATCCCCTCCTCAGCAAATTCTGCAGTGTGTAGCGGCTCACGACACCAGTTCTATGTTGGATTTATTACTCTTCTTTGGCTTCCTGCGTAGTGTTCTTGTTTGGCCACACCTTTTTTAACTTGCTGTTCTCACACCCTGACCATGGATTCTCGGTCATCACTTGGTTCTCGTAAACGACTTACTTCTCGTTGAGCATTCAGAATGTCTGCCTGGTCCATGGCTCATCCGCCTTTAACAGTAAAGTGAACTGGTCCTGCAAGTTTGTCAGCCTGCTCATTCCCTAAGAAACATAAAATTTGATCTACGGGCACTGAAGAGTGAGGAGATAAAAGGTAAATTCAATGTAGAGGTTAAGAACAGATTTGATGCATTGTCTGATATGAAAATATTATTTCAAGATGTCAGCGACTAATGGGAAATATTATAGAAATCAGTCAACCAAGCTGCTAATACAACCATCCCAAAAATAAAGATAATGGGACGCAAGAAATTGATGACGGAAGATATCTTAAAACTCGTGGAAATAAGAAGAAATAAAAAAAATAACAAGGACAAATATGAAGAGATTCACAGGAAAATTAGGAAGCTATGCAAAGAGGCAAAAAGAAACATGGCTTGAGGAATATTGCATGGAAATTGAAAACCAACACAACACCCGGAATACCAAATTAATGCACAAAAGAATTAATGACATCACTAACAAACAAACACACACATCAATGGGTTGCCTAAAAACCAAATATGGCAAAATCATAATCGAAAAAGATCATATTTTTACATGCATGGTCAGATTATGATGATACAAGAGAAGAACAGTTTGATCATTGGAATAATAATGATGGACCATCAATTTTGAAGGTGGAAGTTCAGAATATTCTTAACCATATGAAAACTGGCAAGTCCCCAGGTACAGATAACATCACAACATAAATAATCAATGCCTTAGAAGAATATGGATTAGACCAAGTCTGACTTGTGAACGCAATATATGATACTGGAGATATACCTTCTGAATTATGTAATTCTATATTTATTGCAATCCCGAGAAAATCAGGAGCCTTGGAATGTGATCAACATCAAACAATTAGTATAATGAGCCACATCATGAAGATTTTGGTGAGAATTACCATGCAAAGAGTTAGGAAGAAAATACAATCTGAAATAGAAGAACACTATGAGTTTGTAGAAGGCAAGGGAGCAGTAAATGCTGTGTATATACTGAGAACAGTAATTGAATGTTCTATAGAAGTAAACAAAGATCTACACCTTTGCTTTATTGACTACACAAAGGCTTTCGATAAAGTGAGACATGTCAACATTATAAGGATGCTTAAAGATCTACAAATTGATGGAAAAGATCTTAGACTTGTAAAAAACATATTAGAAACAACAAGCTGCCGTAAGAACTGATAATGAAGTAGGTCAATATCAGCCTATTAAAAGAGGTGTGAGACAGGAATCAACATTGGGGGATGATACATAAATAACATTAGATATGCAGATGATACAGTCTTGATTGCAGACAATGAACAGGATCTGCAACATTTAGTAGATGCGGTTGTTGCACACAGTGAACAACTAGGGTTAGAATTGAATAGTAAGAAGACACAGATTATGGCCGTCACTGTGAAGAATGAGATACCACAATGTGATATACGAGTAAATGGGCATATTTTTAAGCAAGTGAATCAGTACAGTTATCTCAGAACAGTCATATCTGATGGGCGAATACTTGAAAAGATTAGAACTAGAATTGAAAATTGCAAAGGTAGCCTTTTGCAAGATGAAAAACATACTGACCAATAAAAAGATAGCAATTGAAATGAGAAAAAGAGTTTTGAAGTGCTACATGCTTGCTTGCATTCGCTATCTGTGAACTCCAGCGCGAAGTCCTGTGTGTCGGATGAAGACATCCTGTTGTCCAACATCAGTGTGATGTCAAACAGGACCTGAGGTTTACGTGAGTACCTGTTGTCCCATGTCTGGCATATTGTGTGCAGACTGGTGGTTCCTCGCTGTACACGCAGATACTCCCTGACTTCGGAAGAATCAGTGCTCCTACTACATTAGCCAGGACCCCGAAGGGACCTGTTGCCCAGGACGCATGGCTAGGATGTGTTAGTAGGTCTTGGCCAGTATAGAACCATGCCCTGGACCCTTGGAAACATTTCTGTGTCTCAAGTGCTACATAGAACCTGTGCTTTTGTATGGATGTGAAGTGTGGACAATGAGCAGACAAGCTGAAAAAACATCTGATGGCTGTGGAAATGTTGTTTCTGAGGAAAATGCAAATAATACCATGGATAGACAGAAAAACCAAATGAACAAGTCCTTCAAGAAACAAATGGAGATTGTAAACTAATTAGAGACATTAGACGTAGACAGTCAACATTTTTTGGGCATGTTATGAGAAGAAATGACTTGGAGAACTTGGTGACAACTGGCAAGATCGAAGGGAAGAGTCCAAGGGGAAGATCGAGAAGTAAATACCTGGATGGCTTGGCCGCATGGCATGGTGAAAACAGGAACACTCAGCTGATCCACGACTCAGGTGATCGAGTGAGATAACAAAACATGACTGCCCACTCTTATCGGCATGGCACATGATGGATGGATAATTATACTTTAAATTTTCAGTTGTTTCCAGTGTTTTTTCCTTTTCCTAATGTGGCCTCATATCTGTTTGTGATATTGTGTCTTCATCATTATGTGCCATGCCAATAAGCGTAGGAGATCACGATTCGTCATAATTCACACACATGCACGCGCACGCACACACACACATGTATATAATTATTATTAATTATATTATGCATGCGACCACCATCCTGTGATGCTTCCTTGTTGAATCTTCCAGCATCAAGATGATCTAATTTCCTGCTTTCTCTAGTACTCCATACATAATTGTTCAAAATCAACACCTATATGTACACATGGGCGCTGAGTTCAAATATATAAATATCTTACTAAAGTTACTAATAAAAGGCTATGTGCCCAAAATTTAAATTTTTCAGCACAAATGTAAAACCCTTAAGTCAAGCTTTCTTAGGCTAGCTTCAGTACAGTAACGTCAAAGTCAATGTTCATGATAATCTACACATGTTTGTGTGCTGAATGAAAGAACAACACACATTCTCGGCAGTGAAAATGTTTCATGTTGAGAACAGCATGGACGTTGGACATGTTTTCCTGTAGGAAACTTGAATAACGAAGACACAAACAAAAGATTACATGATTTATTGCCTGGCATATTTCACTGCATCTTGTCGGGTACATATTGCAGAAATTGCATAACATAAACTAGAGCACTAAGAGACATGATAGTCAGGTTACAAAATTACCATGGTGGACAATCCAAATTACTGTGGGAATTCTGCAGTATTGAAATCTGTTGTTGCTATGAGCACTCATGAAATATGTTTTTGCTATAACAGCACTCATTAAATCTGTTGTTGCTATAAGAACACTCATGAAATCTGTTGTTGCTATAAGAGCACTCATGAAATCTATTTTTGCTATAAGAGCGCTCATGAAATCTGTTGTTGCTATAAGAGCGCTCATGAAATCTATTGTTGCTATAAGAGCGCTCATGAAATCTGTTGTTGCTATAAGAGCCCTCATGAAATCTGTTGTTGCTATAAGAGCGCTCATGAAATCTGTTGTTGCTATAAGAGCACTCATGAAATCTGTTGTTGCTATAAGAGCACTCATGAAATCTGTTGTTGCTATAAGAGCACTCATGAAATCTGTTGTTGCTATAAGAGCACTCATGAAATCTGTTGTTGCTATAAGAGCACTCATGAAATCTGTTGTTGCTATAAGAGCGCTCATGAAATCTGTTGTTGCTATAAGAGCACTCATGAAATCTATTGTTGCTATAAAAGCACTCATGAAATCTGTTTTTGCTATAAGAGCGCTCATGATAACCATAAGGAAACGATAACAGGAAATGTATGGGGCATAAACACTCAAGAGGTGGAGGTCAGCATGGTCGAATGGATAAGCGTGCTGATTCTTAAACATAAGGTATGCTAAAGCTGAGGTAGTGGGTTTAATCCTTACCCCAGTCAGTTGGTCTAAAATGTTGACTTCTCGTCCTTGCCTTTGAGTTGTAAATTTCAAGTACCTCTTAAGTCGGTGTGGGTTTGCCTGATGGCAAGGGGCACTGGAAATAGGGAAAGCTAATCCTCACACAAAAATCAGTCTAGTGCACTAGAAGTAGTAGCACGTGTATGTGCCAATATTTGTCCGTGCTGTGGTGAATTGCTGTCAAGATTCGTTCTTTACTATTCCTCAATCTCTTTCCTTACTGTCTTTCTCAACCTCTTTTCTTACTGTCTTTCTCAATCTCTTTCCTTACTGTCTTTCTCAATCTCTTTTCTTACTGTCTTCCTCAATCTATTTTCTTAGTCTTCCTCAATCCATATTTTCTTAGTCTTCCTCAATCTCATTTCTTAGTCTTTCTCAATCTATGTTTTGTCTTCTTCAATCTCTTTTCTTAATCTTCCTCAGTCTTTTTTAATTTCCAGTTGTTTCCAGTGTTTTTTTTTTCCTTTTTCCTAATGTGGCCTCATATCTGTTTGTGATACTGTGTCTTCATCATTGTGTGCCAGGTCTCATATCTGTTTGTGATATTGTGTCTTCATCATTGTGTGCCAGGTCTCATATCTGTTTGTGATATTGTGTCTTCATCATTGTGTGCCATGCTGATAAGCGTAGAAGATAATGGTCCGTCATCTCACATAATCACATCCTGGATCTGCTATCTCGATTATATCATGTGGCCAAGCCATTTGACTCTTGACACTTCCCTTGCGCTTTTCTCCCAAAAGTTTGTCAGTTGTCACTAAGTTTTCAAGTTTATTTCTCCTCAAAATGTGCTAACAAATCTTGACCGTCTATGTTTAGTTTTTCTTATCATTTTACAGTTTCCTAAAGACTGCCTCATTTGTTTTTCTCTCTGTTTCATGGTGTTTCTTACCTTTTCCTTGGAGACATTTTCAATGCCGTTAAATGTTTCTCAGCATGTTTGCTTATTGTCCATGTTTCACAGTCATACAATAGTGTAGGTTCAATATAGCATTTCAACACCCTTTCTCACTGCAGTTACAAGCCTTTGATTGGCTCTTTCAGAACATATATGCTCATTGTGGCTCTCTAAGGATTTTCAGCATTATTCTGTAAGACCACATTTTTGTGGCCTTAATAGTTATTTTTATTCATTTACTAATAGTCCACATGCAAGAGTTCTTTAACTAACGTCTAAAGACAGGATTTACATATATATTAACAAGATTGCAGGTCGTGCTACCAACACACATACACATGCAAACTAGTTACCTAACGGTAAATTTGAACCTGTCAACTCCACTTAATGACAGGGCCTTGCTGCAGGGACAAAGTACATAGATGCATGGCCAACTCAACACCCTGGACTGTCTTGATTGCCTCAAAGGTTCTACAATTGATATTTCTGTGTAATGACAGGATATATTGTATAAAATGTCAGTTTGTAACCAGACATGTTTTGCTTGTTCAATGCTATTATTTATTTCTGTGATACATCTCTGATAATTATTTGAATGCACTTATTTATATCAGAATTTCCATACATAACCTAAAATGAGTACCAGCAAGTTTTAGGAAATAAAGGCAGCATTCATGATATTGTCCACCACCACCATCACTAGGCAGTCAGAAGGATCATACTGCATGGACAGCTCATGGTCTCTACAATTCAGCCCTGGCCTTGTGCTGTGGAAAAGTATATTGCTTTCTTTGTAGTACAAAGCCAGGGCTGAATTTTAGAGACCATGTGTTGCCCATGCAGCATGACCTCTCTCTCTCTGCCTGCCTAGTTTACTCCAGAGGAAAGGTAACACCAATATAGCTAGGTCAAGATCATATAAATTAAGCTGCTGGATCAGTAAAGCAATGCTCTAACTGTCTGCCTGTCAAAGCTACTTCTTCTGTGTTCATCCGGATAGTTTTTTCGGATGTGGTTGCGTTGTGCCTGTAAAAGCAGAGCTGCGTTCTTGCGCCGTTATGCCAACACATCCGACTTCTGCAGGCATTTGTTAACCGGGTTAACCTTCCCGGTGTCAGAGCTTCGATCTAGACCAGTTTCCACATTGTCCTAATAATTTATATGGTATTTTTTGTACCCTTCCCCTCTACAAATTTAGTGTTCATATGTAAATTCTGGTCTATCTTGTTTCTAATTCTTCACATAATAATTCTCAATAAGTAACATCTTTGGCACATTATTCAAAAGACATACCGTGCAATGATCTTCACTTCTAAATTAGATTACTTTGGCAAACTATAAATCATCCAATACTTCGCCGGCTGACATAGGCGATCATGCGTCTCCATAAATTGCAATCTACAATGGTATGGCTCATTTCATGTGTTGACTCCCTTTCGTGACATGACACAAGACAGTCAAGGATTTTCTTTCACTGTTTTCCTATATCTCTTTCCTCAAATTTTTCCGGTTATCACATTTCCAGACATTTTGTATTCTCATAATGTGGATAAAAATTATGGCTGCTTCTTTAAAATTGGTCCAGATTGCTCATTTTGGCTGTCCAAAAGCTTTAAATATGGATTTCGGTAGGTCATCAGAAATACACCCACAAATGCCATTTCACTGTGACATCTTGTCTGTCACATTTTAACATCTATGGCTTTCATTGTTACATTTTGTCTGTCCAAGAAAACAACACTGCAGATGAAAACTTTAGTAAGACCAATCTGTGATGTATTTTTCTACAGATCTCATTATATCAGTAAAATATGTAAGGATCCTGTTTCACATGCCTTGAGGAGTAGGACATATGGTGCTAGCCACATATTTGTATAGACCCATCAGCACTCGAGAGGTGATGGTGGTCATGATATCATGAATGCTGCCTTTATTTCCTAAGATTTTCTGGTACTCAGTGCAGGTTAGACTGACCTTGGAGCCCACATCAAATTCGAACCCATGACCACAGGGCTGGCAGGCAAGAGTGCTAGCCACTACACCACTACCACAGCTCTGATCTCATTATATGCTCATTTATAATAAAACATTGGGGGACAGTGCACATCACCTTTCTTTATTCACTCAAATATTCCTGATGAAATTGGTTGTTAGTTCGTTCTTACAGCTGCTGTTTGCTGCCGATAATGTCACATTTTTTTCTCAAATCTTTGCCACCAGTATTTAACTGTTGTAGAACATCTTCACATTTTCTCTTCACATTATAACTGTATCGGCTCTGTGGTGAGGGTGGTCATGGATACAATTCCTAATCCCATATACTACGCTTGAAAACACAGCTGCGGGTGATCAGAACACATCTTGGCCATAAAATTTTGGGTTTACACCCGGCGGGAAATACAAAAGAAAAATTTCCTGGTTCAAACATGAAAAATGCGGGGGGACTCGAACGTTGAAAAACCCCCCTTTTTTTTTCCCCGGGGGTTTTTTTTTTTAAGGGGGTTTTTTTTTTCCCCCCCCTTTTTTCTTTTTTCCCCCTTTTTTTTCTTTCTTTTTTCCCCTTTTTTTTTCTTTTTTTTCCCCCAAAATTTTTTTTTTTTTTTTTTTTTTTTTCCCTTTTTTTTGCCCCTTTTTAATTTTTTTTTTTTTTTTTTTTCCCCCTTTTTAAAAAAGGGGGTTTTTTTTTTCCCCCTTTTTCCAATTTCCCTTTTTTTTTTTTTTCCCCTTTTTAAAAACCAATTTTTTTAAAATTTTTTTCCCATTTTTTCTATTTTAATTTTTTTTTGGGCCTTTTTCAAAAGGTTTAAATTTTTAAAAATTTTTTTAAAATTTTTTTTAAAATTTTTGGGGTTTTTAAAAGGGGTTTTTCCTAAATTTTTGGTTTTTTTTCCAAGGGGAACCCAATTTTTTTAAAAATTTTTTTTTTTTTTTTTTAAAAATTTTCCCCATTTTTTTTTTTTGGGTTTTTTTAAAAAAAGGGGGTTTTTTAAAACCTTTTTTTTTTTTCCCTTTTTTGGGGGGTTTTTAAATTTTTTTAATTTTGTTTCCCGGGGGTTTTTTCCAAAAATTTTCCCCGTTTTTTTAAAATTTAATTTTTTTTAAAAAAAAAATTTTTTTGATTTGGAAAAATTTTTTTTCCCCCCAAAATTTTAAACCCCTTTTTTTGGGCCCCCCAAAAATTTTTTTAAAATTTTTTGGGGGTTTTTTTAAATTTTTTAAATTTCCAAAAACCCCTTTTTTTTCCCTGGGGGGGGTTTTTTTTTCCCCGGGTTTTTAATGCCCCCCTTTTAAAACTTTTAAAAAAAAATTTTTTTTTTTTTTAAAATTTTTTCCCCTTTTGGGGGCCCCCGGGGGGGGGTTTTTTTTTAAACCCCCAAATTTTTTTTTTTCCCATTTTTCCCCCCCCCCCTTTCCCCCGGGGATTTTTTTTTGGGGCCTCTTTTTTTCCCGGGTTTTTCCAAAAGGGGTTTTTTCCCCCCCCCCCTTTTTTCCTTTGGGGGGGGTTTTTTTTGGGAAAAAGGGGGGGGGGGGCCCCCCGGGGGGGGGAAAAAAACCCCAAAAAAAAAAAAAAATTTTTTTGGGAAAAAAAAAAAATTTTTTTTCCCCCCCTTTTTTTTTTTTTAAAAAAAAAATTTTCCCCTTTTTTTTTCCCCCTTTTTAAAAAAAAAAATTTTTCCCCCCCCGGGGGGGGGTTTTTTTTGGGGGAGGAAAAAACCCCCTTTTTTTTTGGGGGGTTTTAAAAGGGGGGGGGGGTTTTTTTTGGGGTTAAGGGGGGGGGGGGGGGAAAAAAAATGGGGGGGTTTTAATTTTTTTGGGCCCCGGGGGGGGGAAAAGGGGGGCCCTTTTTTGGGCCCCTTTTGGGGGTTTTTCCCCTAATGAATTCAAATCTTGACCATCTATGTTTAGTTTTTCTTATCATTTTACAGTTTCCTAAAGACTGCCTCATTTGTTTTTCTCTCTGTTTCATGGTGTTTCTTACCTTTTCCTTGGAGACATTTTCAATGACCTGACCCCTCTGGATACTGGTGTTGAATTCTCTGGCCAGTTTTTCCATGTCATCATCTGATATCACCAGTAGGTCACCATATTGGATGCCGTCTGGGCCTGGGGCGGTGTTAGGTGATTTCTTGAGTATCGCACGCAATATCTCAGCTGTTATTGTCCATTCTTCGTCTGTCCCGACCCCCTCGCACAACTGAGAGAGTGTCGTTGTGGTCCTCTGTCTGGCGGGCTCGTCTTTCTGGTCAGTCTGTTCTATGTAGCGTGCAAGAAGGGCCTTACCTTTATCCGCATCCGACTTTTTCCATGTGAGGTCTGTGCCTTGAAATTCTGGAATACCCCTACGTTGTGCAGCACCGTTCATGCTCTTGTGGAGGCGCCAGAATGTCGTAAGAGATCGCTCGGAGCACACCTTCCTGCAGAACTCGTCCCATTTCTCGGCCTTGGCCTGTTTGGCGCAGGATTTGAATAAAGTCGTCGTCCTATCGACCTCAGTCTTCAGGTTTGCCAACTCAAACTGTGGCATGTTAGCCTTTCTGGCTTTTTGCCAGTCTTTGACAGCCTGCCTCTTTCCCAGCCATGCCTTCTCGACCTCTCCATTCCACCATGGTGGCTGCAACCATCTTTCTTGTCTCCTGCGGGAGGAAGTTAGTTTCCTTCTTCTGATCTTGCTTATGGCGTCTTGACCAGTGTTGTCGTACGGGAAGGCATTGGTCTTGTTTCTTTGACTCATGGTCCCGTCTTTCTTGATCAGGATGACACAAGGGTAGTGGTCACTATCGTGGTATCCCAGTGTGCCCCACCGGCACCTTGGTGCGATGGTGGGCGACACCAGAGCCAAGTCAATGATGCTGTCAGAGTCACCTGGTGGAGTGGCTATTCTAGTGACCTTCCCATCATTCAGACAGATTAGGGCAGCAGATGCCAGGGCATCCTCCAGATTTTCTCCCTGTCTATTGGTGATGCAATTCCCCCATTGACTGCCTCTGGCATTGAAGTCCCCACAGTAGATGATATGCCTTTCATCCATATCGAACAAACTCTGCCATTGTCGCACGTCGACCTTCCCATTTCGCGCATAAACGTTCACGATTACAAGCTGCACTGGTGTCATTATTCTTAATGCCTGCACTTGCAGGGCATCACTGTTCCAGGAAGACATATCGATCTCAGACACTAGTATGTTGTCGCGGACCAGAATGGCCTGTCCGAGGTGCCGCCTGTTAAAGAATCCCTGAAATCCCGCGACATTGACTGTTCCGTCGCCGAGCTGTGTTTCTTGTAAGACTACAATATCGTTTCCGTACAGTAGTTTTTCAAGAATGGGTCGGCGTTGACTAAATGATGCACAGTTCCAGTACAGTACTCGAACGTGTCCGATGCCCAATCTGTCACATTTTAACCGCCTTCTGCGCGTGCCCGCCCTCTTACCACGCCATGTTCTTGTCGGTCGTCTGGTCGTCATGTTAGGTTTAACTATCGCCACCGGGCGCCGATGATACGCCGAAGGGAGTCCGGGCGCGCGTGCACGAACTCCGTTGCACGGTCCGAACTCCATTTCACCACGAAAAACACACTTAATCCATACACATTTTGGAAAAAACGCGTTCCATTTTACGGGACGAAAAAATGTCCGGCCATCTTGCTCAAGGGAACTCAAGGAACATTGAAACCTAGACAACGACCATCTCACTCAGTTATTATAAAGAACATCGTGAGATATCTGGGAGCTCGTCCGTTAAAAAAAAAAAAACCCATTGTAATATAGACATTGTTGTCATTCTGAGATATCTGGGAGCTCTCCGGTCAAGACACCCTTTGCAGTATAGACAGTGTTGGCGTTCTGAGATATCTGGGAGCTCGTCCGTTCAAAAAAAAAAAAACACCATTGTAATATAGACATTGTTGTCATTCTGAGATATCTGGGAGCTCTCCGGTCAAGACACCCTTTGCAGTATAGACAGTGTTGGCATTCTGATATATCTGGGAGCTCGTCGCTTAGTAAAGAGTTTCTGACGGCTACATTCGGTCAAGGTCCACAGTGATATATTGAGATATCTGTGGGCTCATCGCTTATAGAGGAGTTATTATCTGGTGACTACGTTCTATCAAACAAACAAACCCTTGACAATTTGGATATGGTTGCTTCAAGAGATTAATGTGAACTCTTTGGTGTGTGCGCCAGATAATTAACACAGACAGACGGGAGTGAATACTCAAGCTGGCGTACAGTTAACGAAAGCCACCACAGCACATCAAAACTAGTCAGTGCGCGGGAAAAAAAAATACGCTGGCAGAAATCACCATGAAAACAGGTGATTACGGGACCAAGGTTTCCACGAAAAACAGACAGTTCATGTGAAGGTCACTACAGGTAAATTTGATACCAGACAGTATCGCTGAAGCTAGTGGGTGCACCAGAGAATTAACGCAGACAGGCCAAGAAGAGGACAGCACAGGTGAAAAGTCGCGTGGACAAAAAGTGTTTAACGACAGGAGCCGTCAGTCCTAGGTGTGTGTGTGTGTAGGACAGGACAGGATTGGAAATCCAAAGATAGTGACAGGTGTGTGTGGCGAGGCAATCGCACTGTGTGGTCGCAGGGCGACAAGTCAAGAGTTTTGGCCGCACGTCAAAGGATGGGTGGGGCATTGACCAAGAATACTGGTGGAATTTTGTTTTTGCCCGTAAGATATTCACGTCTGGTGTGTGTGGGAACACTGAATTTATGAAGAATAAAAATAACAGACGGGGGTAGTAACAGTACCCCTACCACAGCCGTGTTGGGGCAGAGGAGGTTGTGTGGAAAGTGTTTGCTGAGGCTGGAGTGACCTTGGTAGTCAAGACTGTTTGCCAGTAAGAAGTTACTGAGGATTTTCCACTGACGGTGATAAAGAGAAATTGAGGTGACATTGTGAGTCGGGGTTGTGGATGGAGTGAAGGTACTCAGGAAATTTACACGGCCTGTTGTTGACAAGATGACTCATGTGTCGTGAAGGTGAATCGTGAATGAACAAAACAAGTTGTTTTGTACGAAAACCAGACTTTATGTTCGTCTTTTGTTGAATCCCTCTGTTATCATTACCCTGTCATGAGTAAACAATTTTACAATGAATAATTACGTGTCATCACCGCAAGCGTGGTCGCATACAGTTGTCAAAAAGGACTTACTATGCAGAGTTAAAGTGCTGGACATTTGCTGCCATTTTTTTTGTTGAACCTTGACGTTAAACGTGTATCAATAACATATATGATACAACAAGTGGCCATCTCCGCAACCAAGGTATAAAGACGTTTGGACTATTACTTTGTTGTCACTACGTCCAGGGAAAGTAACAACGTACCAAAAGAACATTTTGCTGTTGGGATCTAGCGTCGTAGACATTTCTGAACATTCACCAACAGACATTTCCAGCATATTGTGGAAAACTATTAAAAACAAACTAAGAACTCTTGTGACTGGTTAATAAGCACATTATTGTCAGCCAACCATTTGGACACTTTGTTTGCTCTCATCATCTTATATATTGATTTCGGTTGTTACGCAATTATTTGTATGTGGTCCAGTGTTTGTCAGGAGTAGGAGATTTTTGTGTTGTTTTGTGAAGGTCGTGAGACAGGGCAAAAGTAATTTTCTTAGGCGCACCATATATTTTCTGGGAAGTAAATCGAAAGGTCGGTTTGTTGTGTTCTGCAGTGACGCAGTGTTGGTCTTTGATTAACATACTGTGCCCATTTGTGTCTAACGTCACATCTGTGTATATTATTGATGTTATAAATTCTTTTTTTTTTTCCATTATATTTACATATGACATTTGGTTTTTTGGATACAGGTATTATTGTGATCTTTCGTCATATCTACTGTCTAGTGGTCTTTGTCAGGTTATATATATATATATATATATATATATATATATATATATATATATATATATATATATATATATATATATATATATATATATATATAACCTGACAAAGACCACTAGACAGTAGATATGACGAAAGATCACAATAATACCTGTATCCAAAAAACCAAATGTCATATGTAAATATAATGGAAAAAAAAAATTATAACATCAATAATATACACAGATGTGACGTATATATATATTTATAACGCGCACTGTGGTCGTTTCACACAAGCTTGTGGATGTTACTGTGGTTTATTTCTTGGTGATCACCGTCTCTGTGTACTCATCATGTGCGTCTAGTGTTTATAGACATCACTTATTGTGGATCATTCATTCCTTTGTGTGTGTGTGTATATATATATATATATATATATATATATATATATATATATATATACACACCAATATTTCCAGAAATTTTCTACAGCTATTGGATATATATGCGAGCGAGTATAGGTAATATTCCCCCTCACTACCTAGTGCTTATAGAGTGACTGGGTGAGCACAGAGTGATATTATTAGTACTACGAATTTACGTACACAGTGAGTGGTGGTGTACTTAGGGAAGATACACAAAGACTAACAGCAGAGTCTTTACATTTATAGTTGGCTGACAGACAGCAACGTGTCCACAAGTACAAGATGCCTACTTTAATGGAATATATTAAAGCAGGTGAACGGTTAGGCACGAAGGGTAAAGAGTTACAGGAGTATGCAGAAGCAAAAGAAGAAAGACAGGCTGAGAGAGAACAAAAACGCTTACAGGAAGAAAAGTTAGCTGAAATGGAAAACAAGCGTCTACAGGAAGAGAAAGAGACACAATTGAAACTAGAAATGGAAAAACAAAAGTATAAATTTGAGATTGAGAAGGCGGTTGCACTCAGAAAACTAGAACTATCATCTAAGGGTCAAAGTGAAGAAGGCAGAAGACCTTCGCAGTCGTCACAATGATTGAAATTGCCATATTTTACGGACCGGGACAATCTTGAATCTTGTCTTTCGAGATTCGAAGCATCTGCGAAAGCATTAGGTATTCCAGAGGGAGAGTATGCGATGCGACTGAGCGAGTATCTGACGGGGAAGGCCCTAGATACCATGTTTAATTTACCTTTGGAAGAAAGAAACAATTATACTATTCTGTGTCAATGCTTGCTTACAAAGTTCCAACTAACTGAGCATGGATACAGAACAAAGTTTAGACAATTAGTGCCAGAGATAAATCAGGATTTTACAGATTTTGTTAATACGGTAAAGAGCACATTTAATAAATGGATGGAGCTTGCAGAAGTTGGGAAAGATTTTAATAGATTAGTGGATTTGATTTTAAGAGACAAAGTATTATCTTCATGCAATACAAATTTAGTGGCTTTCTTTGAAGAACGTAAGGCAAAGGACATAGACACAATGTCTCAGTTAGGGCAAAATTACATGACTGCACATCCAAACAGTTCTATTGGTAGACAAATGAGTGAGGAAATAGTCTGTGCAGCATATACAAAACAGGACCAGAATCCAGTTATTAGACCAAGATCAAAAAGTGTAGATTTAACACAAAGATATGAGGAACAAGGACCTAAAGACAATGGTTTCCGTGGTAACCATTTTGGCAGAGCAGGACGTTACCCATACAAAAGGGGGAATTTTCAGAGACGTCCAAATAGTTATGCCGGATGTTGGAATTGTAGGAGCTGGAGACACAAAGCAGTGTGATGCACAACCACCGAGTGAGCCAACGAATAACAAGAAAAAAGATCATTTGTTTTAAATGTGGGAAAAGGGGACATTTCAGCTATGAGTGTACGATGGGAGAAACGGAGCACGCAAATGCAGCCCAAGTGATCGAGACTATTAATAATGAAAATTGTAGTGGATGTAAACCTCTTTTTGATAAAGACGGTCAGCCGGTCTTAATATGTGGTCACACAGTTAAAGCAGGATCAGCAGTGCATGAAGGAGGAAGTCTGAAGCTGCACTATGGATTCGTTAATGATAGGCCAGCATTAACAATTAGGGATTCCGGATGTACGTCTATCAGAATTAGAAAAAAGTTTAGTAAACCCCTCGGATTACACAGGGAAAAAGATTAGATGCATAACATTTAATGGGACAGTAGAATTCTACCCGTTAGCCGTGATCACAGTGGTAACACCATATATCACAGGAAGAGTGACTGCGTGTGTTCTGGACTCACCAGTGGCGGATCTGATCATCGGAAATGTGCCAGGAGTTAAAGATTGTACAGAAGATGAAGTAGTTTATTGGGACCAAAAACATAGTGTAAGCAGTAACGAAGTAGTTACCAAAAGAAAACCTTAAATTAGAGAGTATAGCTGAAGTAGAAGAGGCACTTAAAGTAGACAGGGACTGAGGAAAGGGGTAGTACAGTTGAGCAGGTGAGAATGGATCCCAAATATAGTTTTAGGGAATCCCAGAGACAAGATACTACTCTGGACAAATGTTTCCAAGGGTGTAGGAGAGTAGAAAATAGGCAGTCAAAGAAGGGTAGATGGTGCTTCGAGAGGAAGAACAATGTTCTCACTCGCCGGTTTTCAGATGGCGTAACTGCATGTGGGCAAGTAGTAGTACCCTTAGCACATAGTGACCGAGATACTAGATCAGCTCAGGATATTGTATGTGCAGGGCACATAAGTATAAGGCGCTATGCAGCAGAGAGCAGGGTGCCAGGTATATGGGCCAAGATTTAATACAGAGGTAAAACTAAACAGAGACTCCAGGGTAACGGTGCAAGATGCAGATAGAAAATTTAAGGCAGGTCAAAAGAGGGTTCGTGACATCACTGACATAGGGTTAGGTATAGCAAACAGATGTTGTAAATATATAGGGACCATAAGTCATGGGTACATAAAAGGTAGACACAGCATCGACAGGAATCAGAGGATGATTAATGCAAGAACAGAACCACCTGATATAGGGTTGGTACACAAATAGTGTTGTGTGATTGTGAAGATATTAATAGACCTGCGGGTACAAAAATATAATGCTTTTCTATGTTATGTTGATTATTATGCAATGTTTTAGATCATGCATTGGTACACAAGATGGAAAGCTGTTTGTATTGATGTGTGGGGAATATGGGAGTTTATTATGAGTATTCGATGTAGTATTTAGTGTGGTAGCTAGAGTAAGTTAGAGTCATACTTAGGGCTACCCAGGCAATATGTCTGGGTCACATATTTAATAAGTATTAGTCTCCCAACATTTGAAAACGATGTTTTCTTTTAAGGGGGGGGGGGGGGTAATGACATATGCCTGGGTCATTAACAGTGAGGACAGTGACCTTGTAGTGGGGCTATGAGAAAAACAACCAGCCCTGAGAAATAATGGTGAGGGTGGGTACAGACCCCCCAGTGTGGATGGGGTGCGAGACAGTTTAGTTGTGTGTGAAGTCAGGGGACTTGATGGGGGAGTTGAAGTGGAGACCGACTGAGGTTCGGATCGTTTTTGGACAGTTGATGTTTTAGACTCCGAGCGGGTCGGTGGTCTAAGGATAGGAGCGGAGTTATAGAGAACTCTGTCCTGTTTCGTGTTGTTCTCCCAGTTTTGAATGGAGGCGAAAACCCAAAGTGGGTTGGATAGTTAGTGGAGGCTAGACCCAGTGTGTGGGTTGTATTGTGTGAGGTCCAGCCGTGGATAGTAGCTGGATAACTGTCTTGTAAAAAGTTGAGTAATAAGGCTGTGAGAAGGCAGTGATGTGTGCTGGTTAATTTGTGAGGAGTATACATATACTCTATGGAATATATTGTTTTCTGGATATAGAAATATGTTCCGTTTGTCCGTGTTCTGTCTGCATTAAAGGATTATGTGCGCCAAATCAATCTTGTTCACTGACTGAGGGATGTGTCCTGCGGGGGTGAGTTGCATTGTGAGACAGGTGGCTAGCTGCAACTTACACTCCATAGTGACATAGCAAGGAACATTGAAATCTAGACAACGACCATCTCACTCAGTTATTATAAAGAACATCATGAGAACCGAGAAGTAAATACCAGGATGGCTTGGCCTCATGGCATGGTCGAGACAGGAACACTTAGCGGATCCACGACTCTAGTGATGGAGTGAAATGGAGAGTCATGACCGCCCACGCTTTCTGGCATGGCACATGATAGGTGGATGTATTGCGTTGTGCCTGTTTACAGCAGGGCTGCATTCTTGCGCCGGTAGGCCGACACATCTGACTTCTGCGGGCATTTGTTGACCGGGTTAACCTTCCCAGGGGTCATTAATCTCGTCTGTCATGGAGACACTGGAAAGCAATGACATCTAACTAGTAAGATAAACCCATTACTTGAACGCATCTGTCTCCCTTAGTATGACATGGATCCCTAGTCACTGTGACCAAGCAAAACATAACTGGATTCTTAATTTACACATGCTATCTGAAAATCCTCCTCCACTTTTACGGTGCTCCTAGTTTTCATCACCCGTGTAGGGCCAGGACAAAAATGCTTCACACTGGCATCAAAATGCTTCAAATTGTCAGAACAGGTAGTTTGTCATTGGCCAGCTGTATGTAATACATTGAAGAACCCATTGTGTGCATACCTTCTAATCCTTATTGTTATCACACTTTACTCCCTGCCAGAAAACTGTAAGGACAATTGCTGTCTCATCTGTACACTCATGTTTAGGATTGTTGTGACATGATGCCTCGAACATGGCCATTCATACAACTTGGTCTCTTCACTTCCTGACACCACAACTCTGAACTTCCCACCTAGCTTCTTTCACCTACTATTTCATATCAAATGGCAAAGCACAATTTTACTATCCAATGCATAACATCAATAAACAAAATTATGAATTATTCTTTCTTTCTCCATGACCAAGAATTCATTGTTAGGCAGGTTATTGTTAATAACTGCCATTTTTGTAAACTATTACAGTGGCTTATCTCTGCTGGTGACTGCATTTGTGCACATGCATATGAAAACGCATCAGTGTCACAGCATTTTTAGTATAAGAAAACACATACAATATTACTTTTTGTGCAACCCTTTTAATAATATTTTGTGTGAATTTAGAAAGAATTCCAGAACATGCCAGACTAATGTTTATTACATTTAATCATATTAACTTTATGAATATTTCCATTGTTGAAGTTATTTTTCTTACATTTCAGAAGATGTCAAGACTTGCTGCTGCAGACAGAATCCAATCAACAGAAGAGTGTCCGACACAAGAAGGAAGGCATGCTTCTGAAACCACGGGACTCAGCACAGGCATGAATGCAGCAGAGGGCAGACAACTGTCAAGTAGGGAACTCATCTCTGATGCTGTGTGGAGGAGAGCAAACAAATATACAATTTATGAAAGTGATAAAACACCCCTAGACACTGCAGTCCAAGCTTGCAATGTGAAATTTCTGGATATATTTTTTGACTGTGTAGATTTAGATGAACAAGTTAAGACCAAGATGGTCTGTAATGCCTACACAAACTTTTTTCATCGTGAATTTAGCCAGATTACCAAAGATCACATTGCAATGGTCAAACGACTCTTGGAATTAGGAGCAAATGTGAATGGTGGACCATCAGTTTTCCCTCTGTCTGTGGCAGCTATAGCTGGCAGTTATCCTCTGGTTGAGTTGCTCTGTCAGCATGGTGCTGATCTGAACAAGACAGATGGGAAGTTTGGGTATCGCCCGTTATCTATCGCAGCAAAAGGTGGTCATTATAACATGATTGAAGTTATGATAAAATTTGGAGCCAACAGTTAATGATAAAGTACTGTGTACTCACCAGTTTACCAGGCCCTTGTTCATGCCACACGACTGGCTAAACTTCTACTGCAGCATGGTGCAACTTTGACGTCGGAGTGCTTTATATCTTATAGATAATGAGAGTGTGGCCTGCATTAACTTCCTGCTGTGGATTACAGGCAAGAAACTCAACAATATATTTGTAAACATCAGCAGGATTTGTTATTGTTATCAGTAGGAGGAAGAAATATTGAATTCATTAGCCATATTTTGATATTGTATTTGACATTACGGGAGTATCCTTGTTGGGAAGAATTGTTAGCGGAGTCGGAGACGGAGGAAATTGCCTCATTTCTAATTCAGAAAGGAGCAGATGTAAATAAGCTGTAGTAAAACAGTGTGGCTACACTCCTCTGTATCTGGTTCTTTAGGAAATCTATGCAACACCATCTAAAGTAGTAGTTAAAGTACTGCTTGAAAATGGGGCTTCTCCTAATACTTGTGATGACACATCGCCATTAATGCTTGTGACTTTAACAGACGACAGTACAGACCTGCTTCAGTTACTATTAGACTACGGGGCTGACATTAACTGGAGAGATAACGAAGGTGAAACTGCCTTTTCCTATTCTGTCTATGATGGTTGTGATAGCCATGCTGAATTTCTAATGACATGTGCTAAAGACAAACATTTTATCAACTCACAAAATAATGAAGGATTGACAGCTCTGATGCAAGCAGCAAGATACAGCAATGTAGCTGTGGTCAAGGGGGTGATAGATCACAACCCCAATATGAATATGACAGATAGCAATGGCAATACAGCCTTGCTGCATGCAATAAACAGAATCGATAATGATGAATATGACTACAGGCCTGATGACATTATAACCACTCTAATTAATGCAGGCTGTGATGTTAACTTGCAAAATGATGATGGCTTGTCACCATTAATGTTGGCTGCAAACAGATACAGCAAAGAGGTTTTACAGATTCTACTGGATGCAGGAGCTGACATTAATGCCGTCAGTAAAACAGATAGGACAAAGACAGCCGTGTCATACTTCCAGCCCATGGATATTGATAACAAAGATATAACAGCCTGCCTAGCAAGTTTTCCTTGCTCATGGTGCCTGTTTGTCTTATTTACATCCTAAAATGTTTCATAGAATTTTATTTTGTAATGACAGTGACACTATTTGTAAACTTATAACAAATGGAACAGGACCCATAACTGTAAGGTCAGATGAATACTTTAACTACTTCTCACCTGTTGATCCCACATTTGATATATCACCTTTATGTACAGCACTGCTAAGTGGTAATGCATCCCTGGCTCGTCATTTTGTTGACATCATGTGGCTTACAAAATCTGATCTGACTTCACTAATGCATAACAAACCTGTTCGTTCATATCTGGAAAAGAAAAACCATACACAGTGTTTGAATCTGCTTGGTGAGATGTCTTCACAGCCAGTGTCCCTGTTCAGGCTGGCTTTTGTGGAAGTATCATCTGCTGTGGGGACAACCCCTGGCAATGAGAACCCTGTCAACATGTTACCTCTACCACGGTTGTTGAAAGACAAACTGTTGTTTAAATCTGCTGTTGACTTTGTAATGCCAATAATAGACATGATTCCTGTTAGGCTACTGCCCTTTGATCCATCTCCTGAACTATACATTGATGTGCTTGATTGCTGTAAATGCTGTCGCGTATGGCAACATTATTTTATACCAAGTTGGTTTAGACAATCTACTGACAAGTGTTTTGCATGTATTAGACGCAAATGCAGTGAATGTGTTTTTGAAATTCAATGACCCTGGTGAATGGGTCAAGCTGTCTATCTCAGAAACTGAAGACCATGGGTTCATATTTGGATTGCACAATATAAATGATGAAGTCAGGAAACAACCAAAACCTTTAGCACACAAGGCAGTCGGCTTGACCACTTCCTACCATAGAGACCCTTCCTGTCAACGATTAATGTATGTATGCCATGAAATTATAGAATTATTTAACAGTAAATGGCACTATTGTATCTGCTTGTGGTTTAATTCATCTCGTCTCATCTCAGTTCTCTTGTACCTTGCAGTTTCAAGGTGAAGCATAAAACACATGAGAGTGCCTGTTTATGCGCTCCGTATATAAAGATTCCCATGGACTCTGTTAATCCCTCTGTCCATCAATTATAAGATCAGCCTCTTCTGATTCCATTTGGTTTGTACATCATTGTTTGTTGCGGTATACTATTAGTTGGTAGCATAGTTACATGGCCAAACCATTTAACTTGCTGTTTCTAATTAAATCTAGCACTGCTATAACCAACACTCTAGTCCTGATGTAATCATTTCTGATTTTCCCTCTTTTTGATATATTCTTCTTCTCAGGAATCTCATTTTTGTTGTTGTAATGTTTCTTGTCTCTTTTTCTGTCATTGTCCATGTTTGGCGTTGATAGGAAGATTTCATTTGTTTCATGAATTTATTGTTAATAATAAAACATTAAAAGTATGGCTTCTTTTAAATGCATGTCAACAATTAATGGATGTACGCCATGAAGTTAATATTTATATTTAACATTTACTGGTATTGTTAAGTCTGTTGATGGTTATGTGACTTTACTGTTAATAATAAAACATGGTTTCTTTTAAATGCATGTTTCATAAAAATTACTCTTGATGCATAATTGTATGTGAATTGTAAACAAAATCAAATGAAGTACTTTATGATAATAATAAATAAATATTAATGATCTGCACAAATATTTGAAATTTTTTTTTTTTTGCTGTTATGGTTAAAATAAACGTTTTGGCTAAGTGATAAGTCTCATGACAATGAAACTAATATAATACAGTGCATATGTACTTGGATCATACTAAGGCATCTGATAAAGTAAAACATGATGAACTGTTTAACACATAGTATTATTTGGCACTCACGGAGGGAGAAGAAGGAAGTAGAGACTAGAGGACACACTAGACAACATAAAATTTGAAAGCTATAGTTACCGACTGGGATCAAACCTGTCACCTCCAAATGATGACGGCGCCTCGCTGCAGGAACAAGTGTACTTCGACGCATGACCAATTAGACACTAAGAAAAAAAGTGTCTTCATTGGTCATGTCTATCATACACATGAACCTACAACTATGGAATACGGACAGAATTCGTACCAAACCATTAAAATAGCACCATAGGTCTCATAATTTATATGAATCTAGCATAGGTCAAATAACAAACACACAAACACATCGGACCGTAATGCTGTTGTCGAGTATATATGAACAAACATTTAAAGAAGAGAAATGATTGGTCGGTTCTAATGTTGTACACATAAACACAAGAAATCAGTTGGGGGAACCGCTGAGGCCACTAAGACAATTACATAAATAAACACACATAGTATTATTTGGCGCTCTGTTGTAAGCTGTCTTTGCTTTTTTCTAAACATTTATATTACACATTTGACTGCCCAAGGAATTGTCAGCATTATTCTGTAAAACCACATCAAAGAGACCTTTGGGGATTTTGTTGTTTGCATACTATTTGTTCAGGATTCATGTTTAAACTGGTTTAAGCAGCATGCACAAATTCATTTTCTAACCTCCAATGTAAGGGATTTATTGCATAAGATTTACATGTGATAAAATGCAACTTCTGCTTCTGATTAATATTTCTATGATGAGCATCATAATCTTCATATGTCATGCCAATAAATGTTTGTCATCTCACATGATCAGCCCAGTGTCAGATCAGTCATGTACTGTGCCACTTATACCATGTGGCCAAGCTATCCAGGTATTTATCAAATTTTCTATCTCTTGCTTTCCCATAGAATTTTGTAAGTTGTCGCTAAGTTTTTCGAGTTTATTTCTCCTCGTTGCATGCCCCAATATCTTGACGGTTTGCGTCTAATTTCTCTAATCAATTTATGGTTTTCAGCTGATTTTGAAATTACTGCATCAATAAAATCCCATAGAGGAGAATGAAAGATGAAGAAAAATCCCATGGAGAAAATATGACTAACTTTGGTTAATCCTGCCAGACTGCAAGTGCTGTGCTGAATGATGATCTGATTATGCCAATATACTTCTCTGAAATGGTGGAGTTCCAGTTTGTTTGCAAACACCGCTGCTGTCTTAGATTGGAGAGGGGAAGGAGTGCTCTGCCACACAGTTCCACATGAAGAGGGATCTTTAACACTGGGATGGAAGAAAAGTCTCTAAAGACATCAACCATACTCTGATAGATGCAAGCTCTTTTCAGAGCTCAAACCCCCTCAACACCAAGGCACCAGAATTAAGAGTTAAAACTCACTGCTCTGTAGGATTGACAAACAACATGTGTGTTTGAGTAATGTGAGAGAGAGAGAGAGACCGACCGACCCAAGTTGGACAATCACATTAATAAGACATAACCAGCAGAAGTCGGGTGTGTCGGCCTAACGGCACAAGAACGCAGCTCTGCTGTAAACAGGCACAATGCAATCACGTCCGAAAATTTAAAAAAAAACTGGATGAACGAAGAAGAAGAAGACACATAAAAATAAGGAGAAATAGTGTCGTGAAATGCAGCCTTTACATCCCAGAACAATTTTGGTGCACTTTTGATGAACCATGTAGAGAAATTACAGAAGAAGGAATGAAATTGTCTATAATAAAGGATGCTGGGTCAAGGTAGTACACGCATGGTGGAAGAATAAGAGCTAGTGCATATGGCAGTGTTCTGGTGGCTATGAAACTGACCCAGAACTGATAATTAAACCACACTGCAGAGTAGGTGTGAAATGGGGCCATCAAGCTACCCAGCCAGTCCAGCTTCAAGGTGGTACATGTCAAACTGATAATTACCCCCACTGGCGGGCAGACTCAGCAGAGTGTGAAACAGGCCTTGTAAAACTGATCCTAACCTTGACTAGAGGCTAGTAATTACCTGTAGAAAGGTTGAAAGGCGGGGTGTTAGAAGGACAATAAACCATTAGGACTAGATCCAGAAATTAGGTGTTGGGCACTGGGCCTGTGGACTTTGTACCATACAGAGAGGAGCAAGGTGTGAAGGCCAGTTCAGAAAGAATTTATGACTGGACAGGTTGGGAGTCTGCACTGTAGGGATGTGTGAAACATATCTGATAAGGCAATTAGAGCAGGACTGGAGGAATGAATGATGGCTTGGGATAGACAGAAAGGCGCCAAGGAGATAATAGGTCTACTTCTATATTTAGTATAAAACTCATGCTAGACCTGTTCCCTTTAGATTAAGTCTGACTTCTGAACAGGTAGGCAACCAGCTCAATGTTTTGTAGGCATATGTATGATTTTGATGTTGCTAGACTTCACTAGGAAAGTTATTTCTTAGTAACTATCTAAGTCTTTTAGATGTAGGTACTGATTTTCAGTCTATATTTGGCCTAGGTTATTTCAAGAAATATTGTCTAAGGTTACTGATTTGTGAACTATTCATTCTTCAGTTCAGTGTACAATAACATGGCTTCAAGTGTTGCTCTTCTGAGAAGTAGGAACCTTATGTGATCGGCAGATCTTGGCTAAGTTCTAGGTATACTTTTAAGTGTTTTGGTAGATGCTTGTCATTTCTTTGTACACTAGCCTAGTCGCCTTCTGTTGTGTGCATTTTTGGTGTACAGAATAGAGTCAACTGACTCTATTTCTTTTACCTCTTACCACAGCAGTGGCTAAGTAGGGACTGCTCTGAGTATTGTTTCTATGTCTCATATTTATGTAAACAATATTGTTACTAACTTTGCATGATGCTATTATGTTAAAGTATTGGAGGTTTGATATATTTGAATTGCCGCATGCATTGTTGTTATACTCTGGAGATGCACTTGGCAGACATTTATTTAGTCTGTTACATATATTCAAACTATGTTTCCCAGTTTGTTGTAAATAAGGATATTACTTACTTTTTTGCATTATACAATGTATGTAAGAATAACCTTATATGCCATTTTGAATTCGCATACCTTAGGTTTATTTGATGTTGATTTGTTATATGGTAACTCACTAAGAATAAATTGGTGTTATGCTATTGTGTGCGCATTGGCACATTTGCCATCGATTGCGTTGGAAGCAGAGGTGTAATGGTACAAACATTACCCACAATTGTTATATGGTATATGGTGCTAAACCTTTTAATTATTTGGTGGATGGTAATTCACGGAAATCTGGCACAGATACTGGTCACGGCTTGTAAACCCTGATGATCAGGTACTATTATAATACCATTACTGATCCTTTGATCTGCAAAACCAACTTCGGACGGAGTGGCTGTACGGCCCAGAATGTCGGTATTAGCGACATGGACATAGGATGGCAAAATGTAATAATTACAGGCGTGTGAGACGATTGAAAAGCCCGTCCCAGACTAAGACCATAGGACAGAGATATGGAGGGAGAAGGAGGTTGGTGAACGCAGTAGAGCTGGAAGATAAACTTGGCCAGACTGGTCATTGTATATGTGTGTGCTAGGATATATGTATTAATTAGGATTGTACTGATGTAGAACTAGATATAACACATTCTTGACTTTCTTCCTAGCTCTCAATAAGAGTGCCTATGTATAGATCTCAAGAACTAGAGATACTAGGTAGTACTAGGACTGACAGGCGTCAGAATACCAGCAAGCTGTTTTGTTTCTACTGGAGAGTGAAGATCTGACCATAGCTGCTTAGCTGATCTGGACCACAGATCCAGATAGTTGACATGTAACATTGAAGTTATGTAATGTTTGTCATCACTATCAATATGTTATATGATTTCATCATCATCATCTTGAAAAACATCAGATGTCTAATAATAATGATAGCCAATAAATGTTGTAGTTTGTTTTAACTCATAGTTCAGTGTTATACTTTTAATTCCAATTGTGCATATGTGTTATGTGTGTACATTGGTGGGGGCTTACTTACACACCAAGGAAGGGAGCAGTCAGCGAGAAAATACTGTACTGGGATAGTTGTCAATTACTCTTAAATTTTGACTTAAAAATCTATCTTAGCTAACCTTCTCTATCCCATTCCTTGGCGAATATTCAGCACAGTTCATTTCAATATTGTTACGAGCCATTTGGAGCTGTATGTTGGATATTCAGGTCTTAATCTGTAGTTCAGCCATCTAGATTTTGTCCCTAGTCAATTTCTGACTATTTGGGGTTGCACGACAGTGAATAATACTTTCATCTAGGCGGTGGCCACCCCAACTTCTGACAAATAGTATACTAAAAACTGCTTTAAATGAATATGTAAATGGTCCATATGACTGAAAGCGCTGATGGACTGACTGGATTCAATGTAAAATTCCTATGATTGAAGTGCTGATTTAGCTAACTGGATTCAATGTAAAAATCTTATGATTGAAGAATGCATTGATTGGATTCTATCAAACTACACATTACCATGCACACACACCATACAACAGGGCTTAGTCCCATGAATTAAAATACAAACACACATGGTTTGTCACTTAATATTTTCCTTTTCCAGCTCACTGTGATATAGTATTTCTTATATATGAATGGTGCTCAGGAATCCAAAGTGGGTCTGCCCTCATGAATACAAATGGGAGCCAGCTTCTAATAATCATAAGCCTCCTATTATGATTGCTTTAAGATGGTATTTATACTACTAGTGCATGGCCTGACTATTAGACAATTTATAAAATGTCATTGGAGAATGATAGGTTAATATTCGCCGCCGCCGCCCCCCCCCCCCCCCCCCCCCCCCGCGTGGACATGGAATAAAACAATACAAGGGCTTCAGCCTAAGCTCAACAACTAGACTGCCCTGATGTTTATGGTAAAAACTTTTCCACATAAAAGAGAATGAGAATCCTAATCTAAAAAGTGGTAGTATTTAGTGTGGTAGCTAAAGTAAGATGGAGTCATACTTAAGGCTACCCAGGCAATATGTCTAGGTAACATATTTGATAAGTATTAGTCTCCCAACATTTGAAAACGATGTTTTCTTTTGAGGAGGGGTTAATGACATTTGCTTGGGTCATTGACATTGAGGTGAGTGAACTGTAGCCGGGCTACGAGAAAAACAACCAGCCCTGAGAAATAATGGTGAGGGTGGATGCAGACCCCCCGGGTGGATGGGGTGAGAGACAGTTGAGTTTTGTGTGACGTCAGGAGACTGAAAGGGCAGTTGAGGCTGGGACCGACTGAGTGTCGGATCGGTTTTGGACAGTGAATGTTTTTTTTTTTACTCCGAACAGGTCGGGAGTCTAAGGAGAGGAGCGGAGTTAGAGATCTCCGTCTTGTGTTGTTCTCGGAGTTGTGAATGCAGGCCTAAAACCCAGTGGGGGTTGGATAGTTAATGGAGGCCTGAATCCAAAGTGGGTTGGATAGTTATTGGAGGTTAGACCCAGTGTGTGGGTTGTATTGTGTGAGGTCCAGCCGTGGATAGTAGCTGGATAACTGTCTTGTGAATTTGAGATTAAGCAGGCCTTGAGAAGGCAGTGATGTGTGCGTATTAAGTTGCGAGGAGGATATATATATATTCTATGGATTATATTGTTTCTGGATACAGAATTATGTTCCGTTTGTCCGTGTTCTTTCTGTATTAAAGGATTATGTGCGCCAGATCAATCTTGTTCACTGACTGATGGATGTGTACTACTGGGGTGAGTTGCATTGTGAGACAGGTGGCTAGCTCTACTTACACTCCATAGTGACATACCAGGAACATTGAAACCTAGACAACGACCACCTCACTCAGTTATTATAATGAAAATCGTGAGACTACCGAACTGTTGTTAAATTGAATATGCGCACCGACCGGTAGTGAGAATCTGATTCTGGAACTAGGTAACGCCAAACGATTATTATTCCTATATATTTTCATGTTCATAACATGTTTGCAATTAATGTGAGTTTACGACATGATGATTTCGGCCAATTCTACAAAACGGCATGGTTGCCCATAGAATATATATATCAATAGAATATGCAATTTACAACAGACTTCAGTTGAACAAACTCGTTCTTAATAGAACGAAACACATTCTACAATATTTGTATAAATTCGGCGTTGGAGAATATTATCGCTAGCAGACAAATGGACACTGCAACGTGGTACAAAACCGCGCTAGTTTTAAAGTATTCTCTGGTTGAGATACTTTGTTAACATATTACAATGAGGTTATTATTACTGTGCTGCTAATACTAGAAGATATAGTTACTGAATGGAATGGTAAATCAAATAGTATGTATTTCATCAAAATGGCCTCGCTATATCTAAAACCAGCCCCACGCCATGGCAGGACCTAGTTATCATACCCACGCTGCTTGGGCGCCCATTACGGTTCTTGTCTAGATTAGCTCAGTTCTAAAGTATGGATAGGATCTCTAGTTAATATTTCTCTAGTTAATACGTTCTCAAGAGGAAGACTCTTCTTATATATATATATATATATATATATATATATATATATATATATATATATATATATATATATATATATATATATATATATATATATATATAAAACAGAGTGTATGTGGCTTTGTGGTCAGCTATGTATTGGATGCGTTCGATAACGGTACATCCGATTGAGATGAAATTTTCTACACGTCTTCCTTTCATTCCTGTGCAACCGACTGTAATAGTTTCTTAGTGTAAAATCTTCTACTTATTTAATAACTTTACTTTTCATTTTTCATTATATAATTTCTATATAGCAGGGGGACTTCACTCTAGAAAAGTTATTTCAAGGGGCATAACTTTTAATAACATTTCTATATACTTTATAGTCATATTGTTGGACTTACTTGCACTATTGTTAAACTCTTTGTCTATAGTTATTTTCAGGCATATGAGTTATAATAAATAATGATATAATCTTTAAGGCATTTTCAAAGTTTTCATAAAAATAATGCATAATGCATAACATTGTAACCCATCTTTTTCTGCTTAAAGAACTTATCAACTGTCATGTCGGTGATTAAAAACAGTTTTCATTAAAAATAATGAATGGTGTGTGGAAGGACATTCTTTTAAGTTACTGTGCGCCAGGAGCTGGGCGAAACCACGCCGGGTCAGATAGATAGACAGACAGATAGTCGGGAACGGAAGCTTATTTGACTACTTATATGAATTAAATGACATGCTCCCCACCAGGGACTGGGTGAAGCCGGGCCGGGTCAGACAGATAGACAGACAGACAGTCGGGAACGGGAGAGCTTATATGACTACGTATATGAATTAAATGAGATGCTCCCCACCAGGGACTGGGTGAAGCCGGGCCGGGACAGACAGACAGATAGACAGACAAACAGATAGTCGGGAACGGGAGAGCTTATATGACTACGTATATGAATTAAATGAGATGCTCCCCACCAGGGACTGGGTGAAGCCGGGCTGGGTCAGCCAGACAGACAGACAGACAAACAAGCAGACAGACTGATAGATAGATAGATTCCCCTCCAGGGCCTGGGCGAAGCCGGGCCAGGTCAGCTAGTATATATATATATATATATATATATATATATATATATATATATATATATATATACACACACACACACGGATACGTGATGACTATCACCAACCAAGGCAGTATTCATTGGAGACTATTCTCGGGCCTCTAGGAATGAATATCAGTGGATGTGACAGGTTGGCCCACCTCTCAGATCGTTTTGTTACTAGATGGAGATAGCCCTCAGTAAACCCCTCTATGTATCCTGTATTAATGTTTATTTTTATCTATATTTTCAAATATTAGATAAAATCGTCTTTGGTTAGTGTATTTATATACATAAAACTATAGAGAGAGTTAAATACTATTTCTTCTTATAGTTAGAAGTAGATGTAGGGTAGAGTTCGTTTACAAGCCAAGAAATCCAGTCAGACTGAATTTTATATTCAGGTTTGGCTGTGAAAAATAATTTGGCTACAGGAAGGGAACTCTCCTGGATGAGAAGTTAACTTCCCGTAGCACCCTAACGTCTGCAATTTTCTGACAGCCGGCTGGAGGGAGCTATCACGTCAATTGGCTAAAATTGAACACCTGTCTGTGTTTAAACATATTTTATTGCTGGCTCTTGTTAAGCCGAAAAACCCTCTAAAACATAGAAAAGCCAATGATAGTCTCCACTCCCGATAGGCCAGTCAAAATCTAGTTGCAGGGTGAGTTAATAATAATTTTGTTAAACATTTTTCTGTGTGTCAAAATGCCGGCAAAATCTACCGGCCATGCCGATCGATAATAGATACTATTAATTAAAACTAGTGTTAGTTAACTAATATTAGAATTAGGACCATGTTTGTGCCATGTGGCTTGCCGACAAGGGTAAAACGAAAAGCTCGTCACATGTGGCATTAAAAACATGGATAAATTTCATTACGTGATTCTCGAAATTAGGTATCTGCCTGCGGAAGGACACCTGAGTTAGTCAGTAGACGATTAGAGTTAAGATAATTTAATTATGCGCTTAAACTTCGGAACTAGCGTATTTCTCTAGATAATATACTTATTAGTTGAAGGAATTAGTTCAGAGAGTGAATAAGTTACAATTAATTATTCTTTATTAATCTCTATCTGGCCCATAGTCAGATTACTACCATGTGGTCCAAGATGGCCCACTTAACAAAGTTCAAACCCTGGGGGAATTCTCCAACCCTAATATTGTTCTTGGGTATAGTGAAAATAATCTTAAACCTAGCTAAGAAATCTTCTAGATAATTAATTATGTTTTAATTAATATAAGGAAGACTTGCTAGTAGTACAACTCATAACTCTTTAAGTGAACTTGTGGTGTTTCATTGATTTTAATGGTTCACTCGTGTACATCGTGAAGTTATAGTTGTGTGTGATTTCATTTCATTCTATGGAATTCATCAATATGTGATGTTAATTCATCGTGTGGAGTTTAGTTTGTGTGTTTTCATACTTGGAAAATGATGTGTGGTGTTTCATCGATTTAATGGTTTGACTGCACAGCAATCACAAAATTTGTCTGCTATCGGCTAGAAGTCTATGATATTATCCTCTAGCTGAACATTATCTTGTAGAAATTTTCGGGATCTGCGTATCCCTTATGTGTCAGTGAGTTCCCAGTGGGGCTCACGTAGTGTTCTTTAGGATTAAACGTTATGTTATATTTGTACTTTTAACAACTGCGTCTGTCATTATAGAATTAGAATTAGCATCATCAGATTGTGTGACGAGTGAAAGGACTACATCTATACGTATCATTCTGTCTTATCTCCTGTTGTGTGAGAATACATTAGGCAGTGGGGGCTCATTATTCATCCAGGCACGTTAGCAGGAATAACTTGACATACTGTCTTCGTGTGTTAGTACAGTTAGTCGTCATAACTTTCCGCCTGGCACTGTTTAGAAGTAGTGATCCATTCTGGGACTTTGATAATCATTCTTCTAGAATTGCGAGCCATTTGATCGCTTCTTCAGCAGTGGTTAGATTCTCTATTCGTAGAAGTCTATTTAGTATCTACTTTGATCCAATTCCATCCTAGTAGTATACGTTACGCGACAGTGGAGAGCATATTCAATCACCTTCGTATCTGGAACAACTTCCTTACTTTACAATACTCCCTTGTGTCTCTTGTACACTTAGGAGCATAAGTTCTGATTGTTAGGTTTGTGATCCATGTCCTTTCCTATCACATCAACAGTACAGTCACATTTAAGGATTTGTTCGATAGCAAGATCCAGAATGAAGATGTGGAGTAGTCACGGCTATTTACAGAATCAGTACTTGTCTTGAATATTTCTTTTCGCTGAAGGGAATTGGATCAATTCACTCAAAGATATATTAATTCTGGATCAGACCGTACTTTCCTCATGAATAGAGATAGGGACTGTCATGTACGAGTGTAAATCAATCCTTTCCTTTCTACCTTGCCGGTATGTCCAGTCAGAATAACAGTTAGGAGTATGTCATAATAATTAGAGTTGCCTTTGCCTTATGAGAAGAATATAGCTATAGCACAATGGTTGAATAAAGATGGAAGAGTGATTCCATACCACCGCTTACCAGATGTCTTGTTTGACTTTATTTGCAGCGTTGTTGTGGTGCACCCTCAAGCGGCACCATCATCATCAATCAGCATCAGCAACGAGTTCCCACATGATAACTGTTGTATCGCCTGAGTCAAAATAGTACAGTTCCCTTTGCCATCATCATCAAGTGAGAACTGATGGACTGGAGAGGAAAGCTGCAGACAACTATCGTGGGAGCTACAGATATGAGCTGAGTTGCAACCCATCAATCTGACTTCAACCCACCACCGAGTGCTTTGCTGTGCTTCTATGATTCGATTTCAAACAAACAGCTTTGTTTGCTGTAGTAGCCAGAAACTAACATTAATAGGAAAAACCATTTTTCTTTTATCTCCCAAGTTGAGCCACTTTTTACTTTCATTTACAATTAAACTGTGTGGTCTGATTTATAGACCATCACACAAAAACTTAACCTACTGTCTTTTTCACCTCAAAACAATTAATAGTAGTGTGTAAGGATAGAAGTTGAGTGAACTAGTTGTTGTCTCTCCTGTATGTTATACTTGTGGGCACTGGGGGATTTTCTTCATCACAGGATAGCGTGTCGCTGCTAACTAAGTCAGCTATCATCGATCGGTGTATAGTGTCCAACTTTACTTGCAGTTCCCTGTGCCACTGATAGGAAGGTAGACTCATCTGGGACCAGGATTCACACTACCTAGCCCCAATACGAGCCTTTTTGTCTTTGCCATGGACCAATATGAAGTAGACAGCGGTAAAGTAATAGAGTAAGAACAGGTTTATCATAGAATAGGAATTGTCATAGTGAGAACAGTTCACGCGATCACTGTGAACAATTACACAAGACTAAGTCGATGGAAGTCGGTGAGCAACGGGTGATGATGAAAAAGAACAAAGGGAAGTCACTCAGAGAAGTTTCGTATCACGTGACATTAGTTGTGTGGTCCACGGACTGGAGACGGCTGGACGAAGTCAGTCTAGCCAGGGTCCTCGTCAGAGACAGTTGGAAAACAAGTGGAGAAGTCAAGCGACATGAAGTTGACATTACTCCAAGATTGGTACGACACTTCAGTCTGAGGCAAAAGTATGTCGCACAAGCTGAGCGACTAATTGCACAGCGATTCAAGCGTGAGTACAGCGCGCCGATGTTGACGGCAGTTGAGAATGCCCCATGCTCGATGTCAAGGGCAAGTGACCGTAAGTTGGTGATAGAGATACCTATTATATAAGAACTATACTTCGGTGTTGAACCTTGTTTAGATTGTTATATCATTATCGCATGCCAGCCCGCAACTGTCGGCAGTGAGTACTATTAAGTGCTGCGATAATTGTGAATAATAAACACTGAAGAATGGTAAGGACATTGGCTTGTTTGCTATTTCCATGTGATACATGTTCCTGCTTAATTCTGTCACTGCGGCTGAACAGACGAGCCAGCAATCAGCTACATGGCAGAAAGTGGGGTGCTCAATATAAAAAAGCAGGAGCACAGAAATAAAAGTTACTTTCAAGAAAATTCAGTAACATTCAAACAAAGAACAAAGAAGGTCACCTTGGGCGCCATTTGCAATTTCAAATGAAGTCATTAACAAACAGGTTCAGCTATCAAATCATGGTATAAATATCCTTCTACAGTATGAACATTTGAGCCACGACGCTGAACACAACAATGCAAATGAAACAGTAAATATTGACAATATTGACCCTGGCTGGGATAACAGTGGAGTTGTGAACTACAAATAATACTTTTAAAGGCATTCACTGGCGACAGTAACTCATTGTCAACGAGTCTAGGAAGAAACATTTATTAATTGCCTACAGACATTCGACAATTGAGAGGAAAAAGAGTCAAGAAAGGGAGCCCACAAATACAACGACGGCACATCATCAGGTGTCCAAATTACTAACAGACAATCCTGTCAACAGTCAAAACGTATCATACAAAGACAAGATATCAAAACGACAATGATGTCTTAATTTTGACTGAAAGTTCATCACTGCGGCCATATAAGTAATTGCGGACGACTTTGTAGAACAACCAAAATTTCATTCAAATACCTCAATACGACGAAGATGGCCACAAGTACATGGTGAAGAACAGTAGAATCATCAGTCAGTATAATATCAAGCTATTTTCATCTGGATTCAAGGATCCCAATTTTTCCAAGACACTTGTCTAAAGTTCAAGTTTCGTCTTCAACTAACATCTAACAACGTAGACAACCGAAATCAACATACCGATTCAGTCCAGAACTTTAACACAACATCACAACAGTGAATCGATATTATACTAAACTTGGTCCACTCAAGTTACAGAAAATCCAGAATTTTCTTACAGAGCGATCTGAAGGTCAAGCCTTGGTCTACTATCAACACTCAATACCCTCGACTACTGGGAGGAAGATGCCGGACCAGGGAAGGACCGCAACACAGCAGCAGCAACAAGGCATCAGGCGAGTTAAATTGTCTGACTGTGTTTGTATCATTTTGTGCGGCTGTTTAGAGTGGATATTTGGTTACTTTCTCCACAGGTTCTTGGTATTTTCTCCATTACAGGTGTTGAGCTTATAACAAGCCTGAGTTGTTGAGATAATTGATGGAGTAAGGGGATATCTCAAGAATAATTCTCAGTGATCGGGAATAAGATCCACGTGCGGTACACATATGGTTTTAGTGTTCCATTACGGTGTAAATTAAGAGGTTATGCTTCATGTATATAGTATACAACTCATAGGATGTATCACCTGTCTTTTCTGGTATAATATTGTTGTTTGTCCATCAAGAATGATGATGACCATTCATTTCATCCAGTGGGGTTGAAGGTGTGGAGCCGTGGGTTCTAAGAAGGCTGATAAGGCCTATTTTGGCTCGAAATGTTCTTTGACAATGTGGGCAAAGAATGCTTGACATCTCTGGAGGAGGATTTCCTGCAGTGGTTTTTCTGTCCTGCCTTTTCTTCACAGCTTTTGCAGTCCTGGTTGCCTTACATATGACTGCATCTTTGTGTAATGATGCACGCCACGAATTTCGGTCTCTGGCTGCAGCCTCCCAGGTATCAAGATGAATTCCAAAAGCATTCAGTGAAATTTTCAGAGTGTTTAAAGCGTTTCCTCTGGCCACCTTGGGAGCGTTTACCACAACGCAGTTCGCTGTAAAAAATTCGTTTAGGGAGCCTGTGATCTGGCATGCGAGTCAAGTGACCAGCCCAACGAATCTGATTCTTCATCATTATTGTGTGGATACTGGGCATGGATGCTCTTTCTAGGACTTCAGTGTCTGGAATCTTGTCTTGCCATTTAATCTTCAGAAGCTTCCTTAGGCAGACTGTGTGGAAGTGGTTTAATTTCCTAGCGTGTCGCTGATAAACAGTCCAGGTTTCACAAGCATATAGCAGTGTGGATAATACAACTGCTTTGTAGACTTTTAGCTTTGTTTGCAGGCTTCTTCCAGTTCTGTCCCATACATTCTTGTACAGTCTGACAAAGGCCGCACTGGCCTTGGAGATTCTTGCATTCACTTCATCATCAATTGTGGCAGCTTGTGACACAGTGCTGCCAAGATAGGTGAATTTGTCCACAACACTTAGTCTATGATCATTCACTTTGATATTCGGCACAGTGTGATTATTCCCTGGAGCTGGCTGGTACATAACTACAGTCTTCTCCAAGTTGATATTGAACCCAAAGTTGGCACAGGCATGTGAGAAAGCTGAAACATTATGTTGCATGTCCGCCTCTGAGTTGGCGTATAGAGCGCAATCATCAGCAAACAGGAGCTCTCTGACGGTGTCGCTGTTAATTTTGGTTTTAGCTTTCAGCCTTTTGAGATTGAATAACTTTCCATCCATACGGTAGTTGATGTCTATTCCAATGTTGTCGTTCTCGAAGGCATTCATCAACATGGCTGAAAACATGAGGCTGAACAGTGATGGTGCCAGGACACATCCTTGCTTCACTCCATTGGTGACAGGATAGGGTTCAGACAGTTCACCATTTTCCTGTACTCTTGCCTGCATGCCGTCATGAAATAGCCGCACTATTTGGACAAACTTTCGTGGACAGCCATATTATGCCATAATCTTCCACATTCCTTCTCTGCTGACTGTATCAAAAGCCTTGGTAAGGTCATTGAAAGTGGAGAACATTTCGCAGTTCTGTTCCTGACATTTCTCTTGCAGCTGCCTTGCAGCGAAAATCATGTCAACAGTTCCACGTTCTTTTCTGAAGCCACATTGACTCTCAGGAAGAAGACCTTGATCGAAATGGGCTGTGAGGCGATTGAGAAGAATTCTGGCGAGTATCTTCCCTGCAATTGAAAGCAAGGAGGTGCCTCGGTGGGTGTCACAGGATTGGCGGTTTCCTTTACGTTTGTAAAGGTGGACTATTGACGCGTCCTTGAAATCTTGTGGCATGGTCTCATTCACCCATATGTTTGTAAAGACTTGGTGAAGCTGCTCTGTTAGGACCGGCTAAATTTCATTCAAATACCTCAATACGACGAAGATGGCCACAAGTACATGGTGAAGAACAGTAGAATCATCAGTCAGTATAATATCAAGCTATTTTCATCTGGATTCAAGGATCCCAATTTTTCCAAGACACTTGTCTAAAGTTCAAGTTTCGTCTTCAACTAACATCTAACAACGTAGACAACCGAAATCAACATACCGATTCAGTCCAGAACTTTAACACAACATCACAACAGTGAATCGATATTATACTAAACTTGGTCCACTCAAGTTACAGAAAATCCAGAATTTTCTTACAGAGCGATCTGAAGGTCAAGCCTTGGTCTACTATCAACACTCAATACCCTCGACTACTGGGAGGAAGATGCCGGACCAGGGAAGGACCGCAACACAGCAGCAGCAACAAGGCATCAGGCGAGTTAAATTGTCTGACTGTGTTTGTATCATTTTGTGCGGCTGTTTAGAGTGGAT
Organism: Cepaea nemoralis; assembly: GCA_014155875.1. NCBI lineage: Eukaryota > Metazoa > Mollusca > Gastropoda > Stylommatophora > Helicidae > Cepaea > Cepaea nemoralis. The sequence continues at coordinate 292,311 of JACEFZ010028483.1, forward strand.
ATTTGGTTACTTTCTCCACAGGTTCTTGGTATTTTCTCCATTACAGGTGTTGAGCTTATAACAAGCCTGAGTTGTTGAGATAATTGATGGAGTAAGGGGATATCTCAAGAATAATTCTCAGTGATCGGGAATAAGATCCACGTGCGGTACACATATGGTTTTAGTGTTCCATTACGGTGTAAATTAAGAGGTTATGCTTCATGTATATAGTATACAACTCATAGGATGTATCACCTGTCTTTTCTGGTATAATATTGTTGTTTGTCCATCAAGAATGATGATGACCATTCATTTCATCCAGTGGGGTTGAAGGTGTGGAGCCGTGGGTTCTAAGAAGGCTGATAAGGCCTATTTTGGCTCGAAATGTTCTTTGACAATGTGGGCAAAGAATGCTTGACATCTCTGGAGGAGGATTTCCTGCAGTGGTTTTTCTGTCCTGCCTTTTCTTCACAGCTTTTGCAGTCCTGGTTGCCTTACATATGACTGCATCTTTGTGTAATGATGCACGCCACGAATTTCGGTCTCTGGCTGCAGCCTCCCAGGTATCAAGATGAATTCCAAAAGCATTCAGTGAAATTTTCAGAGTGTTTAAAGCGTTTCCTCTGGCCACCTTGGGAGCGTTTACCACAACGCAGTTCGCTGTAAAAAATTCGTTTAGGGAGCCTGTGATCTGGCATGCGAGTCAAGTGACCAGCCCAACGAATCTGATTCTTCATCATTATTGTGTGGATACTGGGCATGGATGCTCTTTCTAGGACTTCAGTGTCTGGAATCTTGTCTTGCCATTTAATCTTCAGAAGCTTCCTTAGGCAGACTGTGTGGAAGTGGTTTAATTTCCTAGCGTGTCGCTGATAAACAGTCCAGGTTTCACAAGCATATAGCAGTGTGGATAATACAACTGCTTTGTAGACTTTTAGCTTTGTTTGCAGGCTTCTTCCAGTTCTGTCCCATACATTCTTGTACAGTCTGACAAAGGCCGCACTGGCCTTGGAGATTCTTGCATTCACTTCATCATCAATTGTGGCAGCTTGTGACACAGTGCTGCCAAGATAGGTGAATTTGTCCACAACACTTAGTCTATGATCATTCACTTTGATATTCGGCACAGTGTGATTATTCCCTGGAGCTGGCTGGTACATAACTACAGTCTTCTCCAAGTTGATATTGAACCCAAAGTTGGCACAGGCATGTGAGAAAGCTGAAACATTATGTTGCATGTCCGCCTCTGAGTTGGCGTATAGAGCGCAATCATCAGCAAACAGGAGCTCTCTGACGGTGTCGCTGTTAATTTTGGTTTTAGCTTTCAGCCTTTGAGATTGAATAACTTTCCATCCATACGGTAGTTGATGTCTATTCCAATGTTGTCGTTCTCGAAGGCATTCATCAACATGGCTGAAAACATGAGGCTGAACAGTGATGGTGCCAGGACACATCCTTGCTTCACTCCATTGGTGACAGGATAGGGTTCAGACAGTTCACCATTTTCCTGTACTCTTGCCTGCATGCCGTCATGAAATAGCCGCACTATTTGGACAAACTTTCGTGGACAGCCATATTATGCCATAATCTTCCACATTCCTTCTCTGCTGACTGTATCAAAAGCCTTGGTAAGGTCATTGAAAGTGGAGAACATTTCGCAGTTCTGTTCCTGACATTTCTCTTGCAGCTGCCTTGCAGCGAAAATCATGTCAACAGTTCCACGTTCTTTTCTGAAGCCACATTGACTCTCAGGAAGAAGACCTTGATCGAAATGGGCTGTGAGGCGATTGAGAAGAATTCTGGCGAGTATCTTCCCTGCAATTGAAAGCAAGGAGGTGCCTCGGTGGGTGTCACAGGATTGGCGGTTTCCTTTACGTTTGTAAAGGTGGACTATTGACGCGTCCTTGAAATCTTGTGGCATGGTCTCATTCACCCATATGTTTGTAAAGACTTGGTGAAGCTGCTCTGTTAGGACCGGCTGCCATACGGCGGCACGACCCACCACGAAAAGTATAAATTGGGAAATGGGAATTTCCCACTCGGACACGAAAGTGGACGTAAACAAATGAATCCAAGGAGAATGTGGACAACGTCAGTAGACAGCAACGGGAGACGCTGTGATTGTGCTGTAGAACAAGGACGTGTTTTTTCTAAGGATCTGTGTGAGGTGACCTCTGGACGCGATGATATGAGCGTGAGACAGCTATGAGTCAGGAGAGGGATCTGTTGATGATAATACTGCAGTGAAGTAACCGGGGCGGAAAAACCTAGAGTGGAATTACAGCTTAAATGGAATCAGTGGATCAGGGCGTCAAGCAGAGCGCAGTAGACTGAACACTCATCGGTGGATCAGTAAAGTAGGCGCCGACCCTGTCTATAGGGGTCAACCTACAGGTCTACGTGAGTTTAATGTTCACATGTCTGCCACGGAATAAACTTCTGGTAGCGCTTTGAGATCTTGACTTGTGCCGTTGATTATCATTGTATTCAAGGTAAGGACGCAAATTAATTCCTCGTCCTTCGTTGCTGTTTTGCATTATTACGAGTTGAGTCGATACCTCGACGGTTGCCGGTGTAGGCACTTCGAGGCATATGGGGGTCGTCACTGGACTCGCTGCATAAATTGTCAACACGAAATTCCTGCCAGATTCAGTCAGCTGAGCGTAGAAACATTTGCACGCCAACATCTTGAGTTGCACCGCACTACACAAATCACACACAAGTTCGACGTCACAAAATGGAGAAGAGCAGGAATGGGTAAACTGGACGATCATTCAGTTTGCAGGTTACAACAGTAAGTTGGAAGGTTATATTTCACAAGAACAGTGCAATGAGAATTAACATGTCAAGACAGTGAGAAAGTAGTAGTGTAATAACACCGTTGCGTATAAGAGTTGCAATAACAGTATAATAATTACGCAGACAGAATGCACCGTACGCGCAAAACTGCACTATATTAAACACAGCACAGTGCTATCAAAGAGTTCTGAACAACGAACATTAAAAGAGATTATAAGATATTTAAGAACATTATATTTAGAACGAATGTGTGACACTTATAGCTTTGATGTTACCTTGGAAAAGAAGATAAACAATAGACACAAGCCATACAAAACGTTTGACACCATGGTTGATATGGAATATACTTATAACCATCATAGTAGGCATTGAGAACCTGAGAAACACTGCGCTGTCACATTAAGCTATTAACAGATTGACATTTCACAGTAACTGATCGTTGGAAACTGCTCAGGAGTTAGTAATTGTTTATTCTCGCAACTCCATTGCTGAAGTAATACATTAATAACGATTTGTGGGTTGAATTGTTACATACCCCACATTATCGAGGAACTCCGAAACAGAAGACATTATATACGAATTATCCTATCAGAATTTGGGGACAGAGCAGAGCAAGTTACACTGCAGTCAGAGATATATATCGTATACTGAACATGACAACGTTGAGGAGCGTGGGTCACCGGTAAATTTCGGAGGTGCACTTTTATAATCTGTGGAAAACGAACATACTACTTTGTAATGAACGACACTACTCCCAAACTTTGTCCCTCCACATAACCCTTTCAGGACATTTTTCCTCACTGACACTGCCCCACAATATTCCCGCACGCAACCTTCACTATTTCAACTTCATATTATGATGCCGTTATCGGATACTAGACTCACATTGCGCCGCCATACCAAGTGAGCAAGGATTTACTAGCGACATTTCAGTCGTCACGGACACATTGTTGCTGACTATTTACAGTTGGCGAAGCAGCATTTCGGTTGTCTCACGGTGCCAGTTCATTATATTAATCTGACACCTCACTGGCATAGGATCAACGGACACGAAGTTTCTGCACATAATATCGCATTCTTTATCGCCAACACTACATATGGGACATTACGGAGACACTACACACGTCATCATAGAGGAATAGAAGGACGGATAAGACAGCACACACCAGTCTACTGTGGGTATCGTTACAATCATATACCCAAATTTAACTCAAAGTTCGACGGGTGCACCATAACCGACTAGGTTTTGTCAGTCGGCCACAGACCGCGTGGTCTAGGTGCTGGTGTAAGTGCATTACACCATCGTGTCAATTTACCTGATATTGTGTTTTGAGGAGAACCTCCATTAATTGTCGACTGCAGAAAACGAATATATTCGAGCATTTGGAACAGTCGAGCATGGAATGAACATTTGGAAATTCGTAGAGGACACCGACACCGCAATTTTCTTAAGGCCAGTACCTGTTGTAATTGTCAATTGGTGTGACATTGATTTTGTTTTTAAAGTTTAATAAGGTGTCGTATTTTCAATTATGTCAAAATTTATTATAAATTAACAACCGTTTGTTTTGTATGATAAGTCAGTAGTATGTTATGTTGAATCTAAGTCTGAAAGTATTTGTTGTCGTGTTGAAACATTGATTGGTATTTTCGTCTCTCGTTAATCGTCTACTGTAACTATTGATTATCTAGTGTCATATATATATATATTTTTATATTCTCACATTATTTATATGGTTTACATATATTTCATTCAGTATAAGAGTATCGTAATTGTAAGTAGTATATAAAGTGTTTATTGTGTTGTTACTTAAATTTTTTAGGAGCAATAATTTTGTCTGTTGTGAATGAAAATATGTATTGTCGTCTTGCGTCAATCGTCTTTTGTCAATGTTAGTATTGTGTCGCTGTACTTTATATTGAATATATATTTTTACTACTAATTTCTAGTGATTACGTTTTGTAACGGTTAAGACGTTATCTATCTTGCGCCGAGTTGCTATTCTTCTCGCGTGTTTATACTCTTCTATATTATTGATTTCGAGTTGACTTCTCATTCAACTTGCATATATATAATTGAATACGCTTGTCATTGTCTACCTACGCATTCTATCGGCTGTGTTTCACATATCTACTATTGTAGCGGTATAATTTACAGATCATTAAGACAACATGTCAACACTTCAAGACTTCATGGACATGGGTGAGAAGAATGGATTGGCTGGAGCAGAACTTAGGAATTGGGTCATACAGGAATTTAGAGCTCAAGCTGCACGTGAGAGGATGGAACGACAGGAGAAACTGGCAACAGAGCAACTTCAAGCTACGCGTGAACGACAAGAACGAATAGCCCTGCAACGCGAACGAATAGAGTCCAGAGAAAAAGAAATGGCTTTGGAACGCGAACGAATGGTGGCTAAGGAAAAAGAGTTAAAGGCAAGACAATTAACCGTAGAGACAGAAATCATGCAAAAACGACTCACACTTGAAAATGAGAATATTGCAAAGGAAGCAATGTGGAAGGAGCGTATAAGACAAATGAAAGAAAGTAATCACACAAGTAAAGTATGTGCTACAGTAGTGAAAGAACCAAACGCCAGAGATTTCGTTCAGAAAGGAACTATAGAACACAAGTCTAACGAAACACTTACAAGTACAAATGCCCAAATTGAAACAACACAAGAAGAAGAAGAAGAAATTAAAGAAGAAAACACGCAAACAGAACAGGGTACATCAACTGTAGACATACGTGATAACACAACGGTAAATAATTGCGAATTGTACAAAGTCAACGAACCCAAACATGAAGAAATAACTGTTGTTACAAAACAAATCAAACATGATTACATGTTTCTCAATGACATTTTTGTTAAAAATCCCAAAAACAGAATGAAAGTTACACGCACTCAGTACAAACATACGTCGTTACAGCGTATGCATTACAGAAGATACACAAGACTGAAGACAATAACATTGTTTCAATCAATACAATGTACAAATATTGGCATGAGTGCAGAAGAGAGATTTTACAGGTTTGAAACAAAGAAAGAAAGAAAGAAAAAAAATTGAATGGAAGAAATAAATAAAGGAAAATAAAATGGGATGAAAGGTTAGGGTCAAATCAACACATAATACACTACAGACACATTAGAATCTTAGGTCTTATTACTTAGTTATGCAAGGTATCACTTGTCAGAATTGTTCACACTAGCTAATAATTCTATAATTCAACTTAGAAATAATTCGATTCTTTATTCTTTGATAATTATGTCTATAATAGAGAACATTACTAAATTTATATGAATATTATTTGATTTCAATATTTATTCTTGTTGAATATTATATTCCTGATTTAATTTTTTTTTTAGATGTCTTGAATCTTTAATAGGTATGATTCTTCACAACTCTATGTCTGCAAGATTTTAATCAGTCAATCAGAGACATTCTCAGTCGATTATAATTAATAGAGGAACAGATCTATGTTATAGGTTCTTTAATGATATTTTAATGTTCTGTTCTTTTATGAGTGTTATAAAATTTAATAAACATAAATTCTAAACGCACCTTATTAAATAACAATGTTACATTAATTGACAAAATATATAATGTAATATAAGATGTGATTTAGTAGATATAGATACACATGGTAGCAGTTTTTCCATATTGACAGAGTGTATGAATGAATAACTACGCCATCGGAAGTATCTACTCAATGTGTGATCGCTCGGTTGTTCAAACATTGGTTATTCGGACACGGATTCGAGCATACAAGTATTGTAACTGTGAAGTGAACTTATGGACAGTGAACATTTTAATTTACATGTTGTAATTCTGTGGTTAAATAACAAATGTTAGTTAATTGAGTATTGATTAATTGAAATATTATAGTATGGTTTTGGGTTAATTAATCATTGTTCGGGAAAGTATTTGATTATAAGGTTAAGTCATTAGAATGAATCTCTAGTTGAATTAATTGTATTACGTGTCATTATTACATGAAGATCCATAATAATCAGTCATCGCTCTCAACATATCCACAAAAGTGAAAATATTTCTGAGGATTCTCGTGGAGCACATGTCACCCTACCCACAGATGGAAAAATTGTAAGAAGGAAAATATATGGAGTATACAATAATAACAGCAACGATAATCAACAATGAGGATGATCTACTTGGAAACCCCATGATTACCCTCGTCCGAAACTCATGGTAGTACCTAGAGCTAGGACACACTTATCTATTGAGACAAGGTAGGGACTAATATGTTTATTAGTTGGTCTGATCCCCATGATCAGCCACACGACGTCCAACGTTGGGTTTGGACAGGTGGGCGTGCCCGTCGTATAACTTTATTTTTTTTTAGGGTAGATAAACGGGGACAACCAAGTACTAGTCTGTTGTTATTATGGTTATAGTTAGTTATGATTATACAATATATTTATACACATATAGTTAAAAGGAAAAAAATGTTACACATTTTTTTATCTGGGAGGGGGCATTATGCCATACGGCGGCACGACCCACCACGAAAAGTATAAATTGGGAAATGGGAATTTCCCACTCGGACACGAAAGTGGACGTAAACAAATGAATCCAAGGAGAATGTGGACAACGTCAGTAGACAGCAACGGGAGACGCTGTGATTGTGCTGTAGAACAAGGACGTGTTTTTTCTAAGGATCTGTGTGAGGTGACCTCTGGACGCGATGATATGAGCGTGAGACAGCTATGAGTCAGGAGAGGGATCTGTTGATGATAATACTGCAGTGAAGTAACCGGGGCGGAAAAACCTAGAGTGGAATTACAGCTTAAATGGAATCAGTGGATCAGGGCGTCAAGCAGAGCGCAGTAGACTGAACACTCATCGGTGGATCAGTAAAGTAGGCGCCGACCCTGTCTATAGGGGTCAACCTACAGGTCTACGTGAGTTTAATGTTCACATGTCTGCCACGGAATAAACTTCTGGTAGCGCTTTGAGATCTTGACTTGTGCCGTTGATTATCATTGTATTCAAGGTAAGGACGCAAATTAATTCCTCGTCCTTCGTTGCTGTTTTGCATTATTACGAGTTGAGTCGATACCTCGACGGTTGCCGGTGTAGGCACTTCGAGGCACCGGCCCACCTGCCTTGTATATCTCTGCTAGGATGGAGTCAGGACCAGGTGCCTTGCCGCTGGAGAGTTGCTGGATGGCTTTGTTTACTTCCACTATGGTTGGCAGGTCATCAAGTGTCTCATTGGTGGGAACTTGAGGAAGGCAGTTGATGGTTTCATCATCGAATAAGGAAGTTGCATTTAAGATTTTGCTGAAATGCTCTGCCAAGCGTTGAAGGATGTCCTTCTTATCGGTGACCAATGTTCCCCCATCTGCACTGAGGAGGGGAACTATGCCTGGTGATGTAGGACCATAGACCGCTTTCAGTGAGTCGCAGAAGGTTTTCATATCATGTCTGTCAGCAAAGCCCTGAATTTCATCAGCTTTGCTGCTCAGCCAGGAGTCCCGCATGTGCCGAAGTTTCTGCTGCACTACTCTCTGAATGTTCTTGAAGGCATTCTTTTTTTTTATGTTGACTTTGGGTCATTCAAATGTGCCTTGAGGAGAAGATGTTTCTCGGCCAGCAATTGGTTGATGTCTTCGGAATTTTCATCAAACCAGTCTTTATGCTTTCGGGGGGCTGGACCCAGGATTTCCATAGCAGTGTTGTAAATTATGTCCTTTAGGGCTCTCCTTTCTGTTTCTGTATCCTGTCTAGCTGCAGCATTGGGCTTGAGGCGGTCTTCCAGCATATTTTCAAACGACTGCTGCATTTTCTTGCTGTTTAGGCGGGTGACATTTAGCTTTTTTTGCATTTTCGCCCCTTGAGGACGCCGTGGTGACCTGAATAATATTAGAAACATTGTGACACCACGATAACTCCAATCAAAGGTTACCTTTTGGTGTGAACATCATCTAAGAAGGTCACAAGAACAATTTCTAAAGAAGCATATCAACATGGAAAAAGAACAGCTGCAATAATTCATATAATGGAGTGATCAACTGCATAACTTAATAACAGTTGATAATGGGAAATAACATCTATCTATTGCAATTACATATTTTCCATGTTCTTTTATATGTAAACTAACAGGTGGTAGATGTCACATTTATATTAGACTAAGTATAGAGCCATCATCTATCCTGTATAGTGTAATATTGTAAACATTTGTGACATCAGAACACACCAGTATGAGTAATAAACGCAAATATCTTCATACAAGGAATATCTCTTGTCCCGAATAGCACACAAGAAATAACTGTCGAATAGTCATTCCATCATGCATTATATACACAAAAACAACATAGTGTATATACTAGGAACACCTTGTAGTGCATACATATGCGTTTCGGTGAGGTGGGATAAAACCGCATGAGTAAACATGTCTTCCTGCATGGATAATTATAGCTATGGGAGAGTAGTATGGCGTTTCAGGATTTGACCTGATTTCGCAGAACTGTGTTGGGTTACATTTGGAAGAGAAGTGCAGTACCGGCTTGTCAATATAGATCGTGGGTAATCTTTTTGTGGCGACAAGAGCATTTCTAAAGAAATGGGTTCCGCATCTGGTAGAGCGGCTTTCCGGCATATGACATGGGTGATTGTTATGTGACGGGGACTGTCTATGCAAGGCGGTGAACTTGTTTGATAGTATAATTATAATCAACGAAAACCGTTTGTGCGTCGGGGTATGACACACAGCGGAGTGTAGTTGGGAAAGAGTGACTAAAATATATAAATAGCGTAGAATTGATAACATCATGTGAGGTTGAGTTGCATCAGCACCGAGCCGGTGTCGAGTCTCTGGGTTATGATACTGCGACACTGGTCTGGCTGTGGTGAAACATAATCTCTAAGAATTTAGTTTATACTCTCCAGTGTGTAAAATGCCCTCGTGTAGATAATTAAGGCATGCAAAGTGATGGTTGGACGAACATTAACCGGTTACATTACTAGAAATAAGCTATAATTACAGTGTTACCACACTCAATAACTATAGGTAACACCAGATAACATCTTTAATTTAAAAGAATCCATTAGCCAAGAACAGGCAGAGTGTGCAGCAGTATTTTTTCCAACTAAAAAAGAAAAAGAGTAAAATACTAGATGACAACTTAGAAATAGTGACAGACAAACATAGTATTAACCAGAAAGAATCTCAGCAATACTGAGCAACTAATAACGATAACAGTTCCGACACAGAGAAACTACCTAGATGGCTAACAAAAAATAAAGCCAAGCACAAGTGCAGATGTCGCAGAAAAGTATCATTCAGGGGTATCTCTACTCTGTCCTCTGATGAAAAAGAAACGAGACGTCAACCAGTAAAGTCAAAAAAGAAGGTAAAACCTTGACAAAATGATAAAGTCGACTATATTGAATTAGGGTGGCAGAATAAGATTCCACCGAAAATACCTGATGTATGCTATACCAAAACTGATAGACCAAGAGAAACTTGGATAAAGTCAGGGATATCTAAAGCAGATATAAAGGAACAGGGTACCAAAAGATAAGGACTAAAGAGACAATGAGCTGTATATAAAAAAACCTATCATTAATATAGGTCAATGACAGTCCAAGGGAATAAACATATTTATTTTATCCTACTATAAAACTGTGATAATAATTAAAGTAATTTTCACAGATAGTCTATAAATATCTTATGATTTTAATTAATTTGTTTAGTATACATAAAACAAACAGCACTACTACACACATGTAAAACACAGTAAATTCACAATAGAAAGATATCACCTAATCAACAACAACAACACAAGATATACATTCAACCTTCAATTTACTTACCATCTCAAGCGCTATTGTTATTTATTAAGACACATACATATACAACTGCATACATTACTATACACTACATACACAATAACAACAACAATTTTCTAAACTTCATTACATAGAAAGGATAATATGCGGTAATGTTATAACTTAAAACAAGTATATTCAGAGTACATTAAGGGTAACAAGGAGACACAGTTATCCAAGTATTACTTAAAACTCTGAACTGCCGTATAGAATGAGTACAGATACCAGCAGTCAATTTGACATTGTACTTAATTAATTAGTAAGAGTCAGATATGTACATATTTTCCCCCATTTATTAATTACCAGAATTTACGGAAGACGAATGAGAGTGTAGTGAGACCATGCAAGCACCACCGTAAATCCATACAGGAATCTAAAAAAGGTAGCATTCCAGGTCTACAATCCTAGGGCACCAAACCAGCACAAACAAGCAAGCGGAAAAGATCAGCCCATGGTAAACAAGTAGGACCAACCACATCCATGGTGAAGTAATTGAGTGCTATTATGTTTATTTAATGTTAATATGAATTCATACATCATATTGCATATTCCATCGATCATGTGTAAACTATCAGCCGATCCATGAAAAAGATCCAAATATGAATCTTCAAGTGGAACTCTGTGCCTACAATCCGAGGGTACCGAAAAACATGGTGGGGCTATCAGAATACCAGCAAACAATTAACAATCCAGGATAAACAAAGTTTATCAAAAAATACTTACTGCAAATTGAGTATGATTATGATCACTCACTACTCATTACTATCTCATAAATCATACAGGTTGCAAATTCCATCAATCATGATCAGACCATCATCTCATGAAATGAAAACATACCATTCATCTACCATCAACATATAACAGTTACGTCTAACATCTACGTCACAGAAGCAGTGTTAAGAATATACATAAAGATAATAACCAATTTTCAGATACCAAGTGAGAGAAACCTACGGTATCGAAAATATAACACAACAAAGGTGAGAATTGAGAATATTACAACAGACTACAACAATACCAACTACAAGTACAACGAGAACGGTTATGTCATCATATACCGAATTATTACGACGCAAGCTACGGTGAGTGGGTCCGTGTCCACTGAAGCCTAATAGACCATGGTATAGTCACCGGTAAACATATCATCACACATACTACAATGATGATAACAATATATCGTTGTACCATTTTATAGTATAAGTTTTCATACACATTATTGTTTATGTGAAAATGTGTACATATGCAGATTATGTGAAAGCTTAATAGTGGATCTGTTGCAGTAATAATGAAAGGTAACAGAAACACCAATCAAGACTAAAGCAAGAGACACAAATCAGAATTTATAACAACGATGGCAACAAAAACAACACTAAACGACAACGGTCAAGAAACAAAATGCAACTACTGACACGAGTGTGTGGTGGTATTTAATTTTAATATTGATGCTACAACATATAAGCACATTGATAATGTAAATCATTGTCACATCTTTTAATTTTCTTTCAATTTATAACATTGCATGAGTATATCAAATATGTCAATGAAATTTATTGCTGATAATTTTATTCAATTGATTGACATATTTCATAATAGAAATGATCATGCATACAAATATACATACATTTTAGGGTATGCCTATATCTCTATTGATCAACACTAAACGGGTTTAGCATATCAACAGAAGGCTAAAGGACGGTATGGCAGTGAAATGAATGAACATAGAGACAGAAAGAAACATTTCACCAGAAACAAGAACACAAGAAACAGAAAGTGTTTCAACATCAACCATCAAGGGAGATAGAATATCAAAGTAATATAAACTTTGACAGACACAAAGTATGGGTAAATGAGTCTACAAGATAGAACTATATCGGCAATAGGATGAATTTGCGGTTATAAGATGAAAAGACAACACCTTTCACGAAGAAGAAGTAATCACCCTAGACAAATCAAATACTATAAGTATACCGCAAACAAACAAGGGCTTATGCAACAACCCCATTTGTGATTATGTAAAGTAAAGTATGTCACACGGTAAACCCAAATGACAACTCAGAACTACAGCGGTAGAAAGGTCATGTATATATTGCTCATATTCCACTATACCAAATATAAATAATAATACAGAGAGTGATGGTACCTATTAACCACGCATGTCCCCTCATTCGGGCGTAATGGCCTTGATAGTTTTGAGGATGCTTGTCTATAGGGCAAATGAGGGACTACTATGGGGAGGCCACGGGACCTTATGAAGCTCATAGTATGTTAAGCCCAGCCCCCCCCCCCATAGGCTGGGCTACACGTCGTCTGCGGGGAAAGTAGATTGATAGGGCGTGCCTGACTATAATAATATTTTTTTTCATTGATTTTGTGCAGTGGTTAATGGAATGCCATACTATCATATTATCAGATAAAATAGGGTGGTGGAAACACAATATATGATATAATTATGAAATGACTACCCATATCGCTACATGTCATGGGATTGGAAAAAAAACACGAAGAGACTGAGAAAATGGCTACACCATTTTCAAATAACAGGGGGGGCATAATGCCATGGACCGATATGAGGTAGACAGCGGTAAAGTAATAGAGTAAGAACAGGTTTATCATAGAATAGGAATTGTCATAGTGAGAACAGTTCACGCGATCACTGTGAACAATTACACACGACTAAGTCGATGGAAGTCGGTGAGCAACGGATGATGATGATGAAGAACAAAGGGAAGTCACTCAGAGAAGTTGCGTATCACGTGACATTAGTTGTGTGGTCCATGGACGGGAGACGGCTGGACGAAGTCAGTCTAGCCAGGGTCCTCGTCAGAGACGGTTGGAAAACAAGTGGAGAAGTCAAGCGACATGAAGTTGACATTACTCCAAGATTGGAACGACACTTCAGCCTGAGGCAAAAGTATGTCGCACAAGCTGAGCGGCTAATTGCACAGCGATTCAAGCGTGAGTACAGCGCGCCGATGTTGACGGCAATTGAGAATGCCCCATGCTCGATGTCGAGGGCAAGTGACCGTAAGTTGGTGATAGAGATACCTATTATATAAGAACTGTACTTCGGTGTTGAACCTTGTTTAGATTGTTATATCATTATCGCATGCCAGCCCGCATCTGTCGGCAATGAGTAATATTAAGTGCTGCGATAATTGTGAATAATAAACACTGAAGAATGGTAAGGATTGGCTTGTTTGCTATTTCCATGTGATACATGTTCCTGCTTAATTCTGTCACTGCGGCTGAACAGACGAGCCAGCAATCAGCTACATGGCAGTCTTCTTCTCCTACAGAGGAATGACCTAACCAAGGGTCAGCTTTTCTATCTACATCCTTACCCGTAGGTTTTTCTTATACGGCTGTAGATCACGGGACAGTAGGCTCAAGGTGATGCAGGCGAAGGCATACCTCAGAGTAGCTGCAGACACCGACCACCCACTGCGCTGGACGCAGTTAAGGGTCAGCGACTGATAAGAGGGAAATCATGGATGGCTCAGGCGGTAGATACGATCAGACAGGTGTGAATCTTGGAGAACATTAGGCGAGGAGAGGAGTGGGTCAAAGTGCCAGCGGAGCAGTCAGACTTGTGCAAAGTTATAATCACATTAAGCAGGGAGTGGCTAGCAGGGGCCACGGAAGTGTAAATCAAGCAACTAATTCAGAACAATGCTCACTCGGCTGATGTGATTATCTACACAGATGGTTCGGTGTCAAGAGGTGGTTCATAGCCAAAGCTAATGGTCGACGTTTGGTGCAGGAGAGCCTGGCATATCTTCTTCTCTTCTTTTCGTTCATCCGGAGTGGTTTTTTTTTCCAGATGTGATTGCAGTGTGTCTGTTATGCGTCCTTTGGCCGAAACCCGTAGGCCAACACATCCGACTACAGCGTGCTTTTTTGACCAGGTAGCATTCCTGGGAGACTCACTTTTGTGGTGCCATCTACAACCCAGCTGGCCAAGGTTGAACGGTCGAAGACAACGGTCATCCCTCAAAGGAAGGCAGGGAAAGTCCATAGCATTTTCCGCCATCCAAGGTTGCTTCCATAGTTGAAGGGCCGACACATAGCGCCCTGGTTCTGGGCTCATCGAGGGAATTGTCACGTCCTGCTCATGGCTGCTTTAAATCCTCACTTCAATATATTGGTCATTTCGTTTGCCCCGGACCATTCCCGCACATACCAGACAGGTTTGCAGACGGTATCCACTGTGACAGGTTGGCCCACCTCTAAGATCGTTTTGTTACTAGATGGAGATAGCCCTCAGTAAACCCCTCTATGTAGTCTGTATTCTTTTTATTTTTGTCTATATTTTCAAATATTAGATAAAATCGTCTTTGGTTAGTGTATTTATATACATAAAAGTATAGAGAGAGAGAGTTAAATACTATTTCTTCTTATAGTTAGAAGTAGATGTAGGGTAGAGTTCGTTTACAAGCCAAGAAATCAAGTCAGGCTGAATTTTATATTCAGATTTGGCTGTGAATAATAATTTGGCCACAGGAAGGGAACTCTCCTGGATGAGAAGTTAACTTCCGGTAGCACCCTAACCTCTGCCATTTTTTTTGCCAGCAACCTGGAGGGAGGAGCTATCAAGTCAATTGGCTAAAATTGAACACCTGTCTGTGTTTAAACATATTTTATTGCTGGCTCTTGTTAAGCCGAACAACAATCTAAAACATAGAAAAGCCAATGATAGTCTCCACTCCCGATAGGCCAGTCAAAATCTAGTTGCAGGGTGAGTTAATAATAATTTTGTTAAATATTTTTCTGTGTGTCAATCTGCCGGAAATCTAAAGGCCATGCCGATCGATAATAGATACTATTAATTAAAACTAGTGTTAGTTAACTAATATTAGAATTAGGACCATGTTTGTGCCATGTGGCTTGCCGACAAGGGTAAAACGAAAAGCTCGTCACATGTGGCCTTAAAAACATGGATAAATCACATTACGTGATTCTCGAAATTAGGTATCCGCCTGCAGAAGGACACCTGAGTTAGTCAGTAGACGATTAGAGTTAAGATAATTTAATTATGTGCTTAAACTTCGGAACTAGCGTATTTCTCTAGATAATATACTTATTAGTTGAAGGAATTAGTTCAGAGAGTGAATAAGTTACCATTAATTATTCTTTATTAATCTCTATCTTGCCCATAGTCAGATTACTACCATGTGGTCCAAGATGGCTCACTTAACAAAGTTCAAACCTTAGGGGAATTCTCCAACCCTAATATTGTTCTTGTGTATAGTGAAAATAATCTTAAACCTAGCTAAGAAATCTTCTAGATAATTAATTATGTTTTAATTAATATAAGGAAGACTTGCTAGTAGTACAACTCATAACTCTTTAAGTGAACTTGGGGTGTTTCATTGATTTTAATGGTTCACTCGTGTACATTGTGAAGTTATAGTTGTGTGTGATTTCATTTCATTCTATGGAATTCATCAATATGTGATGTTAATTCATCGTGTGGAGTTTAGTTTGTGTGTTTTCATACTTGGAAAATGATGTGTGGTGTTTCATCGATTTAATGGTTTGTTAATGTATATGTGACGTCGGAGTTGTGGCGTCTGAGTTTCATTCCATTGAAGTCATCCTATATGTACTGTTAAGTCAGTATGTGAATTGTGGTTCATGTTTCCATGAGTAATCATGACTTAGAATATATATTTGGAATGTGGTCTTTGACGTAGAGCATTGTGATTGTACATGTTTGATCTAAATATCAGCAGAGAGAATAGGATATCATTTGTGTGCTGTTTCCATTAGATCAGTGTGCTGTTTAAGGAAGCAAAATATGTAAATTGAGGTAATACATGCTAGTGAAATTTATGAGACAAGCATGCCATGCAGGACATGGCCAAAAGAATTTACAATTCTGTCTTGAAGGATTATTCACTCCTTCTCACTGTCATTCACAGAGCCTGCACCCTGATCATCTGTAGCCGTAGTCACGACCGGTGATTGAGCTACGAACCACTCACTTGATGCAGCAGAGAGTGGAGTCCATACCACGATCCAGTCAGCACTGACAGCTTACCATCCAGGAGGCTAAGGATTATCAGATGAGTGGCTACCCACCCGTTTGCCACTGCACAGCAATCACAAAATTTGTCTGCTATCGGCTAAGAGTCTATGATTATATCCTCTAGCCGAACCTTATCTTGTAGAAATTTCAGGGATCTGCGTATCTCTTATGTGTCAGTGAGTTCCCAGTGGGGCTCACGTAGTGTTCTTTAGGATTAAACGTTATGTTATATTTGTACTTTTAACAACTGCGTCTGTCATTATAGAATTAGAATTAGCATCATCAGATTGTGTGACGAGTGAAAGGACTACATCTATACGTATCATTCTGTCTTATCTCCTGTTGTGTGAGAATACATTAGGCAGTGGGGGCTCATTATTCATCCAGGCACGTTAGCAGGAATAACTTGACATACTGTCTTCGTGTCTTAGTACAGTTAGTCGTCATAACTTTCCGCCTGGCACTGTTTAGAAGTAGTGATCCATTCTGGGACTTTGTTAATCATTCTTCTAGAACTGCGAGCCATTTGATCGCTTCTTCAGCAGTGGTTAGATTCTCTATTCGTAGAAGTCTATTTAGTATCTACTTTGATCCAATTCCATTCTAGTAGAATACGTTACGCGACATCCACTCAGCGAGTTTTCGGACATGTGCTTGTCGTTGCGCCCGTCAGAGCTGTTCCAGGCACGACAGACATTCGGTAAACTACCTAGTCATAGCTGTTCCGAACAAGAGCGGCATTCGGAAACTAGGTAGTCAGAGCTGTTCCTAGCACGAGAGACATTCGGACGAGACATTTCACTCGGACGTAATTGCGTAGTGTCAATTTTTAGTTTGCCACCCGTAGGACGACACTTCCGATTTCCGGCGGGCATTTTTTTAAATAAGGTTAGCCTTCCTCTGGTTTCGAGACACGTTAGACTGTTGTGATGTCGCCAACATCTCAGCTGGTCAAGATAGAACGATCAACGACATCGCGGTCGGCCCTCAAGGGAAGGCAGGGGCAGACCATGGGCATTCCATCGCTATCCAAGGAGGCTTCCCTAATTGCAGAGCCGGCACATATTGCTCTGAGACTGGGCTCACCCGAGGAGTTGCCACGTCCTGCTCATGGCTGCTTTAGTTCCTCACTTCCATGTGTTGGGCATCTCGCTTGCCACTGAACGCTCAAGCACGCACCAGGAACGGTCAGGCTGCGAGCGACATCTACTCGGTAAGCTTTTGCTTTTGACTTCAGACCACGCAATAGGTTCGTTCGCCGTGCGTTCCATTTCGCGTCATTGAGACGTCCTTCCACTTTTGTCTACACTCTCTCTATGAGTTAGATTCGGACAGTTTTCGTAACCATTTCCTTCGACTGGGACACTTTTCTGACTTTTTGTACTCGCTCACGAGATAGGCTACATGTGCTGCCGGCTCAGCACCTTACCTTCGTGCAGCAGTGAACGAGAAACGGCCTGGCCCTCTCATCCGGGAATCTCTCATATCCCCCAGCTGAGAGCCTTCGAACATGTATCAGACCTGAGCATGTAGCTTGCTCAGTATCACGCCTCTATTTTTCGGTAGGTGGGTATCGGCCCGGCTCTCAGATCCGAGGGTTTGTGGCATAGGGGCGTTCAGCCACAGCCCTCGACAGGGAGCCTTACGAGTTTTGTCCGGACCAAGAACTTCTGCCTTCGTGAACCTGATTTAAATTTTTGACAGCTATCCTCAGTCTATCTGCAGAGCAGCAGGTTGTGTCTCTCTTAGTCTGGCCCCTATCCCATAAGCTGTCCGATATGTAGTTTTTCATCCATCGGCAAGCAAATGGGGTCGATGGGACACGCAAGTGCCCCCACCACGTCAAGGTGGAGACACATCGGGGGAGAGCCTGGCATATGATACCACAACATCCAGCTTAAGAATGGAGGTGGAGGCGGTCACTGCGGCTCTCCGCTGGATGGAGAATACCACACACACACACACACACACACACACATCGTGATTGTAACTGACTCAGAAAGCAGGGTGAGGATGGGCAGGCTTCGTGCAGAGTGGCTTGCTTCGCTTAGGAGGTTATGGGTGACAAGCATCGCCTGAATTTTTTCTCCGGGCTATACCGGTGTGCTGGGAAATGAACAGCGGGACAGATTGGCTGGCTCTGCAGAACTTGGTGGCGTATTAATACATGCCAATGCAGACGTGGTTGCGGCCTTGTGAGCGCACGTGTACACCTCGGAGGAGCAATTGGATTACCATGGTCTGGCAAGAATGAGACAGCGAGGAGTGACGAGGGGGTCTGGCCGACGCTCAACGCTCAGAGGAAATGCGAGACGGGCATATAATCAGATTGCTACTGGTACTATTAGTGTTGGAACTCTTCGCTGGCTGCTGAGAATGGGGACGGAGCGCTTATGGGAATGCCCCGAATGCTGTGATGTCGATTCCTAAATCAATCAATAAATCATTTCCAGTGTCTGCACAAGTTTGAATTTGTGCATAGAGCTGAAGCCAGTACCTGTTCACACATCTTCTTGCCGATGAGTGAGTTCCCTTGGAGCAAGATGGCGGGACATTTTTTCGTCCCGTAAAATGGAACGTCGTTTTTCCGAAATGTTTATGGATTAAGAGTGTTTTCGTGGTGAAATGGAGTTCGGACCGTGCAACGGAGTTCTTGCACGCGCGCCCGGACTTCCTTCGGTGTATCATCGGCGCCCAGTGGCGATAGTTAAGCCTAACATGACGACCAGACGACCGACAAGGGCACAGCGTGGTAAGAGGGCGGGCGCACGCAGAAGGCGATTAAAATGTGACAGATTGGGCATCGGACACGTTCGAGTACTGTACTGGAACTGTGCATCATTTAGTCAACGCCGACCCATTCTTGAAAAACTACTGAAACGATATTGTAGTCTTACAAGAAACACACCTCGGCGACGGTACAGTCAAAGTCGTGGGAATTCAGGGTTTCTTCAACAGGCGGTACCTCGGACAGGTCATTCTGGTCCGCGACAACATACTGGTGTCTGAGATCGATATGTCCGCCTGGAACAGTGATGCCCTGCAAGTGCAGGCATTAAGAATAATGACGCCAGTGCAGCTTGTAATCGTGAACAATTGTGCGCGAAATGTGAAGGTCGATGTGCGACAATGGCAGAGTTTGTTCGATATGGATGAAAGGCATATCATCTACTGTGGGGACTTCAATGCCAGAGGCAGTCAATGGGGGAATTGCATGATCAATAGACAGGGAGAAGATTCGGAGGACGCCCTGGTATCTGCTGCCCTAGTCTGTCTGAATGATGGGAAGGTCACTAGAATAGCCACTCGACCAGGTGACTCTGACAGCGTCATTGACTTGGCTCTGGTGTCGCCCACCATCGCACTAAGTTGCCGGTGGGGCACACTGGGATACCATGACAGTGATCACTACCCTTGTATCATTCTGATCGAGGAAGACGGGGCCAGGAGTCAAGGAAATAAGACAAATGTCTTCCGTACAACAACACTGGTCAAGACGCCATAAGCAAGATCAAAAGAAGAAAACTAACCTCCTCCCGCAGGAGACAAGAAAGATGGTTGCAGCCACCGTGGTGGAATGGCGAGGTCGAGAAGGCATGGCTGGGAAAGAGGAAGGCTGTCAAAGACTGGCAAAAAGCCAGAAAGGCTAACTTGCCACAGGTTGAGTTGGTGGACCTGAAGACTGAGGTCGATAGTACGATGACTTTATTCAAATCCTGCGCCAAACAGGCCAAGGCCGAGAAATGGGACGAGTTCTGCAGAAAGGTGTGCTCAGAGCGATCTCTTACGACATTCTGACGCCTCCATAAGAGCATGAACGGCGCTGCACAACGTAGGGGTATTCCAGACTTTCAAGGCACAGACCTCACATGGAAAAAATCGGATGCGGATAAAGTTAAGGCCCTTCTTGCACGCTACATAAAGCAGACTGACCAGAAAGACGAGCCCGCCAGACAGAGGACCACAACGAAACTCGCTCAGTTGTGCGAGGGAATTGGGACAGACGAAGAGTGCATAATTACAGCTGAGACAATACGTGCGATGCTAAAGAAATCACCTAACACCGCCCTAGGCCCAGACGACATCCGATATGGGGACCTACTGGTGATGTCAGATGATGACATGGAAGAACTTGCTAGAGAATTCAACTTCAGTATCAAGAGGGGTCAGATCAAAGAGGAATGGCTACACAGCTACTTGCTGCCGCTGTCAAAACCGAACAAAGACCATTCCAAGATAAGCGGCTACAGAATCATTACGATGCAGACCACTGCTGGCAAGCTACTGGAGAAAATTGTAGCACACAGACTTGCTTGTGACATGGAACAACTCGGCTGCTTCCCGCCCACACTTGAAGGATACAGACGTAACAAAGAATCATAGCTGAGTGCGGCGGTTTTTGCTCAAGATGTTAACGAAGGATTTCAGGTCAGAGATGAGACATGTGCGGTCGCCATAGACTTAGAGGACGCATACAATAGAGTATCCTTCGAGCACTTGATGCAAACCCTCCCCAGACTGAAAGTGCACCCTCACCTTGTACGATGTATAGCTGCAATTCTGCTCCAAAGGAAGGTGGTGCTATGATGCGGGAGTTGGTCTTCTGAGCCGATAACGATATGTCCAGGATTGCCGCAGGGGTCACCACTGTCACCAGTACTATTCAGCGCGTATACGGTGCCGACCACTGAACAACAGTTGGACGGGAGAGGTAGGACTATGCCATTTGCTGACGACATTTTCGTGTATCGACAGGGTCGAGATAGACAGGCGGTTACTAATGATATGCAGGGTGAACTAGATCGAATTTCCTCATGGTGTGCTGACGCCGGTGCCCTTGTCAACCCTGCAAAGGCATCGGTTACATGGTTCTCCCTAAACAACCATATTGTGAACACAGACATGCCGGCAGTAAGAATGGATGGGAACATTTTGAGCAGAACCCAGGCAATGACATATCTTGGCGTGAGGCTTGATCGAAGCCTGTCCTTCAGAGATCGTAACGATTATGTCATAACGAAAGCTCGAAAGGGTTTGTCAGCAATGAGAGTCATGGCGACTGCCAATATCGAGCAAAGACTCCTAATACTTCTATTCCAAGGACTGGTAATTTCATAAATCGAATATGCCCTGGCCATCCTCACTGTCAGCCCTACACAGATTGGAAGACTTGAAAAAGTACAAAACGAAGCCATGCGCATAATTTTGGGCTGCACGAGAGACACCAGCTGTGCAGCAATGAGATACCTCTTTGACTTCCCAACAATGGAATACAGGATCAAGATCTGGAGAGCTCGTGCATACTTAAAACTAAGTGCAGATGAGCAGCACCCTCTGCATGACGCTATATTCAGAGAAAAGGGTGACAGGCTACAGAGAGGCAAATCATGGATGGGTCGGGCGGAAGATGTCGTCAGACAGGTCTGCAGTCTTACCAGTATCAACCCCGGCAAAGAATGGGTGCCGGTGCCTCCAGATTTTAAGTGCACTTTCTCGTGCATCATCACACTCGACAGACGATGCAGAGAGCAGAACCCTACCGCTGTCAATGCAGAGGTCAACGCGCTCATCTATGAACACTCAGATAGCCCCGAAGTGCTCATCTATACAGATGGATCTGTTGTAAAGCAGCAGAGAAGTGCGTGGGCATTTACAGCCCGTTCAGCGGGCCGAACCGTTCAAGAATCCAGTGGTGCCCACTCTATGACCACGAGCAGCATGACGATGGAGGTCATGGCAGTTACACAGGCTTTCATATGGCTGGAATCACAACATTATACCAACGTGTGTGTACTAAGTGACTCAATGAGCATGGTTCAGAAGGTTGAAGCTGGATCTGTACGTAGACAGTGGACTGAGTCGCTGCGGAAGTCTGTTGTCAGTCAAGTCACCTTCATCTTCGTCCCGGGACATGCGGGAGTCGAGGGAAATGAACGAGTTGATAAACTGGCTGGCTCTGCACCTGCTGTAGATGGCCAGCCCATGGATCGTGCCGATGTTATTAACGCCCTTAAAGATATGGCGAGAACAGAGGACTTTGACGTCAGTGAATCCACATCGCTGTCCAGGATGAAAGACTCGGGTGTAAGTATAGGCACGGCCAGACGATAGAGGTACATCGGAAAAACGAGGTGCCTCGTCAACCAACACAGAACTGGCACTATTAGCCACCGGACGCTGATACATATGCTGGGGGGGGGGGAGGATCTGAGCACCTATGGACCTGTCAGGAGTGCAATGAAGATATCCCAACTGATAGCTGATAACATCTTCTTGCCATCTTTTGTACTCTATTTCTGGCTGTCCGTAATTCCTGCAATGTTTTCTCTGAAGGTGTTGTTTTATACAATTGATAATACATGTCTCTTTATTTCCAGGACTGGGAGCATCTCTTCAGAATGTGCTTAAAACCAGTCGGTTGACTTAGTTTGCTTCTTGCCCAATGTTGGTAGAGCTGTATTGTAGATGGTGTCGCGAAAATAACTCCATCTCTTGGTGGTGGCATTTCCGTTTGTGGGGCCAGGCAGTGTCTCCTCTAGCGCCTGCGCGAATGTGTTGACCTTCTCTTTGTTTTGGGTGCCGCTGGTGTAAATGCATGGACTTCCTTCTGTTCTGCTTCTGTAGATTCTCTTGGACTTTATCTTCACCTTGCTGGAGACGAGTGAATCGTCGGTGTCGCAGTCAGCACTATGATAGCTGCGAGTCAGCCGTACATTGCGGAGATTGCTGCGTTTAGTGAGCACCAGATCGAGTTGGTGCCAGTTCTTTGATCTGGGGCGCCTTAATGACACCTTGTGTTGAGGTTTCGTGTCAAAGAAGGTGTTGGTCACTCACAGATTATGGTGGCTGCAGAATTCCAAGAGACGTTGTCCATTGTCAGTGATCTTCCCAACGCAAAACTGTCCTAGACATGAATGCCAAAATTTGTGGTCGGAACCAACACTGTTGTTTCTCTGGTGTTTCACTGACTTCTTTGCTAATGTCGTCATAAAACTTGTCTTTAGATTCTGATGCTGCAGTTAGTGTTCGGGCGTAAACACTTATAATACTAACTGGGCCTGCCTCTATCTGGAGTTGGAACTTCAGTATTCTTTCAGTGCCATCACTTGCTCCTTGGTCTCTCCGTGCGGCTTGCCATACCAGTAGAAAGTGAAGTATCTCTCCTTGATGTTTCCAGATTCTTGGAGTCTGGTCTATTGCAGGGCGACAATGTCTATCCCCAGTCTTCTTCTTCTTCTTCTTCTTCTTCTTCTTCTTCTTCTTCTTCTTCTTCTTCTTCTTCTTCTTCTTCTTCTTCTTCTTCTTCTTCTTCTTCTTCTTCTTCTTCTTCTTCTTCTTCTTCTGCGTTCATCCGGATTTTTATTTCCGGATGTGACAGAGTTGTGCCTGTTTACAACAGAGCTGCGTTCTTGCGCCGTTAGGCCGATACATCCTACTTCTGCGGGCATTTGTTGACCGGGTTAACCTTCCCGGCATCCCCAGTCTGAGTAGTTCGTTGTTTATCACGGCAGTTTTGCGGGCATCCACAATCTCGTTTAGGTCATCTGAGATGCCAGGGATCGTGGTTCTTACGTTCCATGTTCCCAGCCTTAGGGCCAGTTGTTTTGTTTTATTCTTGCTGCTAGGTGTATAGATTGAGGTTCATGTATCAGGATTTTCCGCCTAAGCTCCACACACTCCCAGGAGCAGATGAACCGCGGCGAGACACCTTATTGACTGGGGGATGCGCAGCTTAGGCGGACGGTAGCTGTCTAGTGAGATACGATGATCTCTCCCACCGTCGGAAGTAGTCCCTGGCGACTTGCTCTACGCCAATCGAGCATTAAGACTTATAACCGGCAAATGCTGCTTCCCGTGTTCTGTCACCGCTTTACGCGGTGCTGAAGTGACCTCTTCAGGGCACATGCCTGGGCAATGGAAATCGGAGAAGCAGCTGTTGCCCAGTAGCAAGTTCCCCCTCTCCACGTCGCCGATGTTGACTAAGGGAAAGGCAGTAGCCAATGCAACTTGGCATCGGTGCCGTCGCAGGAGTTGCCAGAACTATGTTGTTTAAAAAATACATGTTAGTGTCACGTTTTTACATAGTTTATATTTTGTCATCTCTTGAGTCTTAAATGTCTGCATTTTCGTAAAGTTGCAAGTCTGAATGGTCGTTGCTATAGTAATGAGTTATTATTTTAGAAATTTAATTTGTTTAGGCAAATGTAATAACGAAACATACATTAGATTTTGTCCTCTAAAAGTACTGGAGAGTTTTGGTCAGAGACCATAACTTTATGAAGGGAAAATCCCAACTGCACCTCCCCGCGGTAGAGGATGGAAACACACTACGGTGTGGCTAACACAGCTCTGGGGACCGAGTATCCACCGGAATAAGTGGACAACTCTGCAGCTGAGCAGAGCAGGGCACTCACTTGTCCTTACAGTCGGAAATGGCTGTCAAAGGCAGAGGTAAAAAGACCACCATGTGAATGTGGAAGGCAAGGGGAAACCACCACATTATCATCCCAAGACTTCATGGCAAAACATATTTCAAAGTTAGTGAAGGATGTTAATGGCTGTCTTAGGGCATCCTCGTCCGGTAGGGACAGTCATGAGCCGCAGGTGACACCAGACCGTCATCCAGCTACTGATGGCAAAAACTTAACTAAAATAAATAAATTTAGAGTAGGAACATGGAATGTTAGGACATTAAATGAGCTAGGAAAGTTGACCAATGTTCTAAGAGAGATGGATATCATGAAAATGAATATACTAGGCGTTAGTGAGATGAGATGGAAGGGATCGGGCAAAATTATAGCTGACAATCACACAATAATTTATTCTGGAGGGGATACACATGAAAAAGGTGTAGGAATAATATTAGACGAAAAAACAGCCAAGTCAATTAATGGATACTGGTGTATTTTAGATAGAGTTATTATGGTAAAAATCAAAGGCAAACCAATAGACATAAATATTATACAAGTATATGCACCAACAGCAAGCAGTAGTGATGAAGAAATACAACACTTTTATGACGAAATAGAAATGGCGATGGCTCAAATTGGATCACAAGAAATAAAGATAATACTTGGTGATTTTAATGCAAAAGTAGGAAAGGGGAAAATGGAGGATGTAGTGGGGAATTATGGTTTAGGTACAAGAAATGAAAGAGGGGAAAAGCTAATAGAATGGGCAAATATCAATGATATGATAATTGGAAACACATGGTTTAAACACCATAAAAGACGACTGTACACATGGATAAGCCCTGATAAGAAAATACGCAACCAAATTGACTACATACTAATTAATAAAAGATTTAGAAATGCTTTAATTAATGTAAAGACAATGCCTGGTGCTGGCTGTAATAGTGATCATGTACCACTATGTGGACATATAAAAGTAAGATTAAAGAGAGGGGAAAAAATGGTTAAGAACATGAGACTTAATAAAGAGGTTCTGAAAATAGATAAAGAAATGCAAGAACAATACAGAGTGACTGTGAAAAATAGGTACAATGCAATAACTAAAATACAGAGTATAGATGAACAATGGGAAATGTTAAGGGACTCCATTCATCAAACTAGCAAAGAAGTATTACCGGAGAGAGGCAAAATAGCTAAGAAAAAATGGATGAATGAAGATATCTTAAAACTGATGGACAAAAGAAAACAGAGTAAAAATGACAAACAAGAATACGCTAAGATAAATAAAGAAATAAAAGATAAATGTGGGAAGGCTAAAGAAAGTTGGTTAAACGAGCAATGCAAAAAAATTGAATTAAATTCCATTAAAGATACAAAAAATATGCACAGACAAATCAGTGAGCTTACAGGAAGAAAAATAAGAATAAATACAGGGTGTTTGAAATCAAAAACAGGAAAGATAATATTAGAGGAAGATGCTATAATGAAGAGGTGGAATGAGTATATAAGAAGGAGAAAGGGAAGAATTAACAGAAGATAGTAACTTAGAAGGTCCACCTATTCTGAAAGAAGAAGTCGCTGACGCTATGAAACGTATGAAGAAAGGAAAAACAGCTGGGCCAGATGAAATCACAATAGAAGAATTAGAAGTATTGGGAGAATTTGGAGTAGATATATTAACCAAAATGTTGAATGATATTTACAGCAGTGGATATTTACCCAGTGATATGCTGAAATCTGTATTTATAGCTATACCAAAAAGACCAGGAGCAATTGATTGTGAAGATTTTCGTACAATTAACCTTATAAACCATATCACTAAGCTTCTACTCAGAATCATAATGAGAAGAACCAAAAAGAAAATAAAAATGGAAATTAGTGAAGAACAGTATGGATTTGTGGAAGGAAAGGGCACAAACAATGCAATTTATACATTACGGACACTAATAGAAAGGTCAATAGAGAAACAGAGAGACATATATTTGTGCTTCATAGATTATACTAAGGCATTTGATAAAGTAAAACATGATGAACTGATTAAAATGTTGCTAAGATATCAACACTGATGGAAAAGATTTAAGAATAATAAAGAATATTTACTGGAACCAAGTAGCAGCAATTAAAATGGGAAATAAAGAGGGTAGTTACGAACAGATAAAGCTAGGAGTACGACAAGGGTGTGTCTTGTCACCAGATCTTTTCTCCCTGTATAGCGAAGTAATAATGAGAGAGATCAAAGAGATGCCAGGAATACTAGTTGGAGGTTATAATATAAATAATATACGCTATGCAGATGACACAGTATTGGTGGCGGATAATTCAACAGACCTACAACAATTAGACGTAGTAGTAACAGAGAGTGCAAGGAAAGGACTCTCCTTGAATATCAAGAAAACAGTAACAATGGTAATATCAAAGAAAATGGTGACACCAAAATGTGACATAGAAATAGAAGGGAAAATCCTTAACCAAGTTGATAATTTTAGATACCTAGGGGCATTTATAACATCAGATGGAAGATGTACAACAGAGATTAGGAGCAGAATAGGGCAGGCAAAAGCCGCATTTCAGAAAATGAAGAGTATCTTATGCAATAAGTCACTATCACTGAATGTAAGAAAGAGAGTGCTGAAATGCTATGTAGAACCAGTTTTGCTGTATGGCAGTGAATCTTGGAATGTAAATGAACAAATTAAGAAGAAATTAGAAGCAACAGAGATGTGGTTCCTGAGACGAATGTTGCGAATTCCTTGGACTGCCAGAGTAACTAACGACGACTGCCTGAAACAGGCTAACGAAACTAGGACATTATGTACAACAATAAGACAGAGACAAACAGCTTTCCTCGGTCATGTGATGAGAAGAGAGGCATTGGAGAACATCGTAACAACTGGAAAGATCGAAGGGAAGAGAGGCAGAGGTAGACCAAGAGAAGTGATGCTGGATGGATTGAGACGGTGGCATGGAGGAATATCAGCAGCAGAGTTGATCCAGAAAACCAAAGACCGAGATCTATGGAGAGCCATGAACGCCTACGCCAGCCGGCACGGCACTTGATGATGATGACATTAGATTTATTTGGCTTGTGTTTATGCACGTTTGGCTTTAAAATAAAACTGTAACCTCGTAACACCGCTGCAGTGTCCAAATATCAGAATTGAAGTCGTCCACCGAAGACGCCACAACCTGGCCAAGTGTAAGCAAAACACGTGAGCCGCTGTGTTGGACTGATTTCACTATCTTCGTATAAACATTTTCATCAGTGTCTTTGGATTGTTCAGGTATGTATGTACTTCACTGGTTATCTTATATGGGTAAAATAACATTTAACAATATGAGACATCTTCTGACATATTACACTGGAATAGTAAAATTAGCCATGTTAAGTTATACGCCAGTTGTTTTTGGGTGTGTACTAATAGTTAGTACTACTATTTATTATAAGTATAGTATATCATATGTGTGCACTCGCTCCCTTTGAACGCAAGCGTAGTAAGTACATTTCCTTTAGTGCTGGATTGGATTTTGCGTGTGGATTGGCTTGCGTGTCATCAGGCGAACCCACTCCGATTTCAGAGGTAATTACGAATTATCATGACTTCTTTTCCACTCTCCACTTTGTGTATCCCTAATGGGCCCAAAGATGCGTCTTAAGACTTTGTTCTCAAAGGTTTGTAACAAGGCTTCGTCTCCTTTAGATGTACTCCAGGTTTCAGAGCCAAACAGCACAATTGGTCTGATCAATGTTTTGTATATTGTGACTTGGTGTTACGAGATAGCGCATTTGATTTTAGCAGATGTTATAGTGCATAGTAAATCTTATTTCCAGAGTTGATTCTAGTTTGTATTTCTTCCCTTATTATGTTGAAGCAGTTGAAGATTGCACCCAGGTATTTGTATGTTTCCGTTCTTTTAATGGTCATATTATCTATTTGTATGTAGCCAGAGTTTTTTGCCGTTCATTCTCTTGAAATTACCATATATTGTCTTATTTTGGTTAACCAGCCCCATTTGTTGAGCATTTTCCTTTAAGTGAGTCAATATTTCCGATGTCTTTTGTTCATTTTTCCCTATAATATCTATATCATCTGCATAACTAAGTAGTCTGGATGTTCCTCCAATAGCACATTCCTCCTTTGCCTTCCTTATAACTTTCTCTAGAGCTAGATTAAAAAGGAGCGGTGATAGTGCATCACCCTGTTTCAAGCCAGATGTTATTTGGAAAGGGTCTTCTTCTTCTTCTTTGCGTTCATCCGGAGTGATTTTTTCAGATGTGATTGCGGTGTGTCTGGTTAGGCACCCTCGGGTCGAAACCCTCAGGCCAACACATCCGACTTTTAGCGTGCATTTTTGGCCAGGTTAGCAATCCTGGGAGACTCTCACTTTTGTGGTACCGTCCACATCTCAGCTGGTCTAGTTGGAACAGTCGAAGACTACACGGTCATCCCTCAAGTGAAGGCAGGGACAGTCCATAGCATTTTCCGCCATCCTGGGTGGCTTCCATAATTGCAGAGCCGGCACATAACGCTCTGGTGCTGGGTTTACCGAGGGAATCGTCACGTCCTGCTCATGGCTGTTTTAATTCCTCACTTCAATATATTGGGCATTTCGCTCGCCCTGGGCCGTTCCTGCACAAACCAGTCAGCTCTGCGGTTGGTTTCCACTAAGCGAGTTTTCGGACGTGTGCTTGTCCCTGTACCCATCAGAGCTGTTCCAGGCACGGCGGACATTCGGAAAACTACCTAGTCAGAGCTGTTCCGAACAAGAGCGGCATTCGGAAACTAGGTAGTCAGAGCTGTTCCTAGCACGGGAGACATTCGGACGAGACATTTCACTCGGACGTAAATGCGTAGTGTCAATTTTTAGTTTGCCACCCGTAGGACGACACTTCCGACTTCCGGCGGGCATTTTTTAGTGAGGTTAACCTTCCTCTGATTTCGAGACACGTTAGACTGTTGTAATGTCACCCACATCTCAGCTGGTCAAGATAGGACGATCAACGATATCGTGGTCTGCCCTCAAGGGAAGGCAGGGGCAGACCATGGGCATTATCTCGCTATCCAAGGAGGCTTCCATAATTGCAGAGCCGGCACATATTGCTCTGAGACTGGGCTCACCCAAGGAGTTTCCACGTCCTGCTCATGGCTGCTTTAGTTCCTCACTTCCATGTGTTGGGCATCCCACTTATCGCTCAATCAATCACACACCAGGGGCGGTCAGACTGCGAGTGACATCCACTCGGTAAGCTTTTGCTTGTGACTTCAGACCACGCAATAGGTTCGCTCGCCGTGCGTTCCATTTCGCGTTGATGAAACATTCTTCCACTTTTGTCTACACTCTCTATGAGTTAGATACAGACAGTTTCCGTAACCCTTCGACTGGGGCACTTTTCTGACTTTTTTGTACTCGCTCACGAGGTAGGCTACATGTGCTGCCGGCTCAGCACCTTACCTTCGTGCAGCAGTGAACGGGAAACGGCCAGGCCCCTTCATCCGGGAAACTCTCATATCCCCCAGCTAGGAGCCTTCGAACATCAGACCTGAGCATGTAGCTTGCTCAGTATCATGTTTCTATTTTCCGGTAGACGGGTATCAGCCTGGCTCTAAGATCCGAGGGTTTGTGGCTTAGAGGCGTTCAGCCACAGCCCTCGACAGGGAGCATTAAGAGATTTGTCCGGACCAAGAAATTCTGCCTTTGTGCACCTCATTTAAATTTTGACTGCTATCCTCAGTCTATGCCTGCAGAGCAGCAGGTTGTGTCTCTCTTAGTCTGGTCCCTATCCCATAAGCTGTCCGATATGTAATTTTTCACCCATCGGCAAGCAAACGGGGTCTATGGGACACGCAAGCTCCCCCACCACGTCAAGGTGGAGACACATCGGGGGAGGGAAAGGGTCTGATTTTTTGCCTTTGTATCTTACTATATTATAAGTATCTTCCATGCATAGTCTTGTCATATTGATTAACTTCCTTGGTATTCCAAATTCCTGCATAGCATGCCACAGACTATTCCTATGGACACTATCATATGCCTTTTTAAAATCCACAAAAATGTTATGGAGATATCTTTTATATTCCCAATTTTTCTCGGCTATTTGTCGTAAGATAAATATCTGATCTATTGTTGATCTGTTTTGTCTAAAACCCGCCTGGTAGTAACCTAATATGTCTTCTGAATATGGTTTTAGTCTATTTAGTAATACAGCGGATAGTATCTTATAGCTTGTGGACAGTAGTGATATCCCTCTATAATTTCACATTGGAACTTGTCTCCTTTCTTAAAGATAGATATCAATAATGACTCTTTCCAGTCATGTGGTAATTCTTCTGTCCTCCAGATTTTTATTATTAGTTTGTATAGCTTTAGATGTGCCCCCCGGCAGCTTCTGCAGATCTATAGAGCACACTTTATTTACAAGCTTCAAGTTTCTCACTCCTATATTTTAGTTCCTAATGTTTAATATTTGTTATTTAAAAAAAAATAAAATTTGCCGGCGGGGAGTTGAACCACAGTCTCCTGTGTGACAGGCAGAGATACTGACCACTACAATACCGAGTACACAATGATAGAGCCACAAACATTAATAATGTAGTCAAACGTAAGTACGTCACGTGACCAAATCCCAAATTTTTGTGATTAAAGTCTCCTACTATTCACAAAAGTTTGTGAATAGTCACTTTGTAAACTATTATGAGACCACCAAAGCAAGACAGTCCTTGAAAAATCAAATGTAACCATTATGAAGCTTGTATGTCAATCTCAATGGAGGCATTTTAGTGTTAGATTAGTTTAGTCGACGGACCAACATCATGGCACACGGGTGTAACCAATAAGTGCTCCGTTCTGCTTTTAACTCAAGCCTGCCATTCATTTAGCATCAGCAACCATAATAAATAAATCATCACCACGTGCCAAACCGATAAGCGTGGGTGGTCATAAATCACCACATAACACAATGACCATCAGCTGTGTGTGATCTTGTCCATCTGGCCGAGCTATAGGCACATTTATCTCTTCACCTTCATATTTCTCTTTCCCCATTCAGTTTGTCAGTTGTTGCCAAGTTTTAAATTTATTTCCTATATGTTAATGTCCCAAAAATATTAAACTTGCTATGTGTAATTTAAGACTTCATGGCATCGGTTGCCTAATTTTTCTGCCCATCCATGGTATTCTTTACATTTGTATCATAAAAACATTTCTGAGTCTTAAGTACACCGACACGGCAAACATGTGCTGTGAGTCTGGGGGTCAATGGGTAAAATGATTTTCATCAGACATTTTAATCTTGTCAAATGACGGAATCAAAGTTACTAAGTGAGAGCAGATTTCAACAACATATACTATTCATTTTACACGAGGACACAATTCAGCGACCTATTTGATTCATGTTACTAGTATTGACTATCATTCTTTCAGTACCCATACCTAGGGATCGCTGAGTAAAACTCTTCAACAGTTTCAGTCATGTATTGTAAAAATATGAAAGAAATAATTATTAAAGCAGAATTGATTGTAGAATTAAATCATGTATTATATCTGAAAGTCCTCCATGTGGGTGTGTAGTGTGGTAGTCCAGGAGAAACCACATTTTCTTTTCATGAAATTATGTAGATTTGCATTTTGAAGTCAGTGAATATAGATGTCCAACTACAGTCTCGTCCCATATGGACTGTCACATGACCCACAGGTGACATCACCAGACTGTCATTTGGATACTGTTGACAAAACAAGCAGATTTTACAAAGTAAACTGAAGGTATATATATATATATATATATATATATATATATATATATATATATATATATATATATATATATATATATATATATATATATATATCGAAGTGACTATACACAAAATTTTGTTTATAGCACGAGCCGCTATACACAAAAATTTTGGCTGGTCACGTGATTATTCGGCACAAAATTTTGTGTATAATACGCGCCCCTATTCTACTTCCGGCTGGTTGGTCATATTGATGTCCGCTTCGTTCGCTGCAAATACTGAGCTTGACGTTTACTTCAATACTGAACTTTTGTCTACTTCGCTGCAAATACTGAGCTTGACGTTTACTTCAATACTGAACTTTTGTCTACTTCGCTGCAAATACTGAGCTTGACGTTTACTTTTGAAGATGGCCATAGAAAAAGGAGCGCTCTTTTCAAGATTCGAAGAGTTTCACGTTGCTCTTAAAAAGCACGAAGGCGAGTGGTGTGCTGAATGTCAAAGCAGGCTCAAAGAAACATATACATAATCATGTGCGAATCATGGCCAAATG
Organism: Cepaea nemoralis; assembly: GCA_014155875.1. NCBI lineage: Eukaryota > Metazoa > Mollusca > Gastropoda > Stylommatophora > Helicidae > Cepaea > Cepaea nemoralis. The sequence continues at coordinate 325,665 of JACEFZ010028483.1, forward strand.
AACACTCAGAGTGGTATTAATTGTTCACAAGTGGTGGTCATGTCTTCTAGCGAGGATCTGTCAAATCTCAGTCTTCAAGATCGACTCAACCTAACACGAGTAGCAGGAGATATGGTGGGACATCAATTCGACAGCACCACCACATCACCCTGAGAGCAACTGATATATACAAATATGAGGCTAGCAACATGTACGACTTATAGTGGTCCTGTCTGAGAGTCTGAGAGTCTGAGACTGATATTCTGACACGGACAGTGAACCAACGATGACAGGTCACTGTGATACGTTCTTTCTCATTGGAGCTGGGAATCTCCGTGGCCGAGTGGCTACTGCCTCGCGTTCCGAAGGTTGTAGGTTTCTCTCCGGACTACGTTATAGGGAGGAAATACGAAAAAGGGGGGTGACACTCTGACCATGTGGTAAAGGGGTGCATGGGCAAAAAAAGGTTGAGAAGTAAGTCATTTGCGAGAACGAAGTGATTACTATGAATGAACCTGCGGCCATGATCAGACTGCTGGAAGAGCAAGTTAAAAGAGGTGTGTGTGAGTGTGTGTGTGAGTGTGTGTGTGTGTGTGGACAAACAAGAACACTACGCAGGAAGCGTTATCAATTATCAGCTGGGGTATCTTCATTGCACTCCGGACAGGTCCATAGGTGCTATAACCTCCCCCCCCCCCCCCCACGCCTCCAAGTATATGCATCAGCGTCCGGTGGCTAATAGTGCCAGTTCTGTGTTGGTTGACGAGGCGCTTTGTTTTCCCGATGTACCTCTCGCGTCTTGCCGTGCTGATTCTTACTCCCAAGTCTTTCATGCCTGGACAGCCCAAAATGATGCGCATGACTTCGTTTTGTACCTTTTCAAGTCTTTCAAATCCTGTGTAGGGCTGACAGTGAGTGTCAGCGGGGCGGACGTTGCGTACAAGGGTAGCCGGTCGACTCATCTGTTGTCCAGGGGCATGATGACCTTGAGGGTCCCCAGACCAACGGCCAAGACCTGCGGGGTGGCACTCTGCGTCAACCGTCATCTCGTCAAAGACCAACACAGTCAAACGAAGGAAACAGCCACTCAGGAACACACAGTAGAATGATGAAGAGATGAGTTTATTTGCTTCAGGACGCTGTGTTAACCACTTAACCAAGCAAAATACCTACTTACCTGTCAACCATCGAACCTTCCAAGCAAGATATCTACCTGTCTACCCTCTGGAATTCCCCCCTGGGAAAGGGGGGAGGGGGATTCCCAACCAGTTTTGCCGAATAATCACGTGACCACAGAGGTGTTTCCAAGGCACCGGGGTCTGGTTCTATACTATATGGGTTCTATCTTTGATTCCTCCTAAGTCCTACATTTTTGTGTATAGCGGCTCGTTCTATACACAAAATTTTGTGCCGAATAATCACGCTGACCTGGCCACAAATTTTTGTGTATAGCGGCGCGTACTATACACAACATTTTGTGCCAAATTATCACGTGACCAGCCACAAAATTTTGTGTATAGCGGCTCGTACTGATCACAAAATTTTGTGTATAGCTTCTCCATATATATATATATATATATATATATATATATATATATATATATATATATATATATATATATATATATATATATATATATATATATTCAAATTGTCATTGTGTTTATTAAATATATTATGCATGCGACCACCATCCTGTGATGCTTCCTTATTGAATCAAGATGTTATAATTTCCTGCAATTTATATGGCGTTCTCTAGTTCGTCACACATAATTGTTCAAATCAACATCTATATGTACACATAAGTGCTGATTTCAAGTATATAAATATGGTTAATAAAGTTACTAATAAAAGGCTATGCGTCCAAAATTAAAAATTTTCAGTGCAAATGTACACACATTCTTGCCAGTGAAAATGTTTCATGTTGAAAACTTCATGGACTTTAGACATGTTTTCCTGTGGTAAACTTGAATAATGAAGACACAAACAAAAGATTACATGATTTATTGCCTGGCATATTTCACTGTATCTTGTCAGGTACATGCTGCAGAAATCACACAGTATAAACTAAAGCAATAAGAGACATGATAGGTTATAAATTTACCATGGTAGGCAATCCATATTACTGTGTGAACTCTGCAGTATTGAAATCTGTTGTTGCTATAAGAGCGCTCATGAAATCTGTTGTTGCTATAAGAGTTACTGCTTCCACCTCCATTCTCATGCTGGAGATCGTAGTCTCATATGCCAGGCTCTCGTTTTTCAAGACTCGCCCATTAGCCTTTGCAATAAAGCCACAGCCTGTTTCTCACCACTGGCCCATCAGTGTAGATGACTATGTCACCTTGATGTGTGTTGCTCTGGATCAGCTGTTGCACTTCAAACTCAGTGCAGCCCGCTGCCCATTTGTAAATTTCAAATACCTCTGAAGTCAGTGTGGGTTCGCCTGATGGTTAGGGACACTGGCAACTGGAAAAGCTAATTCTCACACAAAAAACCAGAAGTAGTGGCACATGTATGCGCTATTTTTCCATGCCTTGGTGAATTGTTGTCAAAGATTCTTTCTGTACTCTTCCTCAATCTCTTTCCTTACTGTCTTTCTCAATCTCTTTTCTTACTGTCTTTCTCAATCTCTTTTCTTACTGTCTTCCTCAAGCTCTTTTATTAGTCTTCCTCAATCTCTTTTAATTTTCACTTGTTTCCAGTGTTTTTTCTTTTCTTAATGTGGCCTCATATCTGTATGTGATATTGTGTCTTCAACATTGTGTCCCATTCCGATAAACTTAGGAAGGAGATCATGGTACGTCATCTCACATAATCATGACTTGGATCTGCTATCTCAATTGTGCCATGTGGCAAAGCTATTTGACTCTTTTCACTTTCCTTGCTTTTGTCGCCCAAAAATTTTGTCAGTTGTCACTAAGTTTTCAAGTTTATTTCTCCTCAAAATGCGCTAATCATTTTTGATAGTCTATGTGTAGTTTCTCTGAGAAGTTTATGATTTCCTAAAGACGTGTTTCTTAAAAGACTGCATCACTTGTTTTTCTCTCTGTTCAAGGTGTTTCTTACCTTTTCCTTGGCGACATTTTCAATGCCTTTAAAAGTTTCTCAGCATGTTTGTTTATTGTCCATATTTTCACATTCATACAACAGAATAGGTTCAATATAGCATTTCAACAACCTTTCTCTCTGCACTTGCAAACCATTGATTGGCTCTTTCAGAACATATATACTCATTTTGGCTCTCTAAGGAATTTCAGCATTCTTCTGTAAGACCACATTTTTGTGGTTTCAGTAGCTATTTTTGTTCATTTACTAATTGTCCACATGCAAGAGTTCTTTAACTCTTTCACTACCAAACAAAAAGTGGGTCCTGACCAAACAGAAATTCATCGCAGAAAATTGGAAGTAGGGGTGTGTCATAATAATGCTTTTAAAATGGTAGCAGATCTATTGTATTACATATCAAATTAAAGAGGATTGCACAAGGAACATGACAGTGTTAATAATTAATTGATAGGTTACAAATATTATGACAATAAGAGGTTTAATAATAACTGAAATTAGAGAGGTAAAAATTATTTAAAAAATTACACTTATAAGGTGTTTTCTATACTGCTCTACTGCTAATCATGTTTAATTTACTGAATAATGAAACAAAAACCACTTGTCTTCAACAATATAAACATAATTGCTCATTAAAATTACCCAAAAGGAAGTTTTGCTGCATATTCTGAACCATGTCTTTTTCACACAAAATGAAAAAAAATAATGGCAGAAAACTGGAAGAATAATATTAATGACAATAACAATAATGTTATGAATAGGTCTGTACCGGATTCAAATGTTTGAAATCCAGCCGGAGCCGGATTTATGAAGTGAGATCCGGCTGGAGCCGGATTTACAAATAAAAAAATAAAAATAAAATAACGTACATCACTTGACTTAGGTGAGTGGAGTCACTCGACTGTTCATTACTGCAGTTCATTACTATAGACATGACAATGATGACATATACTCATATTAAATCATTTAAATGTAAAATAATTACATTTATATTAGAATAAGTACTTAAGTAATATTAAGTTGCATAATAATAGTTCCATAGTAATTTTAATTTTTAGTTTTCAGTTTCAGTTTTTAGTTTTCACATTGTTTTCAGTTGGAAAATTGGCAGCTCAGTTACAACTCACAACAACAGTACATTGAACAGATTGAATTTATTGAAATACATTCATTCAGTAATTTCACTATTTCAGTCAGTCAGTCTTCATTATGGCTGTGAAGTTGAACTCTCAGAGTCAAGAAGGGACGAGTTGTATTTCAGGAAAATCGTCTCCGCATTTTGTGGTAAAAGGCTACTACGGTGGTCAGTGATAATGTCTCCTGCAGTACTGAACAGCCTTTCCGATGGCACACTTGTAGGTGGTGGTGCAAGAAATGCCTGCGCCAGTCTAGCCATACTTGGAAATCTTTGCTTAATGGCATGCCACCATGAAACTGGATCTGACTGTCGAGTTTGAAGTGGCTCTGACAGGTACTGTGTCACCTCAGTGTTAACGCGGTTGCTTTCGGCACTTGCAGGACGATCTGTGGTGGGATTTTCCTTGACAATTGTGTCAAAACAGCTCCATAGGCTGGACTCGTACTGTGTGGCAGTGCTCACAGAAGTCAAAACCCTAGTACTACTACTACTACTAGTAGCTGATGGATCCTGTGGACTGACTGTGTTTGCTGAATCAATAATGGAGTTAGCTGCTAACAGCAGATGGGCTCGTGCATCACTTCTACCACATTCGGAGAAGAAGCACAGCTTGAACCGAGGATCCAGTAGTGTGGCACAGGTGTAAATACTGTTGGATTCAATGTCCGCAAATCTGCTGCTAACAGCTTCAAGCAGTGCTGCTTTCATAGTTTTGATCCCAGCATCACTACCTTCTTTCTGGAGGAAAGCCATGAGTGTTTTCACTAATGGGATCACAACTGATATTGATGCCTGAGCTGCACTTATTTCACGTGTGATTTCTTCAAATGGTGCCAAAGTAGCTACCACATTCTCCGTGACTGCCCACTGCTGTACCGTTAGCCCAGTTACCGAATCAATTTCAACACAGTACAGGCTGAGGCTGCGCTGTTGTTCTAACAGACGTCGTAGCATATAGAACGTCCTGGATAAGCTGATGTTGTGGTAGGTTTAATTCATTTTGAAGTTCATGCAAACGACTGGTTGCTGAAGAAGAGTGTTTGAAATGTCCTACCAATTTTCTTCCAGTACTGATTATGCCAGCAACATACTTTTGACTCAAAAGACCATCACGCACACACAGCTGCAGTGTGTGTGCAAAACATCCAACACTTGAATAGCTGCCATCACGAAAGGATTTGGCAATGTTGAATGCATTGTCTCTCACAACAACATGGCTCTTCTCACGTGCAATTGGCCACTCATCCAGCATCATTTCAAAATGTGTAAGCAAGTTTGTGGCCATGTGATGTTCATCAAATGCAGTAACATGGAAGACTGCACTGCGGTGAACGAAGGAGTCTGTTAACCAATGGCCAGTGAGGCCCATAAATGACTGAGTGGTGTGTTCAGCTGTCCATGTATCTGTTGTGAATGATATGTAATCAGTGTCAGATATCATTGCTGCAATTTTTACCTTCAGACGTTTACACATGTCAGGAATGACATGTTCAGCAAAGTACTTTCTTGAAGGCAATTCATACCTTTTTTCCAATGTATGCATCAACTCTCTGAAACCTGGTCGTTCCACTACTTGAAAAGGCTCCATATCTATGGCTATCATTCGGGTTACGGCAGCATGAATCCGTTTAGCATTGGGACTGTTGATGTCCCAAATTTTGGCCCGGTCCCATGCCTGCACAATTGACTGCTGGGTACTGCTGCTTGCTTTGTGCAAACACGGTCCCAGATTCATCATAGATGTGGTCTCCAATACACTGGCCTCCAGTGATGCTTTCTTTTCCATCATTGCGTCATAGCTTTTCCTGTGCATCGATCGCAAATGGGTCTGCATTGATGATGTTGAGAAGTCTTTGGGGCGATCTGATCGTCCATGCGATAACTGTTTGTCACACAACTTACATATTACCTTCGCTGAATCATCGTCTTTAACCTTGAAGTAATCCCAAACGGCACTGTATGACTTAGATTTTGATGCCATTTTATTTTATGGGCAAGACCAAAGAAATTTACGAAAATAAGAAATATTCAAGCCCCACAAACTCATGAAGTAATGCACTATTAAAATTCAAAATGAGTGTTTTTTCTTAAAATTCTTATTTACATCAGCGAGAAATAGTAAACCGGAAGTGCTACTGTGCTATTGCCTAAAATTTGGCTTGGCCTTATGAAACATGTACAGAAAATTCACGTGACTAGGCAACACAAATCCGGCCTAAATCTGGCAAAATTGGACTGGAGCCAAAGCCGGATTTGTAAAAATGGCCGGATTCCGGATTTGCCGGAGCCGAAATCCGGTACAACCCTAGTTATGAAAATGGTTACAATTGTAGCAGAAATGTTGTATTATATATCAAAATAAAGGGGATTGCACAAGGAATATGTTGGTATTGGAATTATTGCTATAGGTTGTAAATATAATAAAAATAATAATATAATGTGTAAAATAATTTGACAAAAAGAGGTAAAAATGATGAAAACATTGCACTTATAAGGTGTTTTCTATTCTCCTCTACTGCTAATCATATTTAATTTACTGAATAATGAAACAAACACCACTTGTCTTCAACAATATAAACAGAACTGCTCATTAAAATTACCCAAAAGGAAGTTTTGCTGCATATTCTGAACCATGTCTTTTTCATACAAAATGAAAAAAAAAAATAATGGCAGAAAACTGGAAGTAGGGGTGTGTCACAATATTGTTATGAAAATATTTAAAATTGTAGCAGAAATTTTGTATTATATACCAAAATAAAGGGTATTGCACAAGAAATATGTTGGTATTGGAATTATTGATTGATTGATTCATTCATTCAGTAGCATGTCCTTTACAGAACCTCGCTCCCATAACAACCTTCCGGAAAACCTCTCGATCACAAGCAAGATGTCCCGCATCTGACACACCCATCTGGAGATCATCCGCCACATCCTGCACCCATCTTCTCTTTGGCCTTCCTCTTCCTCTCTTCCCAGGCATATACCCTTCCATTATTGTTCTCTCCAAACTTTCGTGACCTTTCAAGTGACTAAAATATTTCAATTTTCTTTGTTTTATCGTCTTTAATAGCCTACCTTCTTCAATATTCAACTCTTGAAGTATGGATGCATTTGTTCTTTTCTGTACCCAAGATATTCTTAGAACTCGTCTATAACATTTATATTCAAAGGCGTTTATATGCTGTTCAGCTTGTTTAGTAAGTGTCCATGTCTCACAGGCGTATGTTGCAATGGGAAAGATGCATGCTCTTAAAAATCTAATTTTTTTAGTTCTGTCTGTCCCACTTCATAATTTATTCAGCTGTTTTAGTCTTTGAAGAGCAATTGATAGTCACCGTTTAATTTCTTTCATTGTGTCACCGTTGTTGATAATCAATGACCCAAGATATTCAAAATTTTCCACCACCTCAAATTTGTCCCCATTAACGTATATTTCTTTCTCAATAGTAGTTTTATCTGTATGAATTATCTTTGTTTTTGCGATGTTAAGATATAAGTTGTGATTTTCACTATTCAATTGGGTTGAGGCTATTAGGTTTTCTATGCCATTCTGTGTTGTGGAGAATAGTACTGTATCATCAGCATATAGAATCTTTGGTATGTCATGACCGCCGATAGTTAGGGCATCATATAGCTCCCTGTTTATATTATCTCTTACATTTCTCATTATATTTTCGGCGTACAGGTTAAAGAAATAGGGTGTCAGCATGCAGCCCTGACGGACTCCTTGCTTGATGTCAAACCAATCTGATGCCTCGCCATCTATTCTAACTGCTACTTGTTGGTCTAGATAGAGCATTTTTATGAGTTGTACTACATGTGATGGAAAGCCCATAGTCCTCATGATTTCCCAAAGTTTCTGATGTTGTACACAGTCAAATGCCTTTGAATAATCCACAAAACATGAGAATAGGTTTACATTAAATTCTCTGCACTTCTCTATTATTAAACGCATGTTGAATATGTGATCTCTTGTTCCTCTTCCTTGTCTAAATCCAGCTTGAACCACGTTAATTTCTTCTTCCATTTTCTTACGAAGTCTTCCCATTATGACTTTTAGTAGAATTTTACTTGCATGACTGATCAGGGCAACAGTTCTATAGTTGGTGCATAATTTCAGGTTGCCCTTTTTTGGTATTGGAATGAAGATAGTTCTCTTCCAATCTTTTGGCCATATACCATATTTCCAAATCTTTGTACATAATGCATGATATATGTGTATGCTTTCTCCTCCTCCCGCTTTACTTAGTTCAGCTGGTATCTCATCACATCCAGGTGATTTACCATTCTTCAGGTTCTTTATAGCCCAAGCAATTTCATCTAATGAGGGTTCAGGTTCTGCCTCTGCTGTCATTGGCTCATGTATCTCATTCATATCCTCACCGTCACTCATCATACATTCCACTGCAGTACTCCTGCCATCTTTCTAGAACTTGTCTAGATTCTGTTAAGGTATTTCCCATCTTGTCACAGATAACATTCAATTGAGGTTGAACATTTCTTGTCAATAACTTCATTTCTTTGAAAATTTCATAATCTCTTCCAGTCTTATGATATTGCTCTATTCTGGTACAGCAATCTTGTATATGTTGATTTTTGTCTTTTCTTGTGTTCTTTCTTATTTCTCGAGTTAAAGATTTATACTTCATCCTGCTGTTATCGGATTCACCTCCTTTCTGTTTCAGCTCCCTTCATTGTTTTATTAATTCTAATGTATCTGATTTAATCCATGGCTTAAGTTGCTTTTTCTTGGTCGGAATTAGATCTTTGGCTGCAGTTATCAAGATATATCTATAGCTTGTACTGCCAGTTCATCAGGTGTCATTTCTTCTTGTGCAGACATCAAGACCCCAAAGCGATTCCTAACTTCTACAGTGTATGCATCCGGTATTTTTGTGAGATCAAAACGAAGTGGCCTTGGTCCTCAGATAAGCTTTTTGAGGTTTAATTTCAGATCTGCTTCTAATAACTGATGATCTGTATCACAGTCTGCACTTTGTAGGGTTTTTGCAGATGTTATGCTTGATCTCCATCTTCTTTGTATTAAAATATAATCTATCTGATTTTTGGTAATACTATCTGGAGACTTCCATGTGAAAAGTCTTCTTGGATGTTGTTTAAAAAGCGTGTTGGCTATCGTTTAACTCATTTTCTGTGCAAAATTTAATTAATTTGTCACCTGCATCATTTCTATTTCCTAATCCTAATTTTCCTAAAATGTGTCTCTCATTTTCAGCTCTTCCTGCATCTACTTTTGCATTAAAATCTCCCATTATTATTGCTATATCATTATGACCAATCTTATTTATTGTCTTGTAGTGTGTTGTAAAAATCTTCAATTTCGTCCTCCTCTGCTGTTGAAGTAGGTGCATATATCTGTATGAGAGTTGTGTTTTTTGGACGGCCTTTAAGTCTAATAGTGAGGATTCTATCACTAACTGGATTATATCCCATTAAAGCTTTTGCAGTTGTCTTATCTAAACAAAATGCCACTCCACTCTGGCCTCCGACGTCTCTACCAGAATAAATGAAAATACTTCCATTTTCAGTTGTAAAATGTCCCTTGCCGCTCCAGCGATGTTCACTAATTCCTAAAATTTGAACGTTTAACCTCTCAATCTCATCACACACTACTTTAAGCTTTCCCTCATACAGACTTCTCACATTCCACGTTGCTATTCTCACTCTGTTTCTTAGTCTGACACAGGGGATTTCCTTGGTAACACAGTCAGGATTAACTCCGTCATCACGATTACTAGTACTGGTCCCTGTGTCACACTCTTCCCCAGTGTTATCTGATCTGCCTGGCCTGGGGGTCTCGCCACCAGATCTCTTTCTTATTATGTTTTCTTTCATGGTTGTTATGGTTTCTTGGCAAGTTTTGCAGAAGGTAGTTTGCCATTGCTTTCCTTCTGGGCAGTGACTGTACTAGTCGGTGGCCATAGTCATTGTCTCTACTGATGAGATCATCTGCCTATCGCTGCAGAGTGCAAGACCATAACTAACAACAATCTGTCGGCTGCTCTCACACTCCATCCACCACCTGCTTCCATGGCTTCACGTAACCCTGATCGGGGAGCTAAATGGGTACTCCACCTTGCCCAAGGGTGTCCTGTAGACTAACGGAGGAAAGGAGGCGTCTTACATCTCCTTTGATAGGGGATACCGCTACCCCGCTAACCGGGGAATTATTGATATAGGTTGTAAATATAATAAAAATAATAGTATAATTTGTAAAATAATTTAACAAAACAAAAATAAGAGGTAAAATTGATGAAAACATTGCACTTACCAAGGGGCGTTGTTATCCTGATCACTGCTAATCCTGTTGAATTTACTGAACAAACACCACTTTTCTAAAATATAAACACAATTGCTCCCAATCATCCAAAAAGAAGTTTTGCCGCAGATTCTGAAGCATGTCTTTTTCAGAAAAAAATTAGGAAAACACTTGGCAGATTTACATTTAATTACAATTAATATTTACACATGTCTGTTTATTTTTATTTACAATATGTGGCAGTCTATTTGTGATAGGCTGCAAAGCAAACTTTGGGGCACAAGTGTGGTCTATTAGTGCGGAAAACTACCTAGTCAGAGCTGTTCTGAATAAGAGCAGCATTCTGAAACTAGGTAGTCAGAGCTGTTCCTAGCACAAGAGACATTCGGACGAGACATTTCTTCACTCGGACGTAAATGCGTAGTGCCAATTTTTATTTTGCCACCTGTAGGACAGCCTTCCGACTTCAGCAGGCATTTTTTAATGAGGTTAGTCTTCCTCGGGTTTCGAGACACGTTAGACTTATTGTTGTGATGTCACCCACATCTCAGCTGGTCAAGATTGAATGGTCAAAGACATCACGGTCAACCCTCAGGGGAAGGCAGGGGTAGACCATGGGCGTTCCCCACTATCCAAGGAGACTTCCATTGTTGCAGAGCCGGCACATACTGCTCTGGGACTCAGCTCACCCGAGGAATTACACGTCCTGCTCATGGCTGCTTTGATTTCTCACTTCCATGTATTGGGCATTTCGCTTGCCACTGGTCGCTTAAGCACAAACCAGGAATGGACAGTCTGCGGACGACATCCGCTAAGTAAGCTTTCCCTTCGGTCTTCGGACCACGCAATGGATTCGCTAGCCAAGCGTTCCATTTCGTGTTATTGAGACTATTTCCACCTTGGACTACACTCTATGTGAGAATAGATACAGACATTTTTCGTAACCAATTCGTGCGACTGGGGCGCTTTTCTACCTTTAGTACTCGCTCACGAGGCAGGCTACATGTGCTGCCGGCTCAGCACCTTACCTCCATGCATTAGTGAGTGAGAAACGGCCAGGCCCTCATCCGGAGATCCCTTATATTCCCCCGCTGAGAACCTTCGAAACAAGCATCTGAGCTAAGCATGTAGCGTGCTCAGCATCTCACCTCCATTTTTCGGTAGGTTTGTATCGGCCTGGCTCTCAGGTCCCAGGATTAATGGCTTAGAGGCGTTCAGCCTTATCCCTCAGCTGAAAGCCTAGTGCTTGTGTCTGGACCAAGAACTTCTACCTTCGTGCGCCTGATTTAAACTTTTGACTGCTAATCCTTGGTCTACCTGCAGAGCAGCAGGTTGTGTCTCTCTTAGTCTGGCCCCTATCCCATAAGCTGTCCGATATGTAGTTTTCCATCCATCGACATAGCACATGGGGTCAATGGGACACGCAAGCTCCCCCACCACGGCAAGGTGGAGACACATCAGGGGAGGTCATGGATGCAATTCCTAATCCCGAATACTGCGCTTGAAACACTGCTGCGAGCGATTTGACAGCAGACCACCATGCATTGTTTTCCATACAATGGTATTAGTGCCAGTCACTCAGAAAGCAGCGACAAACTACTAAACATAAACTTGCCATGAAATTACAAACACCCAAAAATGCTGTGGTTGACTGCAGCATCCTGTATCCTTATATAAAGCTAACTCATAAAAAAAAATTAATATTAATCGGGTCTATGAAGCGAAATATATATATATATAGCTATTTTTAATTGTATAGCTCTTTATAGCTGGTCCCTCTGGCCGTAATCCCATTTATCACGCAGAGTCTCGTAGCGGGTGAGAACTGGAAGCAGTTCGACCCCCGCTGGTGACTTGTGGGATAACTGAGCCGGCCACTCAGAAAGCAATGGCAAACTACTGAGCGTAATCTTGCCAAGAAATCAATATACAGCTGAAAGATGCTGCTGTTGACAGCGATGTCCTGTAAAGGATGTGGGGGGGGGGGGGGGGGGGTGAAGCTCTTTATAACATTGCCCTGAGAACATAAACAACATTGTTTGTGCTCGTACACTCTTCATATCGACATTGTTCATCTCTAATTTCATCTTGTTTCTTGCTCTGCTCATGATTTTCAGTAATAACGTTGGCATACGACTCATTTGAATGACCGTGCAATGATCTTCACATCTAAAATGTACCACTGGCACCTTCGCAAATCTATAAGAATGGATTTTAACAGGTCATTAATCTTCTGCGTTAATCCGGATAGGTTTTTCTGACGTGATTGCATTGTGCCTGTTTACAGTAGGGCTGCATTCTTGCACCATTAGGCAGACACATCTGACTTCTGTGGGCATTTGTTGACCGGGTTAACCTTCCTGGGGGTTATTAATCTCATACCCACAATGATAAATGCTGTGAAATCTTGTCTATCATGGAGACACTGAAGAGCATTGCACATGAAAGCAAAGACATCTAACTAGTAAGATTTAGCATCCTCCCTTAATATGACATGGATTCCTAGTCACTGTCACCGAGCAAAACATAACTGGATTCTTAATTTACACATGCTTTCATCTGTCAATCCTCCTCCACCTTTATGGTGCTCCTAGTTTCGTCACCTGTGAAGATCCAGGACAAAAACGCTTTGCCAAAAAACATTCGCATCAAAATGATTCAAATGGTCAGATGTAGTCTTTGGTAGCTGTAATACGTAGAACCCATTGGGTGCATACCTTCTAATCTTGTCAGCAGTAATGCATTGAAGAACCCATTGTGCGCATACTTTCTAATCTTCAAGGGCGCTGATTATTGTCATCACACTGTACCCCATGCCAGAAAGCTGTAAGGGCAATTGCTGTCGCGTTATGTGATCATTCAGATGAATCCTGGCATCTTTTCACTCATGTTTAGGATTGTTGTGACATGATGCCTCGAACATGGCCATTCATTCAACTTGGTCTCTTCACTTCCTGAAACCACAACTCTGAATTTCCATCTAGTTTATATCACCTACTATTTCATATCAAATGACAAAGCACAATTTTGCTATCGAATGCATAACATCAGTAAACACAATTATGAATTATTCTTTCTTTCTCCATGACCAAGAATTCATTGTAAGGCAGGTTATTGTTAATTGTGCTAGAACGCCGGACTCTTATTCGGGAGACCCGGGTTCGATCCCTCGGTAAGGTGTGGGATTTTTTTCTGTCGGGGGCAAAAAGAAAATCCTAACCTGCACAGTTTGCGGCAACTGCACTAGCCAGGCGGCCTTAATTCCTCAGGCTCAAAGACCCCTTTGCCATACACCACAAGGTACTATATTGGCAGTAAATGACAGTTTTAATGACAGTTAATAATATTGTGAAATATTACAGTGGCACTCACTATCTCTGCTGGTGACTGCAATTGTGCACATGCATATGAAAACACATCAGTGTCACAGCATTCTTGGTATAAGAAAAAACATACAATATTACTTTTTGTGCAACCCTTTTAATAATTTTTTGTGAGAATTTAGAAAGAATTCCAGAACATGCCTGACTAATATTTATTACATTTAATCATGTTAACTTGATGAATATTTCCAGAGAATAAGACACGTTGAAGTTCTTTTTCTTTCATTTCAGAAGATGTCAAGACTTGCTGCAGCAGACAGGATCCAGTCAATAGAAGAGTGTCTGACACAAGAAGGAAGGCCTGCTTCTGAAACCACGGGAAACACAGGCATGAATGCAGCAGAGGGCAGGCAACTGTCAAGTAGAGAACTCATCTCTGATGCTGTGTGGAGGAGAGCAAGCAAATATACATTTTATGACAGTGATAAAACACCGCTAGACATTGCGATTCAAGATTGCAATGTGAAATTTCTGGATATATTTTTCGACTGTGTAGATTTAGATGAACAAGTTAAGACCAAGATGGTCAGTAATGCCTACGCAAACTTTTTTCAACAAGTTAAGACCAGGATGGTCAATAATGCCCGCACAAACTTTTTTCATCGTGAAATTATCCAGATTACAAAAGATCACATTGCAATGGTCAAACGACTCTTGGAATTAGGAGCAAATGTGAATGGTAGACCATCAGTTGTCCCTCTGTGTGTGGCAACTATAATTGGCAATTATCCTCTGGTTGAGTTGCTCTGTCAGCATGGTGCTTATCTGAGTAAGACAGATAGGATGTTTAGGTATCCCCCGTTATTTATCGCAGCAAGACGTGGTCATATTGACATGATTGAAGTGATGTTAAAATTTGGAGCCAACATTCACGATAAAGTATGGAATAACTCACCACTTGACTTGGCCCTTTATCGTGGCCACGTAGACTGTGCTAAACTTCTACTGCAGCATGGTGCAAACTTTGACGTCCAGAAAGCTATATACAATCTTAGATATAACCAGAGTGCGGCCTGCATTAAATTCCTGATTGCGAATTGCAGGCAAGAAATTCAACAATACATTTGTGAAAATCATCAGGAGTTATTACTGTTAGCAGTAAGAGGAAATGTTGAATTCACTAGCTGTATTATTGATATTGTATTTGACATTACTGGTGAGTATCCTTGTTGGGAAGAATTGTTAGCGTAGTCCGGAAATGGAGAAATTGCCTCATTTCTAATTTGGAAAGGCGCAGATGTAAATAAGCTAGTAGAAGCACGGGGTGGCTACACTCCTCTGTATCTGGTTCTTGGTAATGATTATGTGTGCTACAAACCGAAGCTACAGGTAGTTAAAGTACTGCTTGAAAATGGGGCTTCTCCTAATATTTGTGGTGACACATCACCATTAATGCTTGCGGCTTTATCCAACAACAGTACAGATCTGCTTCAGTTACTATTAGACTATGGGGCTGACATTAACTGGAGAGACAACAAAGGTGATACAGCCTTTTCCTATTCTGTCTATGACGGTTGTGATATCAATGCTGAATTTTTAATCAGATGTGCTAAAGACAAACATTTCATCAACTCACAAAGCAACGAAGGATTGACAGTTTTAATGCAAGCAGCAAGATACAGCAAAGTAGCTGTGGTCAAGGGGTTGATAGATCACAACCCTGATATGAAAATGACAGATAAAAATGGCAATACAGCCTTGCTGCACGCAATAAACAGAATCAATAATGATGAATATGACTACAGGCCTGATGACATTATAACCACTCTAATTAATGCAGGCTGTGATGTTAACTTGCAAAATGATGATGGCCTGTCACCATTAATGTTGGCTGCAAACAGATACAGCAAAGAGGTTGTACAGATTCTACTGGATGCAGGAGCTGATATTAATGCCGCCAGTAAAAAAGATAGGACAAAGACAGCCATGTCATACTTCCAGCCCATGGATATTGATAACAAAGATATAATAGCCTGCCTAGCAATTTTCCTAGCTCATGGTGCCTGTCTGTCTCATTTACAACCAAAAATGTTTCATAGAATTTTACTTTGTAATGACAGTGACACTATTTGTAAATTTATAACAAATGGAACAGGCCCCATAACTGTAAGGTCAGACAAATACTTTAACTACTTCTCATCTGCTGATCCCAAATTTGATATATCACCTTTATGCACAGCACTGATAAGTGGTAATGCATCACTGGCTCTTCATTTTGTTGACATCATGTGGCTTACAAAATCTGATCTGACTTCACTAGCGCATAACAAACCTGTTCGTTCATACCTGGACAAGAAAAACCATACACAGTGTTTGAATCTGCTTGGTGAGATGTCTTCACAGCCAGTGTCCCTGTTCAGGCTGGCTTTTGTGGAAGTATCATCTGCTGTGGGGACAACCCCTTGCTGTGAGAACCGTGTCAACAAGCTACCTCTACCACGGTTGTTGAAAGACAAACTGTTGTTTAAATTTTCTGTAGACTATGTAACACCAACAATAGACATGATTCCTGTTAGGCTATTGCCCTTTGATCCATCTCCTGAACTATACATTGATGTGCTTGATTGCTGCAAATGCTGTCGCCTGTGGCAAAATTTGATGCCACATTGTGATAGAGACTGTTTTCACAAGTGTTTTGCATGTATTAAACGCAAATGAAGTGAATGTTTTTTAGAAATTAAATGTTCCTGGTGAATGAGTCAAGCTGTCTATCTCAGAAACTGAAGACCATGGGTTCATATTTGGATTGCACAATATAAATGATGAAGTGGAGAAACAACCAAAACCTTTAGCACACACAGCAATCTGCTTGACCACTTCCTACCAAAGAGACCCTTTTGGTCAACGATTAATGTATGTACACCATGAAATGATATAATTATTTAACGTGAATGGCACTATTATATCTGCTGATGGTTTAATTCATCTCATCTCAGTTCTCTTGTACTTTTCTCTTGTACCTTGCAGTGTCAAGGTGAAGCATAAACAGCACAAGAGTGCCCATTTATGTGTTACGTACGCGGTTTGTGAGCCCGTATACCCGGGTTCGAAACACGACGGTGTTGGTTTTTTCGAAAAAGGTATAGTAGCCGGTCGTTCAGAAAGCAATGGCAAACTACTGAACGTAAAATTTGCCCAGGAATCACAAAGAGCGGAAAATGTTGGGGTTGACTGCTACGTCCTGTGAAGGACATGCAACCTAATTATTTTTTTAATACAAAGATTCCCATGGATGCTGTTAATCCCTCTATCCATAAGGTCAGCCACTTCTTCTGATTCCATTTGGTCTGTACATCATTGTTTCTAGTGGTATACTGTTAGTTGGTAGCATAGTTTAATGGCCAAACACTTGCATTGCTATATCCTCCACGTTAGTCGTGATTTAATCATTTCTGATTTTCTCTCTTGTTGATACATTGAGTATTCTTCTCAGGAATCTCATTTCCGTTATTTTAATTTTTCTTTTCTCTTTTTCTGTCATTGTCCATGTTTGGCATTGGTAGCATAAACTTAAAAGGAAGATTGTTATTGCTAATATTAAAATATTAAAGAATATGATTTCTTTTAAATGCATGTCAACGATTAATGGATGTACACCATGAAGTGAAATATTTATTTAACATTTACTGGTGTTGTTATGTTTGTTGATAGTTATTTGACTTTACTGTTGACAATAAAACATTGTTTCTTTTAAATGCATGTTTCATAAAAATTACTGTTGATGCATAATTGTATGTGAAACGTGAATAAAAACAAATGAAATACTTTTCTTTGTATTTTTTGTTATGATTAAAATACAATACAAAATACACATTTTGGCTAATTTGGTCATTTTGACTCATGACAATGAAACTAATATAACACAGCGCATATATACTTGGAAATTACATGTAATAAAAGGAGGCAGCAGCACAATTAGAACATATTATTCTACAGGCACCAACCTGGACAGAGACAGTCAATGGACAAATATCATCAGCAGAGTTGATCCAGGTCACCCAGGGCTGAGATCTGTGGAGAGACATGGAAGGCTATGCCAGCTGACAAGGCACCTGCTAATGATGATGATGACCAAGCCATAAGTTTAGTTTTATAAATATAGGGGGCACTGTTTACTGTTGAGAGAAATAAACATGAGAAAGACATTACTCAGAAATATCTTCAGAAATGTAGAAGATATAAATGGAATCGAGGAGTGGCTGGCCGAGAGGCTAGGTCGCTGGACTCTCATTCGGGGGGCCCGGGTTCGATCCCTCGGTAAGGTGTGGGATTTTTTTCTGTCGGGGGCAAAAAGAAAATCCTAACCTGCACAGTTTGCGGTGACTGCACTAGCCAGGCGGCCTTTATTCCTCAGGCTCAAAGACCCCTCTGCCAGACACCGCAAGGTACTATATTGGCAGTAAATGACAGTTTTTTTTATAAATGGAATCAGCATTGGAGGACGAAACATCAATAACATTAGATATGCAGATGATACTTGCAGACAATGAGCAGTATCTGCAACAATTAGATGCGGTTGTTGTACACAGTTAGCAACTGGGGTTAGAATTAAATTGTAAAAAGACACAGATTATGCTCGTCACTAGGAAGAACGAAATACTACAATGTAATATACAAGTAAATGGGAATATTCTTCAACAAGTGAATAGGTACAATTATCTAGGAACAGTCATAACATCTGATGGGAGATGCCTTGAAGAGATTAGAACAAGAATCGCCATGGCGAAAGTAGCCTTTAGTAAGATGAAAAACATTCTGACCAATAAAAAGATGTCAATTGAAACGAGAAAAAGAGTGTTGAGGGGATACATAGAGCCTGTTCTGTTGTATGGATGTGAAATTTGGGCAATGAGCAGTCAAGCTGAAAAACATCTGATGGCTGTAGAAATGTGGTTTCTGATGAAAATGCAAAGAATACCATGGACAGACAGAAAAACCAATGACCAAGTACTACAGGAGACAAATGAAAATCGTAAATTGATTAGAGAAATTAGACGTAGACAGTCAAAATTTTTTGGACATGTTATGAGAAGAAATGGATTAGAGAACTTAGTGACAACTGGCAAGATCGAAGGGAATAGACCTAGACGAAAATACCTGGATGGCTTGGCCACATAGCATGGACGAGACAGGAACACTGAGCTGATCCACGACTCTGGTGATCGAGTGAAATGGCGAGTCATGACCTCCCACGCTTTCCGGCGGGGCACATGATTAATTGATTGATCAGTCCACCTGTAGCTCAGCTGCCTCCAACCGTTGTCTGTAACTTTTAGAACAGGGGTGGGCAAACCACGGCCCGCAGAACTGCAATGTTGCCTCTTGTATGAATTTAACTGCCCTTTTTAGTTCATTTATTTGTTGTTTCGGGATTTGAGATTTTTAAATATTGAGCACAGCCCACTACTGGCAACGCTGATCGCACTCCAGTATGAACCTAAGGCCTATCCACGTCAATGTGGAAGCACTAAACTTTTTAGTTCACTCAGCAGTCCATGGAGTTGTATCTTCAACTGTCGTCTCTCTAGGCCAGAAGGTTTGCCTAGACATGTAATTTGTGCTCTTCTGTCTGCGACGCCAATCCACATGTGCACATGGCTGATTCACCAATCTTGAATCTTGTATACATGTGGTTGCGTAATCTATTGTCCTATTCTGAGGCGCAGAATGTCTTGACATGGTAGTCGTCTTGAGCAGGTTTTGGTGGTCTTCTGACTGATTTGATCATTCTTTTCTTTTGGTGGTATGTAACGGGCACACCGGGCTGTTCTTCTTTTGCGTGGAATGCGTCAGTGCATGCATTCGTACGTGTATGTGTGAGAGTGAGTGAGGGAGTGTGTGCGTTCATGTGTATGTGTGAGAGAGTGAGGGTGTGTGTGAGGGAATGAGTGTTAGTGTGTGAGAGAGAGTGTGAGTGAATGAGTGTTAGTGTGTGTGAGAGAGTGAGTGAGTAAAATAGTGAGTGAGTGCGCTAGTGCAAGTGAACCATTGAGTGATAGCATGTGGGTGTGTGTCTGTCTGTGTATGAGTGAGAGAGAGAGAGAGAGAGAGTTAGAGATAAAGTGAATGAAGATGAACAGAGTGAATGAATGAGGGAAATAGTGAGAGAGAGAGAGAGAGAGAGAGTGAGCGAGAGAGAGTGAGACAGTGGGAAATTTGATGTGTTAGTGTGCGTGAGTGTGTGTATATGCAAGAGTACAGAGAGAGAGAGAGAGAGAGAGAGAGAGAGAGAGAGAGAGAGAGAGAGAGAGAGAGAGAGAGAGAGAGAGAGAGAGAGAGAGAGAGAGTTGAGCAGACGCGTGTCATGTAACACGCGAATCTATATGTTTGTGTATTCTCTTCTGTCATATTATCAGTTGAATGCCATTTGATTTTATCATGTATAATATAAACTTATGTACATTACTGTAGTTTGAGTGAGAGAGTCAGTGAGTGTGAATGAGAAACAGAATGAGTGAGCGTGAGAGTTAATGTGTGTGTGTGTATGTGTGCCTTCTCTGTGTGTATCTCTGCATGTGGGAGCATCACTATGATTTACGTCACACACTGTATATGTACACATTTTTCTCCATGTTTAACATTTTTATGAGACTGTTCACGACAATTGTCTGTGTATGTGTGTGAGTAAAGTGTGGGAGTTTGTTCATACTAGTTTCAATGCTCACGTGAGGCATTTTGTATGTGTCTAGATGTGAGGATGTGTGGTGGATGTGTGTGAGTGTGGGGATATGTATGGGTGGGGGTATGCGTTTGGATCGGTTGGGGTGTGTGGGTGTTGTTGGGTAGTGTGTATGGGACGGGTGCGGGGATGTGTGTTTGGGTGAGGGATATGTGTGGGTGGGTGGAGATGTGTGATGGTTTGGGGAAGTATGTGTGGGTAGGGGATGTATGTGGGTGGATTGAGGATGTAAGGGCGGGTGGGAAGAAGTGTATGGTGTGTGGGTTTGGGATATGTGTGTGGTGTTTTGGTGGGGGATGTGCATGGTGTGTGGGTGGGGGTATGTTTGTGGTGATATGGGTGAGGATATGTGTGTGGGTGGGGGATAGTGTGTGGTGTGGGGGATGGGTGGGAGATTTGTGTGGGTGAGTAGGGGATGTGTGGTGGTTGGGAGAAGTATGTGTGGGTGGTGGGGGTATGTGGGTGGGGGATGTGTGCGTGGATGGGGAATGTTGGGGTGTGTGAGTGGCTTATGGATATGTATGTGTCGGGGTGGGATGCGTGAGTGGGTGGAGAATATGTGTGGGTAGGGGTATTATGATCGAGAGATATATGATTGTCTTCGGGTGGATGGGGGTGTGTGGGTGCGTAGTGGAGGATGTGTGAGTGAGTGTGCGTTGGTGGATGGGTGGGGAATGTGTGTGTGGGTCGGAGAGGTGTGTGGTGTGTTGGTTGGGGATGTGTGGGTGGTGTATCTGTGTGTGGGATTTCTGTTGTGGGTGGGTGGGGGTATCTGTGTGGGTGGGGATATTGTGTGGTATGTGGGTGGGGGATATGTGTGTGGTGTGTAGGTGGGGGTGTGTGGTGGTATTTGGGTGTGGGATGTGTGGGTAAGGGATATGTGTGTGTGGTGCTTGGGTTGGGAATATTGCGTGGTAGGGGATGTATGTGATTTGCGGGTGGGGGATGTGTGTGTGGTTGATTGGGTTAGGGCATGTGTGAGTGGGTGGAGGATGTGGGTGTGCCTGAGTGGATTGGGGATGTATAGGTGGTTAAGGAGATGTGTGTGTTTGTGGGTAGGGAGATGTCAGTTAGTGAGGATGTGTGTGTATGGTTTGGGGATGTGTGAGTGGATGTGCGATGTGTAGGTTGATGGGGAATGTGTGTGCATGTGTGGGGAATATGTGGTCGATGGAGGTGTGGCTGGGAGAGGGTGGTTGGAGATGTGAGTGGGGAGAGGATGTGTGGGTTAGGATGTGTATGTGGGTGGGCACGGGGTGTGTGGGTTGGTGGGGGATGTTTGTGGGTGGCGAGTGTGTTTGGGTTGGGGGAACAGGTGAGGGCAGTGTTTGTGGATGCGGGAGGGGGATGGGTCGGTTGGTGGCGTATGTATGTGTCCCTGGGTGTGTGGGTAGGTGGGGGTGTGTGGGTAGGGTGCTGTGTAGGGTAGGTGGGAGATGGGCCTCATAACATGGTAATTTGCCTTGTTTATGTTTACAACATTCATTTTACAATGTTTATTTTTCTTCCTATGTGAATGTATAATGCTCTTGATGGACGAAAGATGAGTGATTGGAAGGGCCGAATGTAAGAAGGGCCTGCGCGCCCAATTTGTGACCCTTTTAAAATAAAGTTGATTTGATTTGATTTTGCTTCTTCCTTAGCCAATCGATCAGTTCTGTCGTTTCCGGGTACTCCACAGTGGGATGGTATCCACTGTATGGTGACCTTATGCTGACTGCTAAGTTCAGAAAGTAGTGTCCTTAGTACTGGCAATTTCCCAGACATCGTTTTGTTTTCGTTGAGGTGAGTTTCTTGCAAGTATCATACCCTTACCTTTTCGTGGTCCAAGATGTTTTCTAGTTCTATTCTTTATTTTTTGTTTTGTTTTTGTTGCTGACTCCCTCCGCATTCCAGTGCATTAGTTTTAGTCTTTGTTTGGTATGGCAAGACGCTCTATTCTCAGGTCCCCTGGCTGCACAGGACATCTGAGAATGACCTCCAGTAGCTGTGATTGGACCCTTTCGAAGCATAGGGCCCGGCACTGCACCTGCCTGGGGGTCCAAAGCAGGCCGAGCACCATAACATTTAGCAGTTATCGACATATTTCATTACGCGTGATTGCGTGGCATCCTGATTTCTGTGGTGCGCCTCCTGGCTGGTTATCTCCGTCTTCAGCACCTTTGCTAGAACAGACTGTGGTCTTACTCGAGTTTGCGTATGCATGTACGTACATGCACATCTAGAGCCTTCTGGTTATTTCTCGGCGCCAGTGACTCGCCGCCGCTTCTTCACCTGTTAGTTAAAACAGTTCCGCCACGAGAAGGCCAGGAGTTGGACTGTTTAGTTTAGTTTAGTTTAGTTTAGTCGACGGATCAACGACACGGCACACGGGTGCAAGCCATAAATGCTACGTTCTCCTCCTGACTCAATCCGGAGTCTGGAGAACTCAGCTCAGTGCACGAACTCCGTAGCACCGCCGAGGATCCTGAAAATACTTTGGGTAGATTTTAAATTCGGAATTTTGCTCGGGCAGCGCCGTTTGGCTATTCTTTTTCGATTTCCAACTGCCAAGGGATTTTTTACGTGCGCAACAATACACACGGGCTTCCGATCTCACTACCCAGAGACCAGGGGGAATTTTATTACTAGTGTAGCATAGCGTCAGCTACGATGATAAGGAATCTATCAAAGTGCTGTGGATAGACTTTCTATGAATAGAAAAATAAGTCACTGGAGAAGACAAGACTGAATAGCTCGTAATTCTAGACGGAGTAAAGGTCCCAGAGCTAGTCTAATCTTCTGACAGTGTTCAGGCAGACAGGAATGGCGTACAACTATACTTGTATGAGAAAGACAGTCTGCCAAGGTTGTCTAGCTACGTGCCTGAAATAAAAAGCTCGAGCCCCCAAAACTCTAATCACTCTCACCGACACGGAGAAAGACAGAGCAAAATATATAACAGAGACAAACTTTCGTACCTTCTCCCTCTACTATGACTAAGGTTACTAAGTAAGGTAACAACTAGCGGTTGTAAATTTTAGAAACTAACAATGTTGCATTTTAATAATTGAATATGGCCTGACAAAGGTTGGTATTATTTGCATGTAGATGGTGGTGGTGGCCAACGGTAAGTTTGGCCACTTATCTTCTGGTTCTCTGGCTTGCACAGTGAGTGTTAACCTTGTTTGGTATGGATAATAAGTGATGTGGTAAGTGATGCTTCACAATGAGTCACACAGGTTGGCGCATCTAAAGCTTGGCGCTGAAGGTGTCAAATCTGTGAAATATATACAGCGAGAGCAAGTGACTCTTCTGTCGAGACATCTGTAAGCATCAGCCCTGGATTGTTCCTGATGGCCAATAACATCTCATAAATCATGCAGAAACAAAATAGCATGAGCTATCTGTCCCTGCTCCCTATCAGTCCCTATCCTAGGATAAATAGTAAAACACTGACCTAAGGAAACAGCTCAATAAAATCATTCTATGCTTTCGTATAAGTGAATATAATAATTATTCAGTAATAATTAAACATATAATCATATAATACATATAATATTTATATTATTAAAATACAATAATTACAAAGTAATCTACAGGTAGATATGAAGATACATATACAATCTATTAAACAGATTACATATTATAGATATTTATGTTCACATTCTGAGGCTATATTCCTAGCATATATTTAATAATGATTCTATGTAACGTATATTTTAAAATACACACAATTTAGGTAATTATCATAATAGAATATGATAGACTGAAAGTTAATGGAGTGGCAGGCAAGAACAGTACTGCGAATTGGTGAGAAATCACCGATAAGAATTAATGAAAATGCCTAGGATCTCCCACGCTAGTATTTGACATTCGTACACGTGTTTAGTAAGATTTCCTATTTTCGCGGCATCGAATATTCATTGTTAACTCTAATTATTCGCAATACTATCACATCCTCGAAATATCACCACTATGAAATGCCTCATGTATTTACTAAACTAACGGCTCGATTAGTATGGCCTAGTCTACTGCTATACGGACTAATCGCAAATGTGTTCTATCCGACTTTATCAAGTTTACAACTATCTCAAATCGTCTACACCTCTCTAAATCTCATGTAAAGGTAATTTCCTACGCAGTTACGTTATACCCTTTTCCCTGCGTGTTTAGCAACTACCCGTACGAAGTATAATCTACGCGATCACGTTTAGTCGGTAAAATAACCTATTATCGGCGGTTTCCAACTTTAACTACACACGGAAATATCGGGCGCACACGACAATATATTTGATACAAATAGCAATACGTTACCCTTCTAATCTTCTGGTCGTATTTGTCGGGTACGAAAACTTGCTCTAGGAATCTCTCTAATATATCTAAATATATTTATGGCCGTAATACGCGCCAAAGATAAAACTCTTAACACTTTATAAGTATTTTCTAAGAGCCTAGTGACTAGCATATGTTTCTACACCGACGTCTGGATTGCGAAAGGCCGAGCTTCGCTATCTTCTCCCCTGACCGGAAGTGGTCGTGCCAGGGAGTTCGTTGCCGTTAATTTCTCCGACCAAATTGTGAAATAGTCGTAGCCAAATTTGTAGATTTGGCTGGGTACACTACTTTGTAAATTAAGCCTCTCCCCTTATACTAATGTAACGTATTTCTTCATATTACATTCATAACATTAAATAGGAGTTGATTTAAACTATAGACAGGTACTATCTATACATAGATATATAGGAATAAAAACGAATATAGATTCTTATATAATTACATAAGGGTTTTAACGAGAATTTACTCCAATTAAATCAACAGATGACGGGGAAGCTGGAGACTTCGTCACAACTAGAAGTCCCGAGAAAAAATCCCGGTCATCACCGGGGCTTGAACCCGGGACCTCAAGCACTCGAGGCGGACACCATACCTCGAGACCACGCAGTTAGTCACTTTTGCTGCATAGGTGATGAATGCACGAGCCATTGGGGTATTTATGCAAGGTTGGGCTCTCACCTCAACCCCGCCCCCGGCTACATTCAGCAACATTTGGAACAATGTAATGCTAAAATGTGAATTTA
Source organism: Cepaea nemoralis (assembly GCA_014155875.1). Classification (NCBI taxonomy): domain Eukaryota; kingdom Metazoa; phylum Mollusca; class Gastropoda; order Stylommatophora; family Helicidae; genus Cepaea; species Cepaea nemoralis. The sequence goes on from JACEFZ010028483.1 coordinate 351,250, forward strand.
TCGATTTTCATATAAAGAAATATTTATCGACATTGGTTCATACCAGAATACGATCAGCGTTGCCAGTAATGGGTTGTGCTGAATATTTAAATCTCAAATCCCGAAACAACCAAATACATCAAGCGCATATTATTGCAACTGAAGAAAAAAAAACCATCGCCAAAATTGATGCAGCAGTACAGATGAACCGTTGTCGAAGCATACGTTCGCTAGCGAACGAATTTGATGTGTCAATTGGGGCAATTCAAAGTCCTCTGTTCTCGCCATCTCTTTAAGGGTGTTAATGACATCGGCGCGATCCATGGGCTGACCATCTGCAGGAGATGTAGAGCCAGTCAGTTTATCAGCTCGTTCATTTCCTTCGACTCCCGCATGTCGCGGGACGAAGATGAAGGTAACCTTACGGACAACGGACTTCCGTAGCTAATCAGTCCACTGTCTACTTACATATCCTGCATCGACCTTCCGAATCATGCTCATTGAATCACTTAGTACACACACATTGGTATAATGCCGTGATTCCAGCCATATGAAAGCCTGTGTTGCTGCATAACTTCCATCGTCATGCTGCTCGTGGTCATGGAATGGGCACCAGTAGATTCTTGAACGGTTCGGCCCTCTGAACGGGCTGTAAATGCCCACGCACTTTTCTGCTGCTTTACAACAGATCCATCTGTATAGATGAGCACTTTGGGATTGTCTGAGTGTTCACTGATAAGCGCGGTGACCGCTGCATTGACAGCGGCAGGGTTCTGTTCTCTGCACTGTCTGTCAAGTGTGATAATGCCGGAGAAGGTGCACTTAAAAGCTGTAGGCAGAGGCACCCATTCCTTTCCGGGGTTGATACTGGTGGAACTGCAGACCTTATGATGACATCTTCTGCCCGACCCATCCATGATTTGCTCCTCTTTAGCCTGTCACCCTTTTCTCTGATTATATCTTCATGCAGAGGGTGCTGCTCATCTGCACTTATTTTTAAGTATGCACGAGCTCTCCAGATCTTGATCCTGCGGTTCATGGTCGGGAAGACAAGGAGGTATCTTATCGCTCACAGCTGGTGTCTCTCGTGCAGCCCAAAATTCGCATGGCTTCGTTTTGTACCTTTTCAAGTCTTCCAATCTGTGTGGGGCTGACAATGAGGATGACCAGGGCATACTCGATTGATGAAAGTACCAGTCCTTGGAATAGAAGTCTTTGCTCAATATTGGCATTTGCCATGACTCTCATTGCTGACAAACCTTTTCGAGCTTTCGCTATGACATAATCAACACTATCTATGAATGACAGGCTACGATCAAACCTCACGCCAAGAAATGTCATCGACTGGGTTCTACTATAAATACTCCCATGTATCCTCACTGCCGGCAGTTCTGTTTTCACAATATGGTTGTTTAGGAAAACCATGTAACCGATGCCTTTGCAGGGTTGACAAGGGCAGTGGCATCAGCACACTATGCAGAAATTCTATATAGTTCACCCTGCATAGCACCTGGCAACCACCTGTCTATCTCGACCCTGTCGATACACAAGAATGTCGTCAGCAAATAACAGAGTCCTACCCCTCCCGTCCAACTTGTTGTTCAGTGATTAGCACCGTATACATGTTGAATAGTACTGGTGACAGTGGTGAACCTTGCGGCAATCCTGGACATTCGTTGTCGGCTCAGAAGACTAACTCCCACATCTTAGCACCACCTTCCTCTGGAACAGGACTGCAGCTATCCATCGTATAAGGTGAGGGTATACTTTCAGTCTGAGAAGGGTTTGCATCAAGTGCTCGAAGGATACTTTATTGTATGCGTCCTCTAAGTCTATGGCAGCCGCTACATGTTTCTTCTCTGCTCTGAAACCTTCATAAACGTCCTGAGCAAAGACCGCCGCATTCATCCATGACTCTTTGTTGCATCTGTATCCTCCAAGTGTGGGCGGGAAGCAGCCGAGTTGTTCCAAGTCACGAGCAAGTCTGTGTGCTACAATTTTCTCCAGTAGCTTGCCAGCAGTGTTCTGCATCGTTATGATTCTGTAGCCGCATATCTTGGAATGGTCTTTGTTAGGTTTTGGCAGTGGTAACACTGTGTAGCCATTCCTCTTTGACCATGGCCCCTTTGGATACTGGTGTTAAATTCTCTGGCCATTTCTTCCATGTCATCATCTGACATCGTCTGTAGGTCCCCATATCGGACGCCGTCTGTGCCTGGTGCAGTGTTGGGTGATGTTTTGAGCATTGCGCGTAATGCCTAAGCAGGGATTACATATTCTTCGCCCGTCCCGGCCTCCTCGCACAACTGAGAGAGTGTCGTTGTGGTCCTCTGTCTGGCGAGCTCGTCTTTCTGATCAGTCTGCTCTATGTAGCGTGCAAGGAGGGCCTTCCCTTTATCCGCGTCCGACTTTTTCCATGGAGGTCTGTGCCTTGAAAGTCTGGAATACCCCTCTGTTGTGCAGCACCGTTCATGCTCTTATGGAGGCGCCAGAATGTCGTGAGAGACCGCTCGGAGCACACCTTCATGCAGAACTCATCCCATTTCTTGGCCTTGGCCTGTTAGGCGCAGGATTTGAATAAGGTCGTCGTCCTATGGACCTCAGTCTTCAGGTTCGCCAACTCACCCTGTGGCATGTTAGCCTTTCTGGCTTTTTGCCAGTCTTTGACAGCCTGCCTCTTTCCCAGCCATGCGCTCTCGACCTCACCGTTCCACCATGGTGGTTGCAACCATCTTTCTTGTCTCCTGCGGGAGGAAGTTAGTTTTCTTCTCCTGATCTTGCTTAAGGCGTCTTGATCAGTGTTGTCACATGGGAAGGCATTTGTCTTGTTTCCTTGAAGCCTGGCCCTGTCTTTCTCGATCAAGATGACGCAAGGATAGTGATCACTGTCGTGGTATCCCAGTGTGCCCCACCGTCACGTCACCTTGGTGCGATTGTGGGCGACACCAGGGGCAAGTCAATGACACTGTCAGAATCACCTGGTCGAGTGGCCATTCTAGTGACCTTCCCATCATTCAGACAGACTAGGGCAGCAGATACCAGGACATCCTTCAGATCTTCTCCTTGTCTATTGGTGATGTTATTCCCCCATTGACTGCCTCTGGCATTGAAGTCCCCGCAGTAGATGATATGCCTTTCCTCCATAGCGAATAATCTCTGCCACTGTCGAACGTCACCTTCCCGTTACACGCATAAACGTTCACAATTACAAGCTGCACTGGCGTCATTATTCTTATTGCCTGCATTTGCAGGGAATCATTGTTCCAGGCGGACATATCAACCTCAGCCGTCAGTATGTTGTCGAGGACCAGAATGGCCTGGCCGGGTGCCGCCCATTATAGAAGCCCTGAAACCCCGCGAAATTTGCTACACCGTCGAAAAGCTGTATTTCTTGCAAAACCACAATGTCGTTTCCGTAGAGTAGTTTTTCAAGAATAGGTCGGCGTTCATTAAGTGATGGACAGTTCCAGTACAGTAATCGAACGTGTCTGAAGTTCTCCCGTGACACTTTAACCGCGTTCTGCGGGCGCTGGCTCGTTTACCACGCTGTTGTATCTTTGCCGGGCGTCATCTGGTCGTCATGTTAGGCTTAAGTATCGCCCCCGGGCGCCGATGATACGCCGAAGGGAGTCCGTGGGAGCGTGCACGAACTACGTTGCATGGTCCGAACTCCATTTCACCTCGAAAACACACCAAATATGGTACAGAATCAAATGAACAAGTATTATAAAGTAAATTTCCAATAACTGAGCACTGACATTATGGTGGATCCACGAAACGAAACAAATAACACGACGACCTAATTGTAGCCATATATCATCCTTCTATCCACATGGGAGGTCATATTAGACGATATATTATCCTTGGGCACTGAATCAGTCTACGCACAATTTGAACAATAGTGGTGACTGCGGCTTAGACGGAGTGAAAGCAGTGTCACAATCCCGACGTACCGGGTTCCAAGCCAGCCGCGGGCGATTTAAGAGTAGATATCTTTGCGTAACATTTCATGATCATATGAATGTCGGCCTTTCGGAAAGCCATGGCAAACTACTGAAAGTAAAATTGCGCACACATTCATAAATAATCAATAAATGCTGGCGTTGACTGCGACGTCCTGTAAGGCCCCCACAGCTAACTTTTAAACTTGGACAACAATGCAAAGCTTCGTTTGGACACAAGCAATTGCCAAGGGAAGTGGTTAAGCCCCCCACGTCTCATTCCGAAGGTTGTGTGTTCGATTCCGGCGTACGCCGTTCAGTTCACGAGCGCAGTTTTCTTGGAGACTACGAAGTTCGTGCTTTGTGCGACGCTTTCGGACAGGAAACCCTGTGGGAAGAGACCTAGCTATATGGGATAAAACCAGGTGCAATGAAGTCGACCCCCTTGCCCTTTAAACTCTTTTTTTTTAAAAACAAGTAGTTGCTGTTTTACAGAGATTTTTGACGGAAACACAAAGAGTTATATTTTAAACCTATAAGCATTGGCTGTTTTACAGTGACTGGTGACTGAAACACAAAAAGTTATATTTTAAACCCACAAGCAGTTTCTGTTTTATAGTGATTGCTGCCTGAAACACGAAGAGTTTTATTTTAAACCTATATTATTGCTCAAATGCAAATGAAAACCGCAAACTGATTAGAAAAATTAGACGTAGACATTCGCTTTTGTTTGGCCACGTTATGAGAAAAATAAACTAGAGAACTTGGTGACAACTGGTAAGATGCATGGAAAAGGAACAAGGAGAAGGCAGAGAAGTAAATATCTGGATGGCTTGACCACATGGCATGGTCGGGACAAGAGCATAGAGCTGATCCACGACTCTGGTGATCGTGTAAGATGGCGAAACATAGCTTACCGGCATCGCACACGATGAATGCCTGCTGAAATATTCTGAAGAATTCTACACATAATAAGATACATATACGCGTCGTAAAAGGCGTTTTAGGAAGGTCGGCCTGGGACTGGCAACCCGTCCCGTTAGAAAACTTTAGCTACCAAATCCCACCAACCACGAACAAGTCTACAGATAATGATTTGATTGCATGCCCTTTACAGGACGTTACAGTCACCCCATCATCAATTGGCTGTTTTTAACTTACTAGACAATGTTAGTTCAGTAGCTTGCCTTCTGCATGGCGGTCGCCTAACACCACCAACATCAACGCAAGTCAGTCTGCTTCCATATCTCCCGAGGCTGATTTCGAGACCTCGACTCGGAATCTTTGGGAATTACGGAAATGTGCGTCTCACTATCCTCTAAGCCACAGCGTCAGAAAAGAAAAAAAAAAAAAAAAAAAAAGAATAATTCAGCCAAACCAAGTGGCTCTTCTAGAAGGAGTATAACGTGATGAGAAGAAGCGGTAGGGATGGTGTATTTATCTTCGTTTACCTCGAAACACTCTAGAACTGGTCACTGGAAAATTAGCCGGCCCTGTGGCGAAGGTGTTCCGAACATGATTCACAATCCCGCATACCCCGTTCGAAACACAGCTGTGGGTGATTCGTAAGCAGACCGCCTTGCGTAGATTTCATACAATGGTATGAGCGTGGATAGTACAGAAAGCAATGGCAAACTAATGAACGTAGCTTGTCTATTAGCTAAATAACTAACTAACTAACTAACTAACTAACTAACTACCTAACTGACTGACTGACTGACTGACTGACTGACTAATTAACTAACCAACCAACCAACCAATCAACCAACCAACCAACTAACTAACTAACTAACTACCTAACTGACTGACTGACTGACTGACTGACTGACTGACTAATTAACTAACCAACCAACCAATCAACCAACCAACCAACCAACCAACTAACTAACTAACTACCTAACTGACTGACTGACTGACTGACTGACTAATTAACTAACCAACCAACCAATCAACCAACCAACCAACCAACTAACTAACTAACCAACCAACCAACCAACCAACCAAACAACCAACCCACCAACCAACCAACCAACTAACTAACTAACTAACTAACTAACTAATTAATTAACTAACTAACTAACTAATTAAACAAACTATCTAACTAGCAAAGGAACCAATTAGCAAACTAATCAACTAACTAAACTAATAAACTATTTGAACTAACAAACTTACTAAACTAACAAACTAACTAAACTAACAAGCCAACTAAACCAACAAAACTGACTAAATTAGCAAACTAACTGAGCTAACTAAACCAACACACTAACTAAACCAACAAACTAAACTAAACTAAACTAACTAACTAAACCAACACACTAACTAAACCAACAAACTAAACTAAACTAACTAACTAACTAACTAACTAACTGACTGACTGACTCACTGACTGACTAACTAACTAACCGATTGACTGACTGACTGACTGACTGACTGACCTACTACCTAACTAACTAACTAACTAACTAACTGACTGACTGACTGACTGTTTGACTGACTGACTGACTGACTGGCTGACGGACTGACTGATTGACTGACTGACTGACTGACTGACTAACTTGCGAACTAACTAACTAACTAACCAATCAGCCAACTATTAAACCTCCGTAGAACGTTGCGGGCGGATTGACCACTTCCCTCAACCCGTGCCCAACCTACCCTTTCTTCAAGAGATGGAAAGGTCCAAGTCATAACAACGTCGACATTTGTTGCAACATGGGTACAAAGGGACATTAGTAAAACTGTCGACATGGCTTATCTCCGAATCCCGCGGTTGACACAATAAACAAATCGCTCTGTTGAAATTCCACAGATACACAACAGATGCGATATGTTGGCGAAGAATGTGGGTATCTCGTTTTTTTCTTCACAACGCACGGCTTTTACCGTCATTTAAATATTATTGCCAACACATGAAAGAGATATCGTGATTAGTATGCTTGCTTACCAGGACAGTCGTTCGGGTTCAAACCTCAGGATTATTTTATTCCGACCAGTACGGCTCTGGAGTTGATCCAGCAACATGAATATCCGTACTAGACAATTGCGTAAATAAGCTGGGGGTTGTCTAGGAAAGAAAGGCAGCAATGAAGGGAACTGGTCACCCCACCACATATGCCGTGGCCTAGATGAAGTGAAAACCTAATACTTCACACCCCCAACGGCAGGATCTGCAATGGTAATAGCTTTATGTTTATCATAATGTGCCATACCCGTAAGCGTAGACGATTACGGTTGATAACCTCACACATCTCCAGAGATTGGGATGAGTCTGACCACAGATGTCATTTCAGCTCACAATGTCCTTAAATAGTTATGTGGTTTTTGCTAGCTATGTCGTCACCATTATCATTATTACTACCTGAGGCCAGCTTTGTCGAATGGATAAAAGCGCTCACTCTTAAATTTCCGGTGTGCTAATGCCGAGATAGCGGGTCCAACTCCTAAACCGAAAGGTTAGACTAAAATGCTAATTTCTCGTCCTTGACGTGGGGATGTAAATTACACATACCTCAGAAGCTGGAATGGGTTCGGCTTATGGCGAGGGACTCGGGTAATAGGGAAAGCTAATCCATACACAAACATAAGTACAGTGCAATCCTTAGTTGTGGCAACTAATAGAAATAATAGCAAGTGTATGGACTACTAATGGCAGGCCTTAGTCAGATATGACTGAGCTACCGTATGACAGTAGACAGTACTATCTGCTTGCTGTTAGCGCCGAATGTTGGGCGGCGCTCACAAAATCCGACACCCCACATTATGCCAACGGCTTAGGGCGGAAGATTGCAACTGGAAGGGTACTAGCCTTACCCTAGTGCGAGGAAATCCAACCTAAAGACTAAATGTCATGGAAGGACAGACCAGGCCCTAAGTCTTGGTCGGCAACTGGTCAAGGATGCAAGCTACGGAGCTAGGCGGACAGTTAGAGCATTACTTTGCTGATCCGGCAGCTTTTGCAGCTTGTCTTGTTCCAGATGTTTTGGTGTTACCTTTCCTCTGCAGTAAACTAGACAGGCCGAGAGAAGGATCATGCTGTATGGGCAACACGTGGTCTCTAAATTCGGCCCAGGTTTGGTGTTATGGAGAGATATAACTTCATTTAACAAACTATCGTCTGTCAAGACGGCAAGGTGCCAGTCAGTCGTGGGCTGAGTTCAAAGTGAACTAACGCAACACGCCCGCACGCACGCATACGCACACACACACAGACACACAGACACACACACACACACTAGACAATCGGTTGTTTAATTGTATAGACAAATCTTAATCCATATGAACAGGTACGAAGTAGTAATAATCCTAACAATATTATGGCGAAGCTACCTTGCTTACAACAGAGCTTGATCTTGATTAGCTATAGCGCGTTGCAATTCAAACTGTTGGCTCAGTTAAAAACACAACAACAAAGGCGGCCTAACTTAGAGGTTGGGTACGAGATCTGACTCTTTTAACTTTCTCTTAATTTTGTGGTTGTTTTGCTCCCTGTTGACAGTTTTGATAAAGCCTATGCTTTCATGGCTTTTAAACCGTTTAAAGTCTCATTTTGGTGTTTTATAACATGGTCCCGTCGCCCAGCTATTGAACTAAGTGCGTGGAGCGACATTGTAAGCTGTTGATTTCATGTGGAATGCTGTTACATATGTCCGCGGTGGTTAGTATTGCGAATTGCATGTTCAGAAAAATAATGACGACTGATTTCTGAACTAGCTGGTTTTGCCTTATGCAGTAATATGTTTGCAACTGCTGGTTTTCAAGTAACAGCCTCTGAACTGTAAATTTAGTCGCGGACAGTTGTGTTGGCATTCTGGCAGCGGCCTAATGCACGTATGCCTGAAAGTGCTGTTGGTTTGTCGGGACTGCTATCTGTTCCACTTTTCACAGGGCACAGTGAGGGGCATGTTGTCTTATATTCATTGGCACACACTGACGGAGCATTATGGGGTGAACATTTGCCATGAAACTGTAACAACGACTAGCTAACTAACTAACTGACCTTCCGACCCACTGATTGACTGACTAACTAAGTGACTGACTGACTAATCAATTGACTAACTGATTAACTAACTAACTTAATAACTAACTAACTAGCTAACTTGCTCGCTCGCTCACTCACTTACCAACAAACCAACTACCTAACTGACTAAACCTTTCTCTTATTGAATAAGAGATTTCTATCGTCTCATAAATTCGAGATGCACAATATCTAGTGTTTTCGATCTTCTTAATGTCAGTAAGTAACGAACTCTTCTTTACACGCCTTAAGGCCCATCTGTGCCAGACCTATAGCTATAAACCAACCAGCACTCGCTGGGCGAAGTGGTCAGAATCACACCGGCTTAATCTTTATGTCAGCCACATGTATTTTGTCTCGAGTCAATTTATGACAAATTGGGGCTGCTCGTCAGTGATACTGCATAACTAGGCGGCAGCGGCCCCCTTTCCCCCACCACTTCTGTCAATGGCACATGATGTGTGTGTGTGTGTGTGTGTGTGTTATACATTCACACTCAGATGGCGGCCTCTACAATGCTCAGAGATTGAAGGCCAAGACCAAAATTAGGAGGGTACTGATCAGAGAGTTGCTTTTTCCAGATGATGCTGCAGTTACGACCCACTCTGAGAAATAATTACAAGGTCTACTATCTGCATTCTTCCGATGCTTGTTCTGAATTTTGTTTAACAATTAGCAAAAAGAAGATAGATTATGTCGCAAGATGCACATGGGGTACCATCAATCTCTATAGTCGACTCCGAACTAGAGATAGTTGACCATTTTACATATCTAGGATCAGTGGTAAATAGCAAATTATCCCTAGATCAGGAAATCAACATCCGGATTGGTAAGGCAGCAATAACAATGAACAGATTAAGAAAAAGAGTTTGGGAGAACTGGAAACTTATTGCCAAAACAAAAGTCCTTGTCTATCAAGCCTGTGTCCTTGGCACTCTTCTTTATGGCAGTGTAGCCTGGACAACTTACTCACATCAAGAGAAACGTTTAAACAGCTTTCATATGTGGTGTCTGCAAAGAATACTTGGTATTAAGTGCAAGACACAATCACAAATACTAAAATATTGGAAAGATCAAGATGTGTGACGGTGTATTCCATGCGCAGTCTTCGTAGATTTAGATGGACAGGACATCTAAGGAGGATGGATGATGGTAGAATACCGAAGGACATCTTTTCTGGTGAATTACAGATAAGTAACAGATCTCAGGATCGGACTCCACTACGATACACAGATGTATGTAAGCGTGACAGGATTGATACAGGCAATGATAATGTACATTGAGAGCAAATCGCTGCTGAACGTGTTGCGTGGAGGGCAAATATCAGAAATGGAATAACGACAAAGGAGACAATTATTGCAGGTAAGTCACACACCGAGCGCGTGAGACGTAGGGTGGTGCATGATGGTGGAAATGATCATATGTTCACATGCAACCACTGTGGACGAACATATACAGCGCGAATTGACTTTATCAGTCACATTCGCTACCACCATTGTCAGAATCTTGCATTCAGCAATAAC